>OZ012669.1:2945267-3545267 GCA_963942505.1 Lordithon lunulatus
AGCCATAGTTTATTTACTTTTGTCAACTAATGACGTTTTAATGAGAAAAAAATCAAGACACATAACTTTTCTTTAAATACTTTCTGTTAAAAAAATCGTAATAAATTTAATTTTTGAAATTATAAGTATGTGTTGATATAGTACAGTTTGAAGATAATTTATCTTCAAAATGAGCCATAGTTTATTTATTTTTGTCAATTAATGACGTTTTAATGAGAAAAAAATCAAGACACATAATTTTTCCTTAAATACTTTCTGTTCAAAAAATCGTAATAAATTTAATTTTTGAAATTATAAGTATGTGTTGATATAGTACAGTTTGAAGATAATTTATCTTCAAATTGAGCCATAGTTTATTTATTTTTGTCAACTAATGACGTTTTAATGAGCAAAAAATCAAGACACATAACTTTTCTTTAAATACTTTCTATTCAAAAAATCGTAATAAATTTAATTTTTGAAATTATAAGTATGTGTTGATATAGTACAGTTTGAAGATAATTTATCTTCAAAATGAGCTATAGTTTATTTATTTTTGTCAATTAATAACGTTTTAATGAGAAAAAAATCAAGACACATAACTTTTCTTTAAATACTTTCTGTTCAAGAAATCGTAATAAATTTAATTTTTGAAATTATAAGTATGTGTTGATACAGTACAGTTTGAAGATAATTTATCTTCAAAATGAGCCATAGTTTATTTACTTTTGTCAACTAATGACGTTTTAATGAGAAAAAAATCAAGACACATAACTTTTCTTTAAATACTTTCTGTTAAAAAAATCGTAATAAATTTAATTTTTGAAATTATAAGTATGTGTTGATATAGTACAGTTTGAAGATAATTTATCTTCAAAATGAGCCATAGTTTATTTATTTTTGTCAATTAATGACGTTTTAATGAGAAAAAAATCAAGACACATAATTTTTCCTTAAATACTTTCTGTTCAAAAAATCGTAATAAATTTAATTTTTGAAATTATAAGTATGTGTTGATATAGTACAGTTTGAAGATAATTTATCTTCAAATTGAGCCATAGTTTATTTATTTTTGTCAACTAATGACGTTTTAATGAGCAAAAAATCAAGACACATAACTTTTCTTTAAATACTTACTGTTCAAAAAATCGTAATAAATTTAATTTTTGAAATTATAAGTATGTGTTGATATAGTACAGTTTAAAGATAATTTATCTTCAAAACGAGCCATAGTTTATTTATTTTTGTCATATATATGTATGTATATATGAACAATCTATTGGGCTATCGACCCTTCCCGGGTCTTTCCGCCTGTGTGTACACCACTTTTGTTATAAAGGTAGAATATATAATATAATGCAGTAATAAAATAATAAATAATTAAAACTTACAAACACCGAACAGCTGTGGGCTCTCCATAAAACAGCCCCAGATATATTTTTAGCTTTATAAATTGAAGGGGGAAGATAATAACGGAGTAATAGATGACATAGTATTTTATCGACAATTGAAACCTCATGTACATGTATAATACGGCAATACAATTATATAAGAAGTTTAATAATAAATTCGTTTTGTTGAGTGTTGAATTACTATTATTGAAACACTCGTAAATTATTCATGCAGAATTCATGTTACATTTAAACACGTTTGTTATATAAACAAGTGATAAATTCGAATGAAATTTCAATTATAAACATAAAGAAAATAATTGTGTGAAAATCATTTCAATCAACGATTATAAGAAGTTATGGTAGTAATAACTACTAATAGAAACTGCAATAAATTGGTTAATTTCGTTTTTTGTGTTCGGCTACAATTATTATACAGCCTGATCTACTAGCTAGGTTACAAACTCTGACAAGTGAAAGCTGATATTATTATAAGAAAAAAATTCTATATAAACATAGTTCTGATTCGTTTTAGTTATCCAGTTATAGCAGTCTTTATGAAAGATGTTGAGATAACCATGGATAAAACTGCTATAATAAATGTTACATTAGTTATTAACTTTTAAAGTACTTTAAGTTTTAGTATTATTTATTATATATATATATATATATATATATATATATATATTGTTTATATAAATAAATTTATACATATGAATGAATGTATCGTTAATTTATATCAAAAAAAGGTTTTTTTCAAATATACAATTAATATTGCATGAATAATGTTAGTTTTTCAATAATAATAATTCAAAATGTTGATTTGGATTGAACTATGTATTTTGTTTTGTCGTGACGAATTATAAACAGTAAGATCATACGATTATAATTTTAAAAATTTACCGTAATATTTACAAGCATATATTCTCAGTTTGTAATTACCGACCGTAACCAATAGCCATTTCCTCCGCAGTCTCAAATAGTGCACGTCTTGCCGGCAAATAAGCACCCAAAACTGGGACACGCGTTTTTAATACTGTTGTAAATTGCATGGCCGACTAATCAGGCAGCGAGCGCGGAAGTTATTAGCTATCATCGTTTCATGTCATCTTAATATTTGCATTTAATACCAGTATTGGATGTGGGTTTAAAATACGTTTAAGAAACCGGTGATTAAATCCGCGTGACGGTATTTGCAAACAAACAAAAAACAATCTGTTATCCTAATTACATCCGTTATCAAAATGAGGTGTATAAGGATGCTGCAAATGGCTTCCTGTTTGTATAAATATAAATTAATATAATAATTGTAATTTGCTTTGTTTTGTCATTATGATTAAAATTGTTAAGAAACTTGATACAGATTTCTTATTCAGAGTTTTTAAAATTAGTAATTTTATAGAAATATACCATGGCTGCCTGGTATTAACCATCGAGGAGTGAGAGTTTAAATCCTTAAGCGAGTAAATTGTTGTGAATAACATTTAACAGTTTTTCCAGAGACTTTCTGTATAGTTATTAAATTCGCCAATAGAAAAGCCCGTGAGCTGATAGACCTACAATGCTAGAAGATTTTACTATGCCAAAGCTGTTTTTTTTAAAGCTTTCTGTAAAATGATTACATTCTTTTAACCTTCTGCGTTTACAGACAGAAAAACCAGTGACTGATATACCTAGAAACTTAGAAGATACTAACTAGCTTTTTTGGGCCCTGGGCAAGATCTCGTCACTGTTCCCTCTATTCATTCCAATATTTATAAATAATTTAATTTATTAATAGAATTATCATAAAAAAATTATATCCACATTATAATGTGGATATTATTTTTTATGATAATTCTATTAATAATATAAAGTAGGAAAGTTAGCTCACAATAACAAAATTCGTGGTTCAAATACGTTTTTATTATAATTATAATATTTAAACAAATATGTTTGTTTCACCACGCTAGACGACTGTACTCAATAAATAATACATTATTTTGCAATATTACGTAAAAGCGTATTTACTAAACAATTATTCAAAAGCGAAAACAATTATTGGCGTTCTTATCTTAATTTTATACCGCGGTTTCAGAGATAAAACCAATTTCATAATAACGTAAAAACTCGCATGTGCGGATACAAAATATAATGTTCTGAAGTGAAAACATTGTATAATCACAAATATTTTTCAAGTTTTGTGGATAGTATTAAGTAAATAAATATATGTATTATATATATATATATATATATATATATATATATATATATATATATATATATATATATATATATAACCAACTATGTTTTCAGTAACCTGAAGAAGAGCAGAAATTTCTCCAAACATTGTAAAGAATAAAGGGCATTTTATATTATCCTCGAAGCTTTTTTGTCCGCATACCCAAATAACACTAATTAAAATAAAATTAATTACGGTCACTAATTATTAAACTAAAACACTGTAATCTCGATTTTATCAATTTAGAAGATTTTAGAAAATGGAATTACAATTGGAATGGAATACATTTTATATATTTGTAGTATTTTGAATGAATTCATTAAGTATTTTAAGTATGTTAATTGACTTTTTTTTGATTTACGCGTTTTGAGGTCACCTGAATCATTTTGGACGAATAATAATTAAACATATGCAAAAAAAATGCATGAAATATATACAATAATTTAAAAATTTAAAAAACACCTCAGTAAAATTATTATGTACGTCTCATGGTCATATATATAGTCTTTAAAAGTATTTTTAGGAATTAAATTTTGAGTTTTTCCCTTCTTTAAGGATTTTTACGCATGTTATCGTTATTTTGAAACCCTATGTTGGTTTTTATGAATTTTGCTTCTGTTTCGCTTTTGTTTTTGTTTCGCCTTTGTTGTTGTTTCGCCTTTGTTTTTGTTTCGCTTTTGTTTTTGTTTCGCTTTTGTTTTTGTTTCGTTTTTATTTTTGTTTAGCTTTTGTTTTTGTTTAGCTTTTGTTTTTGTTTCGCTTTTGTGTTTGTTTCGCTTTTGTTTTTTTTTTCTTCAAAATTTGTATTAATTATTTACCTAATACTGAACACATAACTTGAAAAATATTCGTGATTTACTTACGGTTAATTCAGGTTTTCTCTTCTTTAGGACCTTATTCGCATGTTACCGTTATTTTGAAGCCCTACGTTGGTTTTTATTAGTTCAAATTTTGCTTTTGTTTCGCTTTTGTTTTTGTTTCGCATTTGTTTTTTTATTCGCTTTTGTTTTTGTTCAGCTTTTGTTTTTGTTTCGCTTTTATTTTTGTTTCGCTTTTGGTTTTGTTTAGCTTTTGTTTTTGTCTCACTTTTGTTTTTGTTTTGCTTTTGTTTTTGTTTCATTTTTTTTTTCAAATTTTGTATAAAAATTCACCTTATACTGAACACATAACTTGAAAAATATTCGTGATTTACTTACGGTCAATTCAGTTTTTCTCTTCTTTTACGCATGTTACCGTTATTTTGAAACCCTACGTTGGTTTTTATTAATTCAAATTTTGCTTTTATTTCGGTTTTGTTTTTTTTTTAATTTGTATTAATGATTTACCTAATACTAACCACAAAACTTAAATAATATTAATAAATAAATAAATAAATAAAAATATTTGTGATTTACTAGGATCATACAATGTTTTCACTTCCAGAGCAGTGTAAATCTAAAACTAGTTTAGTTCTTTCGTGCGGTTTTGAAATTTATATTAACTATTCAATGTTAAACTTAAAAATATCTTGGTAGAACTTGAAATATTCGTGGTTTACTTTTTATATCTCGATTTCATCATAAATCTACTTTAAATCATTCAAAGTTTGCATTTCAGCACTTTATAAATCAGAAACAAGTTGAGTTTTTTTTTTAATTCGGCTTTGAAATTTATATTAACTATCTAATAAATATTTTTAAAAAAAATTGGAAGAAGAGAAAATATTCGTGGTTTACTTTTTTGAACTAGATTTTGTAATCAATGTACTCAAAATAATCCAAAATTTCCATTTCGGCGCTTTGTAAAATCAAAACTAGTCTAGTTTTTCTAATGTCGATTAGAATTTTTTAATTAGAGTTTTATACTAAATATAAAAATATATTGCTACAAATTAAAATATTCGTGGTTCACTTTTTATATCTCTATTTCATCATAAATCTACTTTCAATCATTAAAAGTTTGCATTTCAGCACTTTATAAATCAGAAACAAGTTTTTTTTTAATTCAGCTTTGAAATTTATATTAATTATCTAATAAATATAAAAAGGTGTTGGTAGAAGAGAAAATAGTCGTGGTTTACTTTTTATAGCTAAATTTAGTAATCAATCTACTCAAAATCATGAACAATTTCCATTTCAGCGCTTTGTAAAATCAAAACTAGTCGAGTTTTTTTAAAGTCGATTTGAAATTTTTAATTAGAATTTTATACTAAATATAAAAATATATTGCTACAAATTAAAATATTCGTGGTTTACTTTTTATAACTAGATTTTGCAATCAACCTATCCAAAATCATACAAAATTTCCATTTCAGCGCTTTGTAAAATCAAAACTAGTGTCGATTTGAAATTTTTATTACAATTTTATATTAGAATTTTATACTCTACTAAATATAAAATTATGTTGCTACAAATTAAAAAATTCGTAGTACCTTTTATAACTAGATTTTGTAATCAATTTAGTCAAAATCATACAAACTTTCTACTTCAGCGCTTTGTAAGTCGGAAACAAGTTTAGTTTTTTCAATTCCATTTTGAAATTTATATGAACCATCTAATAAATATAACTAAGTTTTGTAACCAATCTACTCAAAATCCTACAAAATTTCTACTTCAGCGCTTTGTAAGTCGGAAACAAGTTGAGTTTTTTCAATTCGACTTTGAAATTTATATGAACTATCTAATAAATATAAAAAGATGTTGGGTAGAAAAGAAAATATTCGTAGTTTACTTTTTATAACTAGATTTTGTAACCAATCTACTCAAAATCATACAAATTTCCACTTTAGCGCTTTATAAAATCAAAACTCGTGTAGTTTTTTTAATGTCGATTCGAATTTTTTAATTCGAATTTTATACTAAATATAAAAATAAGTTGCTACAAATTAAAATATTTGTGGTTTACTTTTTATAACTAGATTTTGCAATCAATCTACTCAAAATCCTACAAAGTTTCCACTTCAGCGTTTTGTAAGTCGGAAAAAATTTGAGATTTTTCAATTCGATTTTGAAATTTATATGAACCATCTAATAAATATAAAAACATATTGGTAGAAGATATATTCGTGATTTACTTTTTATAACTAGATTGATTTTGTAATCAATATACTCGAAAATCATTCAAAATTTCCACTTTAGCGCTTTGTAAAATCAAAACGAGTCTAGTTTTTTTAATGTCGATTTGAAATTTCTATTAGAATTTTTTACTAAATATAAAAATATGTTGCTACAAATTAAAATATTCGTGGTTTACTTTTTATATTTCGATTTCGTAATAAATCTACTTTCAATCATTCAATGTTTTCGCTGCAAGGCTTTGTAAGTTCGAAACTAATTTAGTTTTTTGCAATGTGATTTTGAAATTTGTGTATTGAAAACTTGCTATTCTTAATGTTTGAAAACATAAAAACATTTTGCCAGCACTTAAAACATTTATAGTTTATATTTCATTCTCACAGGCTCAAATCAATCTACTTTCAATCATTCAATGTTTTCGCTGCAAGGCTTTGTAAGTACGAAACTAATTTAGTTTTTTCAATGCGATTTTGAAATTTGTGTATTGATAACTTGCTATTCTTAATGTTTGAAAACATAAAAACATTTTGCCAGAACTTAAAACATTTATAGTTTATATTTCATTCTCACAGGCTCAAATCAATCTACTTTCAATCATTCAATGTTTTCGCTGCAAGGCTTTGTAAGTTCGAAACTAATTTAGTTTTTTGCAATGTGATTTTGAAATTTGTGTATTGAAAACTTGCTATTCTTAATGTTTGAAAACATAAAAACATTTTGCCAGAACTTAAAACATTTATAGTTTATATTTCATTCTCACATGCTCAAATCTACTTTCAACTCATACAAAATTTTCACTTCAAGGCTATGTAAGTCCCAAACTAACTTGGTTTTTTGAATGCGCTTTAGAAATTTATATTGGCTATTCAATATTGAACACAAAAACATATTGGTAGAATCATTGACTAATAACCTACCTAGGTTAAACGTCTAGGTGACTTTTTAGTCAATGGTAGAATTTAAAACATTCATAGTTTACATTTATAGCTCGATTTCGTAGTCTACTTTTAATCACTGATAGTTTTCACTTCAACGTATTGTACGTCCGAAACTAATTTTGTTTTTTCAATTCGGTTTTGAAATTTATATTAGTTATTTAATCCTAAACATAAAACCATGTTGCTGCAATTTAAAATAATCGTACTTTTTATTTTATACCTCAATTTTGTAAACAATCTTCTCAAGATCATAGAAAGTTTCCAGTTTATGATTTGTAAAATGAAATGAGTTTAAATTTTTCCATGCGGTTTTGAAATTTGTATTAGCTACTTAATACTAAACATAAAAATATGTTGCTAGAAATTAAAATAATCATGGCTTACTTTTTATACCTCATTTTCGTAATAAATCTATTTTTAATCATTCAAAGTTTTTACTTCAAAGCTTTTATAACTCCGAAACTGATTCAGTTTTTTTCAATGTTGTTTTGAAATTTATATTTATTTATTTTCGTAATAAATCTATTTTTAATCATTCAAAGTTTTTACTTCAAAGCTTTATAACTCCGAAACTGATTCAGTTTTTTCAATGTTGTTTTGAAATTTATATTAGCAATTTAATACAAGACATAAATAGGTATGGTAGAATTTAAAATATTCGTGGTTTACTTTTTATACCTCATTTTCCTAATAAATTACTTGATTCATTCAAAATTTTCACTTCAAGGCTATGTAAGTCTGAAACTGATTTAGTTTTTTCATAACAGTTTCGAAATTTGTATTCGCTATTCAATTTTAAACAAACAAACATGTTGGTAAAATTTAAAACATTCATAGTTTATCTTTATAGCTCGATTTCATAAACTACTCGAGATCATACGTATAAGTATCCACTTCAGCGCTTTGTAAAATCTAAGCTAGTTCAATTATTTTTTCAATGCGGTTTTAAAATTTGTATTAGCAATTTAATACAAAACATAAATATATATTGGTAGAAAAAACGCGACAATATCTACCAATGTACATTTTAAATCTATAGCCTTCAATTCTGATGATTTTTGTTTTAGAAATTGTGTGTTTTTTGTAATTTGTTTTGCTTGGTCTGTATAAAACTTTTGTAGGACAGTATCATAATATATCATACAAACATTTCCATTTTGGAGCAATAGTCCTTATGCTTGTAATTAATAAAATTAAATATGTCTACCAATTTACATTTTAAATCTATAGCCTTCAAATCTAATGATTTAAAAAAATAGTGTTTTTTTTTTGTTCTTTGTTATCTTGGTCTGTATAAAACTAATCTATAATTATATATATTTTTTTGTTTCTCGTTTTATACGGTCCGAGAAAAACAAGAAACAAAAAAATATGTATAATTATAGAGTTTTCAATGTTTTATACAAACCAAGCAAAACAAATTACAAAAAAAAACACACAATTTCTAAACAAAAATTATTAGTTTTGAAGGCTATAGATTTGTAATGTAAATTGATAGATATATTTAATTTTATTAGTTACAAGCATAAGGACTATTGCTCCAAAATGTAATTTTTTGTATGATTTATTATGATACTGTCCTACAAAATTTTATACAGACCAAGCAAAACAAATTTCAAAAAAAAACACACAATTTCTAAAACAGAAATCATCAGATTTGAAGGCTATAGATTTAGAATGTAAATTGATAGATATTGTTGCGTTTTCATGGATTTATACGAACCAAGTAAAAAACATAACGAAAACCAAAAAAAAGATATATAATTATAGTCATATAAAGCAAGATATAAATGTTAAGCTCCAATAAAAATTCGTGTGTAATATTATTACTTGAACCAGAGAGCGGGAAATGGCAAATGTATTGATTTTCCAAGCCTCCGCGACGTCATACCCCGTAATAAAAAGAATCAAACAGAACTTACCCTTTAAATAACTCCTTAAAACAGGAAGAGTATCCAAAAACAACAGTCTCAAAGTCTTCCTGCAGTGTTTCGTTAGCGCAATATCGAATTTAAAAGGACGCACGTAATAGCAACTTGATAGGTACGAACTTGACCGCGCCGTGAGCGAATGTGTTGCCTAAACGCCGGTGCCGGTGGCTTTTATATAAACAAAACAGCCAGAAAATGCTAATCTATATCCACAGGCAAATGCATGCGCGTATAGATTCTGGGTACAAAGTGCACGGACAGGAGAATCACTCCAGCTCATGCCCGTTTCGACGGCATCTTCACAACGCATGTCCATCACGCGATCCTTTTCGCGCTCGCCCTGTATGTTCATTTGGCGCGGTGGTGGTGGCGTGATCGTCGCCCCACCACCTCTTCAACTGTATACAGCGTGTTGCTTGCTCCACGTAGCCGGCTTCCAACAAATCAGACTCTTTAGCAGATGGCGTAATACCTTGCAATCCATCCAAAAATAAAACTAAAACAACGATTCAATAGAATTCCCATTGTTTGTTCCGAAGATACTAAGTTCTGCCAGGACAATAACCGTATTGAATAGTAATTTCCAAATCTATTCTATTCATAATAATACGAATAACTTCCATATTCTAATTCCGACCTCACAAGTTTACCCATTTAATGGCTACTTAATGGTTCATTTTATGAATAAAACAGTGATTTTATAGATATTTTATTTGTTTGCCCACATTAAGCGTTATAAGGCTATGTACAGTATACTATGAAAACTCGTCTTTCACTTATAGTCTTCTGTAAGCATTCAAACAGTAAGATACTGTATATCACCATCCAAAGTCCTGGGAAATCTCTTCAGGGATTAGCCCAATCTCTCAATATGTAACTAATTACATTTACTGACTGTGACTTGAAAAATAATCAAAATACGCCTTAGGGTAGTATAAAACCTCAATACCATAACATACATATATATATATATATATGATGTATTAGCAAAGTTTGAAAAATATCCATCGAAGGAATTTTGAAATATTTAAAAATTTGCGATTATAACATACAAAATTGTACTTTTGTGAAATACTGACTTTGGCATTAAATAGCATCAAAACTAGCTACCCCATAATTTTTGATTATGATATCAATAGATAGTTTGATATGTTGCTAATGCATTAGCAAAGTTTAAGAAACATCCATCAAGGGATTTTTGAATTATTTAAAAATTTGCGATTATAACATACACAATCGTAATTTTATGAAATACTGACTTTGGCATTAAATAGCATGAAAACTAGCAAATCCGTAGTTTTTTATTATAACATTAATGGATAGATTTACATACTGCTAGATTATTAGCAAAGTTTGAAAAATTTCCAACGAGGAATTTTTGTAATATTTAGAAATTTGCGGTTAAAACATACAAAATTATACTTTTATGAAATACTGGTTTTTGGCATTAAATAGCATCAAAACTAGCAACCCCGTAATTTTTGATTATGATATCAATAGATAGATTGATATGTTGCTAATTCATTAGCAAAGTTTGAAAAATATCCATCAAGGGCTTTTTGAAATATTTAAAAATTTGCGATTATAACATACATGATCGTAATTTTTTGAAATACTGACTTTGGAATTAAATAGCATGAAAACTACCAAACCCGTCGTTTTTTGTTATGACATTAATAGATAGATTCATATACTGTTAATGCATTATCAAAGTTTGAAAAATTTTCAATAAGGAATTTTTGAAATATTTACAAATTTGCGGTTAAAACATACAAAATCATACTTTTATGAAATACCGACTTTGGCATTAAATAGCATCAAAACTAGCAACCCCGTATTTTTTTATTATGACATCAATAGATAGATTGATATGTTGCTAATTCATTAGCAAAGTTTGAAAAATATCCATCAAGGGATTTTTGAAATATTTAAAAATTTGCGATTATAACATACATGATCGTAATTTTTTTAAATACTGACTTTGTAATTAAATAGCATGAAAACTACCAAACCCGTAGTTTTTTATTATGACATTAATAGATAGATTCATATACTGTTAATGCATTATCAAAGTTTGAAAAATGTTCAATAAGGAATTTTTGAAATATTTACAAATTTGCGGTTAAAACATACAAAATCATACTATATGAAATACCGACTTTGGCATTAAATAGCATCAAAACTAGCAACCCCGTAATTTTTGATTATGACATCAATATATAGATTGATATACTGCTAATGCATTAGCAAAGTTTGCAAAATATTGATGAAGAGTTTTTTGAAATATTTGCAAATTTACGGTTAAAACATCACAAAATAATACTTTTATGAAATACTGACTTTGGCATTAAATAGCATGAAAACTAGCAAACCCGTAGTTTTTTATTATGATATTAGTAGATAGATTCATATACTGCTAATACATTAGCAAAGTTTGAAAAATTTCCAACGAGGAATTTTTGAAATATTTGCAAATTTACTAACCGTAAACATACAAAATCATACTTTTATGAAATACTGATTTTGGCATTAAATAGCATAAAAACTAGCAAACCGGTAATTTTTGATTATGACATTAATATATAGATTGATATACTGCTAATGTATTATCAAAGTTTGCAAAATATTGATCGAGGGATTTTTGAATAATTTGCAAATTTACAGTTAAAACATACAAAGTCATACTTTTATGAAATACTGACTTTAGCATTAAATATCATCAAAACTAGCAACCCCATAATTTTCGATTATGACATCAATAGATACAATGATATGTTGCTAATGCATTATCAAAGTTTGAAAAATATTCATGAAGGGATGTTAGAAATATTTTAAAATTTGCGATTATAGCATACATAATCGTAATTTTATGAAATACTGACTTTGGCATTAAATAGCATGAAAACTAGCAAACCCGTAGTTTTTTATTATTACAGTAATAAATAGATTTTCATACTGTTAATGCATTAGCAAAGTTTGAAATTTTTTTAAAAATTTACAAATTTGCGGTTAAAACATACAAAATCATACTTTTATAAAATACTGATTTTTGGCATGAAATAGCATCAAAACTAGCAACCCTTTAATTTTTGATTATGACATCAATATATAGATTGACATACTGCTAATGCATTAGCAATATTTGAAAAATTTCCATCGAGGAATTTTTCAAATATTTACAAATTTGCGGTTATAACATACAAAATCGTACTATTATGAAATACTGATTTTGGCATTAAATAGCATCAAAACTAGTAACCCCATAATTTTTGATTATCACATCAATAGATAGATTGATATGTTGCTAATTCATTAGCAAAGTTTGAAAAATATCCATCGGGGGATTTTTGAAATATTTAAAAAATGCGATTATAACATACATAATCGTAATTTTATGAAATACTGACTATGGCATTAAATAGCATGAAAACTAGCAAACACATAGTTCTTTATTATCACATTAGTAGATATATTCACATACTGCTAATGCATTAGCAAAGTTTGAAAATTTTCCAACGAGAATTTTTTTAAATATTTACAAATTTACGGTTAAAACATACAAAATCATACTTTTATAAAATACTGGTTTTTGGCATTAAATAGCATCAAAACTAGCAACCCCGTAATTTTTGATTATGACATCAATAAATAGATTGATATGTTGCGAATGCATTAGCAAAGTTTGAAACATATCCATCAAGGGATTTTTGAAAAATTTAAAAATTTGCGATTATAACATACATAATCGTAATTTTATGAAATACTGACTTTGGTATTAAATAGCATGAAAACTAGTAAACCCGTAGTTTTTTATTATAACATTAATTGATAGATTTACATACTGCTAATGCATTGGCAAAGTTTGAAAAATATCCAACGAGGAATTTTTTAAATATTTAGAAATTTGCAGTTAAAACATACAAAATCATACTATTATGAAATACTGATTTTTGGCATTAAATAGCATCAAAACTAGCAACCCTGTAATTTTTGATTATGACATCAATCGATAGATTGATATGTTGCTAATGTATTAGCAAAGTTTGAAAAATATTCATCAAGATATTTTTGAAATATTTACAAATTTGCGGTTATAACATACAAAATCATACTATTATGAAATACTGACTTTGGCACTAAATAGCATGAAAACTAACAATACCGTAATTTTCAATTATAAGTTTTATGGATAGACTAATATATTATTAATGAATTTGTAAAGTTTTAAAAAAATCCATCGAGGTATTTTTGAAATATTTATAAATTTGCGGTTCAAACATACGAAACCGTATTTTTATAAAATATTTACTTTGTCATTAAATAACGTGAAAACTAGCGACACCGTAATTTTTGATTATAACTTCAATAAATAGACTAATATATTGCTAATCAATTAGCTAAGTTTGAAAATAATACATCGAGGTATTTTTGAGAAATTTACAAAATTGCAATTACAATTACATCAAAATCATCTATTTTTGAAGGACTGACTTTGGCATTAAATAGCATGAAAACTAGCAAATCCGTAATTTTTGATTATGATATTAATAGATAGATACACATACTGTTAATGCATTAGCAAAGTTTGAAAAATTTCCAACGAGGAATTTTTGAAATATTTGCAAATTTACGATTAAAACATACAAAATCATACTTTTATGAAATACTGATTTTGCAATTAAATAGCATCAAAACTAGCAAACCCGTAATTTTTGATTATGGCATCAATATATAGATTGATATAATGCTAATGCATTAGCAATGTTTGAAAAATTTCCATCGAGGAATTATTCAAATATTTACAAATTTGCGGATATAACATACAAAATCCTATTGTTATGAAATACTGACTTTGGCATTAAATAGCATCAAAACTAGCAATCCCATAATTTTTGATTATAACATCAATAGATGGATTGATATGTTGCTAATGCATTAGCGAAGTTCGGAAAATATCCATCAAGGGATTTTTGAAATATTTACAAATTTGCGGTTATTAACATACAAAATCGTACTATTATGAAATACTGACTTTGGCAATAAATAGCATCAAAACTCGCAACCCCGTAATTTTTGATTATGACAGCAATAGAAAGATTGATATGTTGCTAATGCATTAGCAAAGTTTGAAAAATATTCATCAAGGGATTTTTGAAATATTTAAAAATTTGCGGTTATAACATACAAAATCGTACTATTATGAAATACTGACTTTGGCACTAAATAGCATGAAAACTAACAATACCGTAATTTTCAATTATAAGTTTGATGGATAGACTAATATATTATTAATGAATTTGTAAAGTTTTAAAAAAATCCATTCAAGGATTTTTGAAATATTTATAAATTTGCGGTTCAAACATACGAAACCGTATTTTTATAAAATATTTACTTTGTCATTAAATAACGTGAAAACTAGCGACACCGTAATTTTTGATTATAACTTCAATAAAGAGACTAATATATTGCTAATCAATTAGCTAAGGTTGAAAAAAATACATCGAGGTATTTTTGAGAAATTTACAAAATTGCAATTACAATTACATCAAAATCATCTATTTTTGAAGGACTGACTTTGGCATTAAATAGCATGAAAACTAGCAAATCTGTAATTTTTGATTATGATATTAATAGATAGATACACATACTGCTAATGCATTAGCAAAGTTTGAAAAATTTCCAACGAGGAATTTTTGAAATATTTGCAAATTTACGGTTAAAACATACAAAATCATACTTTTATGAAATACTGATTTTGCAATTAAATAGTTTCAAAAATATAATATATATGGCATCAATATATAGATTGATTTTACATTGCTAATGAATTAGCAGTATTAATGCATTAGCAATGTTTGAAAAATGTCCATCGAGGAATTTTTCAAATATCTACAAATTTGCGGTTATAACATACAAAATCGTACTATTATGAAATACTGACTTTGGCATTAAATAGCATCAAAACTAGCAACCCCATAATTTTCGATTATGACATCAATAGATACATTGATATGTTGCTAATGCATTAGCAAAGTTTGAAAAATATCCATCAAGGGATTTTTAAAATATTTAAAAATTTGCCATTATAACATACAAAATCGTACTATTATGAAATACTGACTTTCTACATAAATACCATGAAAACTAACAATACCGTAATTTTCAATTATAAGTTTGATGAATAGACTAATATATTATTAACGAATTTGTAAAGTTTTAAAAAAATACATCGAGGTATTTTTGAAAAATATATAAACTTGCAATTACATTAAAATCATCTATTTATAAAAGACAGACTGGCTTTGGCATTAAATAGCATGAAAACTAGAAAACCCGTAATATTTGATTTTGATATTAATAGATAGATACACATACTGCTAATGCATTAGCAAAATTTGAAAAATTTCCATCGAGGAATTTTTGAAATATTACAAATTTACGGTTATTTCTACAAATAAATATATGAGGGAGGAACAACATATCAACAAGAGATAAATGAAATAAACATACATAAATAATAAATGAAAATGAAGATTAGGCTAATCTCTTAAGAGATTTCTGAGGGCTTTGGATACAGGGATACGAATTATAATGGGATAAACTGTATATTAATTAAATATTGAATTGAATCGGCATCTACTTTATGATCATTCATTATATTAAATAAATAAAACGAATTTTTCTTTGTTTTTTTATCACTTGTTTATTACTGTATGCGAATATTTATATTCGGATTAGCTTGATAATGGCTAGAGCGTAGCCGAAAATATTCGCAAACAGTAATAAACAAGTGATAAAAAACAAAGAAAAATTCGTTTTATTTATGTATATTAATTTTTTTTTTCTAAAATCCTTCTTGAAGCTATAATTTATGAAATATTTCAACAACCGTAAAATCGAAATTTTCGAATTTTATATTATGGGTTACTAATGAAATCTGCTACGAAAAAATACCAAATTCATTTGTTTATGAGTGATATTTTTCTGGGTATAATGGGATAAACTGGATATTGATAATTTTTTCTAACATCTTTTTTGAAGCTACAATTTATCAAATACCAACAACTATTAACGTATTTGATTTTTACTCTACTACCAAAAAATACCAAACTCTTTTGTTTATTATTGGTATTTGGTTAATTATAATGGGATAAACTGTATATTCTATATTCTTGATAGAATGCCTACAGAAGACTATAGTCCAATTGAAAGAAGAGTTTTCATAGGTATCGAATTTATTCCATACTTTAAGGATATTCTGTATTCATACTCGACTGCCGCGATAGTCAAAGACGTGGATTCGAGTCCCGAGTTCGAGAATTTTTGTTGAGTGTTATTTGATTAATATTTGAAACATCTAGTGATCGGTCACTCAGATAGCCGGTAAAATTCTCTCACTCAATATGACCGTTATGTAAAATAAATCGCACTAGGGTTGATTTGAATTTCAAACAATTTGAATATGCATTGCGATTGTGCCATAGGTTATAATTAACACAATAATAAATATGCACTAGAAATGCACATTTTTTCCGGGCATATTTTTCTAATGAACTATACCCCCTTATATTACGTTTTTACAAATTCATGCGGACCTTGAAAGCCACTCGCTTATTGTACAAGTCTAAAAATAATTAATTCTAAAAAAATCTGCAGTATAAGTGAACATTGTTTTGTCATTAAATACAAACGTCGATTTTTGCATATTCTATTCGATTAAGAATGGTGTAGACAAACAAATGATAAACAGTATATTTAGAAAAAAATTCTTGTATAGCAGATCATTTGAGAAAATAAAACCAATGTTAACATATAATTGTGTGTGGTTTCTTCAGAAACTAAAAGACATAAAATATACGTTATAAAATGCATAAGTTTGGGTTATTATAGAAAATTCTTAATTTTTTTCAATCCGCTTGAAAAACAAATTGCAATAAAATAATAAAAATACATTGGTTCTTATAGTTAGTTATTATACAAAATTAATATATTAAAAAAAAAATTTAAAATTTATAAATTTTATAAATAAAATTATAACTAAAAATACATGGGTTATTATACAAAATTCATTTTATTTTAAACAATAATTTGCATTAAACCAATATATTTGTTTTAAATTTTTTTTTTCAAAATTGCAATAAAATACTAACTAAAAATATATTAGTTATTATAGTTAGTTATTATACAAAATTAATATATTCAAAAAAAAAATTAAATTTTTAAATTTTATAAATAAAATTATAACTAAAAATACATGGGTTATTATACAAAATTCATCTTATTTTAAACAATAATTTGCATTAAACCAATATATTTGTTTGTATATTATTTGAAAAAAACACCGCAATTTACATAATTTATTAAACAGCAACAATTCACAATAGAAATGACCGCGTTTATATAATTATACGGCAGAAATGCATACATAATATGTATGTGTATTGTGCATCTGTTATTCAGTGCTATAATTATTCGATTAGACTGGAACATGAAGATACAGGGAATTGCAATTTGTCCTATATTATTTAATTGTGCCAATAACCACGTAATCGTTGCTAAAATGTACCGTGTTCTTTGAAATATTAGAAAAAAATTGTTTATACGTACAGCAGTATTTATAGTAATAAATATATAATATCACTGGTGTTTGGGCAAAAGGGCTTAAGTCATAATTTTTACGAGAAAAAAAAGGTTCCCTCAGGATTCCACGTTCATTATCCTGTCGAATGGCTAAGCTAAGAGTAATATAATAATGGGAACCAAGTAATAATATGTTGGCATTGGAGTGACTATATGTTTCTCTCCCTTACTTTTAGTATTAATTAATTTTAGGTATTATATCACTGGTGTTTAGGCAAAAGGGCTTAAGTCAGGAAATAGCAGATTTTTTTGGTTAAAAAGACATTTAACCAAAAAATTCTGCTCTTTCCATTTTCTTGTAAACGTTACACTTCCTGACTTAAGCCCTTTTGCCTAAACACCAGTGATATAATACCTAAAATTAATTAATACTAAAAGTAAGGGAGAGATAACTAAAATTGTTTCATATTAAAAGTAAGGGAGATAAACATATAGTCAAAATGTTATTACTTGGTTCCCATTATTTTATTACTCTTAGCTTAGCCATTCGTCAGGATAATGAACGTGGAATTCTGAGGGATGGCTAAGCTTGGAGTAATAAAAAATGGGAACCAAGTAAATTAATAAACAATTATTGAATATTCGAAGTCGATGTTTTATTACTTTCATTGTACACGTAAAACACAAAAACTTTTAATTTATACACATAGTTGGAAACTTATGATAAAAATTGTCGATTGGCAATTTTAATGATCCACCTATCATGAAAACTTATACAATATCTAACTTTGCGATAACAGCTGCAATTTGCAACGACCTTATCCTTTACTCAAACTGAAATTACTAGCATATATACACCCAATTAAATATGCATGTAGATATGAAATTGTTGCAATTTATTTTCTTGTTGTTTGTAACCTATTATTGCAAATTGCCGTCGTCTATTGTCATATAAATAGAATCAGACGTTTGTGCACCAATAAAGCAATCTCTGTCTGTCCAGCGGAATATTTGCGGTTTATACCTGGTGTATTAAATATTGTTATCATTCGATTTTGTTTTTCTGTTAGGATCTCGGTTCAATTAAATGCATTTCGCGTAGATACAAAATACACTTTAATTTAATTGGATGAAATAATTGACGTAAAATAATGTGTATTTTATATAAACTGTACACTATAATTATTTTACTTTTTTGGTGGTATATTTTTAACACATTAATGATCAGATTAGTTCTATTTAGAGAAAGTAGTTTTTTTTTTGCTGAAAGAAAAAAGTTAAACAGTTGAAATTATAAGGAAACGGAACGTAATAATTGCGTCTCCCTAATTAGTTATATTAATTATGTAAAATAAATTCGTATAGAGTAGATATATATATATATATATATATATATATATATATATATATATATATCTATATATATATCTATATATATATATATATATATATATATATATATCTATATATATATATATATATATATATATATATATATATATATATATATATATATATATATATATATATATATATATCCACTACGGTCTCTTTTAATTTATTTCACATTCTGTTTCCCCGCTATTTAATGCCAAAGTCAGTCCTTCATAAATAGATGATTTTCATGTAATTGCAATTTTGTAAATTTTTCAAAAATACCTCGATGTATATTTTTCAAACTTAGCTAATTGATTAGCAATATATTAGTCTATTTATTGAAGTTATAATCAAAAATTACGGTGTCGCTAGTTTTCACGTTATTTAATGACAAAGTAAATATTTTATAAAAATACGGTTTCGTATGTTTGAACCGCAAATTTATAAATATTTCAAAAATCCCTCGATGGATTTTTTTAAAACTTTACAAATTTATTAATAATATATTAGTCTATCCATCAAACTTATAATTGAAAATTACTGTATTGTTAGTTTTCATGCTATTTATGCAGAAAGTCAGTATTTCATAATAGTACGATTTTGTATGTTATAATGGCAATTTTTTAAATATTTCAAAAATCGCTTGATGAATATTTTTCTAACTTTGCTAATACATTAGCAACATATCAATGTATCTATTGATGTCATAATCGAAAATTATGGGGTTGCTAGTTTTGATGCTATTTAATGCCAAAAACCAGTATTTCATAAAAGTGTGATTTTGTATGTCCCTTAACTTTTTTCTTTCGGTTAAAAAAACTACATTTATATATATATATATATATATATATATATATATATATATATATATATATATATATATATATTAGTCTATTTATTGAAGTTATAATCAAAAATTACGGTGTCGCTAGTTTTCACGTTATTCAATGACAAAGTAAATATTTTAGAAAAATACGGTTTCGTATGTTTGAACCGCAAATTTATAAATATTTCAAAAATCCCTCGATGGATTTTTTTAAAACTTTACAAATTTATTAATAATATATTAGTCTATCCATAAAACTTATAATTGAAAATTACTGTATTGTTAGTTTTCATGCTATTTATGTAGAAAGTCAGTATTTCATAATAGTACGATTTTGTATGTTATAATGGCAATTTTTTAAATATTTAAAAAATCGCTTGATGGATATTTTTCAAACTTTGCTAATGCATTAGCAACATATCAATGTATCTATTGATGTCATAATCGAAAATTATGGGGTTGCTAGTTTTGATGATATTTAATGCTAAAGTCACTATTTCTAGTATTTATTTGTTTTAACCGTAAATTTGCAAATATTTCAAAAATCCCTGGATCGATATTTTGCAAACTTTGCTAATGTATTAGAAGTATATCTATCTATATATTGATGTCATAATAGAAAATTACGGGTATGCTAGTTTTGATGCTATTTAATGCCAAAAACCAGTATTTCATAAAAGTGTGATTTTGTATGTTCCTTAACTTTTTTCTTTCGGTAAAAAAAACTACATTTATATATATATATATATATATATATATATATATATATATATATATATAGATAGAGGGAGATTGTTGGGAATGCGGCGATTAGGGCTGAAAGAAACCTCTTCTCTGACTCTGACTCCAGAGCTTCATCAGGATTTACTAAAAAACCAAACTGTTAACAATAATCTTCGTACAAAATATATAATAAGTTTATGAATTTAAAGCTAAATATAATGAATGAATAGTGAGGTTAATAATACAAAGTTAAAAGTTTAATAAAAGTTCAAAAGTTAAGTATTAAAAGTCAGTGTGAGATATATATTTATATATATATATATATATATATATATATATATATATATATATATATATATATATATTATAAGACCACCTTCTGCAATTCAAAATGTGTTCTGCATTATCATCATAAAAATTACAGTAAAAACCATTTGGAGGCTCTAATTTTTATATTTAAATAAATATGAACCAAAACACCCATGACCGGTGAGGAATTAGGTAATATAATGATCTAAATTTTTAGCCCCTTTTGATAACCATATCCTAACATTTGGTATTAATATCTTTGTCCAAATTCCTTTGGATGAATTATTCCAATTTTGTTGTCAAATATTTAAAGCTTTTTAGGCTTGCTTCAACGTCATCCCTCCATCTTAACCTGGAGCGTCTAGAGCATGACGCTCCAGGTTAAGATGGAGGGATGACCCCCGTTTTGAAGGAGTATAGTTATTACTTTTTCCCTTCCTTCATGTGCTAGTTTGCTATATTTTTATAGTCCTATTTTTGACTCTTCATATCTTAATCTGCAATAACCAATATAATTCTTTAAGTCGAGAATTCAGATTAATTACAAACAAACAATTTTAATCAGTAATCAAAAATAATACGTAACACGCCGCAACGCTGTGCCTGTAGCAAGTGAATTCATAATAACACAGGCTGTATCTGTATTAAAACACCGCACTTTTAACTTCCTGCGATTGCTGATAATGTATGATATAATAATTTATAAATATTATTACTGCACACGAACACACGTGATTGCTTGCACATACTTCAATTAGATGCATTCGTGGTATCGTGGGCAATGAAGACGAAATATTCCACTGATATGGCTATAATGATGCAATTGCATTCACCTTAGGGTTACTATACTTTTTGTTTTAATGATTACTTTGATTAATTATTTTTAAAAAAATGTTAGCACATTTGTATCATCAGTTGATTTGTTTAAATTATCGCAATGAACCAGTAACTATATTTATGTGGTATTATTCAACTAAAACACGAACAAAATGTGATGTTGCTTAATCACATTTTTTTTTCGAATTTAGCTGTTTTAGGAAAATATTGTTATCGTGTTAAAATTATTACTCTATTGCCATTAGTTCGTTCATCAAAATCTATCACCTCGATAATCCGTTTTATAACCCTCCAAACGACCTCCTATACTCCTCCATAATGGTGGGGTGGGTGGTCGTCCCCTACCAACCTGACCAAGCCCGTCCACTTTTTCAAACGACTTGAACTATGCATTACATTATTTTTCACATATATCTTTTTAATTAATCTTAAATTAATAAATGCCATTAATTAACCATAAAAAGTAACGAATAACAGTGTAGTGCATAGTTCAAGTCGTTTGAAATAGTGGACGGGCATAGTTTGGTTGGTGGGGGCCGACCGCCCCCCCACCCTCGTTCGCATACTTTTTTCAATGGCTACAGATGTTTTATAATGTTGAAACTATTCCAAAAAAAGTGTTATCCTATGGAAAAAACTATGCGAACAAAGGTGGGGTGGGCGGGCGTCCCCTACCAACCAAACTATGCCCGTCCACTATTTCAAACGACTTGAACTATGCATTACACTGCTATCCGTTACTTTCTATGGTTAAATTAATGTCATTTATTAATTTAAGATTAATTAAAAGGATATATATGAAATATAATGTAATGCATAGTTCAAGTCGTTTGAAATAGTGGACGGGCATAGTTTGGTTGGTGCGGGACCGCCCGCCCACCCCACCTTTGTTCGCATAGTTTTTTCCATAGGATAACACTCTTCTTGGGATAGTTTAAACATTATAAAACATCTGTATCCATTGAAAAAAGTATGCGAACGAGGGTGGAGTGGGCGGTCGGTCCCCACCAACCAAACTATGCCCGTCCACTATTTCAAACGACTTAAACTATGCACTACACTACTATCCGTTACTTTCTATGGTCAAATTAATGTCATTTATTAATTTAAGATTAATTAAAAAGTTATATATGAAAAATAATGTAATGCATAGTTCAAGTCGTTTGAAATAGTGGACGGGCATAGTTTGGTTGGTAGGGGACAAACCGCCCACCACGCCCTCGTTCGCATACTTTTTTCAATGGATACAGATGTTTTATATTGTTTAAACTATTCCAAGAAGAGTGTTATCCTATGGAAAAAAGTATGCGAACGAAGGTGGGGTGGGCTGGCGGCCCCGACCAACCAAACTATGCCCGTCCACTATTTCAAACGACTTGAACTATGCACTACACTGCTATCCGTTACTTTCTATGATTAAATTAATGTCATTTATTAATTTAAGATTAATTAAAAAGATATATTTGAAAAATAATGTAATGCATAGTTCAAGTCGTTTGAAATAGTGGACGGGCATAGTTTGGTTGGTAGGGACCGACCGCCCACCCCACCCTCGTTCGCATACTTTTTTCAATGGATACAGATGTTTTATAATGTTTAAATTATTCCAAGAAGAGTGTTATCCTATGGAAAAAACTATGCGAACAAAGGTGGGGTGGGCGGGCGGCCCCCACCAACCAAACTATGCCCGTCCACTATTCCAAACGACTTGAACTATGCATTACATTATTTTTCAAATATATCTGTTTAATTCATCTTAAATTAATAAATGACATTAATTTAATTATAGAAAGTAACGGATAGCAGTGTAGTGCATAGTTCAAGTCGTTTGAAATAGTGGACGGGCATAGTTTGGTTGGTGGGAACCGCCCGCCCACCCCACCTTTGTTCGCATAGTTTTTTCCATAGGATAACACTCTTCTTGCAATAGTTTAAACATTATAAAACATCTGTATCCATTGAAAAAAGTATGCGAACGAAGGTGGGATGGGCGGGCGGCCCCCACCAATCAAACTATGCCCGTCCACTATTTCAAACGACTTGAACTATGCACTACACTGCTATCCATTACTTTCTATGGTTAAATTAATGTCATTTATTAATTTAAGATTAATTAAAAAGATATATTTGAAATATAATGTAATGCATAGTTCAAGTCAACCGATAGTCATTTGTAGACGTTTTTGAAAGTCTTCCATTACTCTCACTCGAATATCAGACGAAATTCCTGCACATTTTTCTTGAATTGCCTCTTTTTGTTGCTATAAGGATCGAAGACGATGTTTAAAAATCTCGTCCTTCACGCACACCTATAGAAACAATCACATGTAAATCAGACTAGAGAGATTTAAGATCATCATCATTGTAAAAGTTGTGGATTCGAATTGCTATTGAGGTTACAGCGTTTTTATATATTTGAATTCATGATTTAACTGTAGTAATATTATATAGGACGAGGTTTTTAAACATCGTCCTCGATCCGTATAGCAACAAAAGGAGGCATACACATACACATTTAAAAATAGTCTATTTCGACTAGAAGTCATGAAACATGGAGAAACGTCACATTACAAAATTATACAAAAACATATGGTAGCAATCCATTCAGTCGTTTTCCCGGAATTTTGTTCACATACATACATACATATATTTTCCAAAAATAATCTATTTCAACTAGAAAAGTCATGAAACTTGAAGAAAAGTTAGAAATGCAGTTAACGTTTTATAGTTTTATAACCTTCTTCTGATATTATTATTATTATTATTATTATTATGCATGATTTTTTAAGCGCATATAATAACTATTTATAGTGATAAAACTCATTCATAGTCAAAACCACTACACAACAACAGAGTGATTCAATAATTGCACTTATCAGAAATATGCAAACGTGATGCACATTATTTATTTATAATAAAACAAATTGAACATTGAACAAATTACGTGTGTGCTGCGTGATCGAATACAATAAAATAACAATTGACCAACTAAGCTAGGGCATTACGCTATTATTGTTTATCTAAAGCGTACGTCAGCGATAGATAGTGAGGATGGTTTATAGCGTTAGATTATATTATCGCTATACGGAAACTGCAAAAACTACGTAACTAGTTTACAACATGCGAGTGCTGGTGTACTTAATTGAATTAATGATTGTATTAAAACATCTCGAGATGATTAGATATGGGGCGGTGTATGATTTAAATCATAAATTGTCTCAAGTTTACGGGTTTAACAATATTTCCGGTGAATGATTATATATCATAAATTATTATCTTTTTTTTTGGGATGAACAGTAGTTGAACGAAAACTCTCTAGATTACGCGTGATAGATAGAAAATTTCGGTTTTAACGTATGCCTAGACCCTAAAATTTAGGCGATCCTTTGAAATTTAAACCAATTTGTCTATTAAATAATTTAACAAAACTTTTAGGAAGACTAATAGAAAAAAGACTGAGAGAGGAAGTTGAATATAAAAGAGGTATTGTCAAAAAATCCATTTGGCTTTAGAAAAAACTTATCAACTCTGAATGCTTTAGAAAACGTCATTAATGAAGTTAATTTAGCTAAAATTGGTTCATATAATAAATTGCGGTTTTAACGTATGCCTAGACCCTAAAATATTATTCATGAAATTTTTGAAAAATAAAAACAATTTTTTGTGGTTCATCAAATTCCAATTCAATAGTTAACGTGTACACGAAAGAAAAATTAGGAGTAATGCAAGAAAAACAAGTTTTTTTTTCGAAAATGTATGATACAATTTTAGTCTCCCGCAATTCTCCAAAAATAAACATCGTCGTTTTAAAAAATTATATTTTGCCCTGTATCTCAATAATTAAAATAGATAGAGGGTTAGGGTTAATTGAATTTGTTTGAGTTTAGTTTAGTCTATAAGGGAATGAATGAATAATAGTTGAAGAAACACTCGCTATAATAGATGTGGTAGTTAAAAAAATTCTTATTTTACCGAAACAATATCAATTTTATTCAATTTTATACACAACTATAAATTTATTTATACACTATACAATAAAACATCTGGATGTTACCTTTTTGTTAAACAACCCCCTCTCTTAAACGCCATAACAAATAGTACTTTTAATAATCTAAAATCACACATGCGCTGCTCGGCACTCGTCTAATAATTCTTCTTCATGTCTTCGCTTTCAGGGACCTCCTGGGGCATGCCGTGATGGTGTTCGTCCTGCGGCCCGCGTCTGTCGATCACCATGCGCACCAGCTCAGGGGATGGCGTTTTCAGGTCGTACGCCCAGCCTATTTTGGCGAACTGGTTGATCCAGAAGAGGGTGAAATTGATGCGGCCCAATTCGGACGCTTTGTAGTCCCATGGGAAGGTGTGGTGGTAGTTGTGCCAGCCTTCGCCCATCGAAAGCAGAGCTACTAGTAAGTTTTCTCTTGGGTTGATTTTACTGAAAATACACATAGCAAATTTGTTTTCATTGTACAATTTCTAATTTATTATGAAATTATTCATTGTTTTATAGAAATCAATTTTTTATTAGGCTATCGGCCTTTCGCGTTTCCTTCTTTCTATATTCTTATATTACAATAAAAAAAAAACTGGGGTGTGAAAAAAATTTCTATCACGTTATTGCTCATTCAAAAATGATCCCAAAAAATTGGCACTTTCATTAAAATTGGAAATTTAAAATTTAAAATCGACGAGTCCGAGTAATTTTTGCAAAAATCATAAATAAATATTTTATCGAATTTATTCCGTACTTTAGGGACACCTTTAGTATCTATAGTATCTATAGTATCCATAGTATCCATAGTATCTATAGTATCTATAGTATCTATAATATCTATAGTATCTATAGTATCTATAGTATCTATAGTAACTATAGTATCTATAATATCTATAGTAACTATAGTATCTATAGTATCTATAGTATCTATAGTATCTATAGTATCTATAGTATCTATAGTATCTATAGTAACTATAGTAACTATAGTAACTATAATATCTATAGTATCTATAGTATCTATAGTATCTATAGTATCTATAGTATCTATAGTAACTATAGTATCTATAGTATCTATAGTATCTATAGTATCTATAGTATCGATAGTATCGATAGTATCTATAGTATCTATAGTATCTATAGTATCTATAGTATCCATAGTAACCATAGTATCTATAGTATCTATAGTATCTATAGTATCTATAGTATCTATAGTAACTATAGTATCTATAGTATCTATAGTATCTATAGTATCTATAGTATCTATAGTATCTATAGTATCTATAGTATCTATAGTATCTATAGTATCTATAGTATCTATAGTATCTATAGTATCTATAGTATCTATAGTATCTATGGTATCTATAATATCTATAGTATCTATAGTATCTATAGTATCTATAGTATCTATAGTATCTATAGTATCTATAGTATCTATAGTATCTATAGTATCTATAGTATCTATAGTATATATAATATCTATAGTAACTATAGTAACTATAGTAACTATAGTAACTATAGTATCTATAGTATCTATAGTATCTATAGTATCTATAGTATCTATAGTATCTATAGTAACTATAGTATCTATAGTATCTATAGTATCTATAGTATCTATAGTATCTACAGTATCTATAGTATCTATAGTATCTATAGTATCTATAGTATCTATAGTATCTATAGTATCTATAGTATCTATAGTATCTATAGTATCTATAGTATCTATAGTATCTATTGTATCTATAGAATCTATAGAATCTATAGTATCCATAGTATCTATAGTATCTATAGTATCTATAGTATCTATAGTATCTATAGTAACTATAGTAACTATAGTATCTATAGTATCTATAGTATCTATAGTATCTATAGTATCTATAGTATCTATAGTATCCATAGTATCTATAGTAACTATAGTAACTATAGTAACTATAGTAACTATAGTATCTATAGTATCTATAGTATCTGTAGTATCTACAGTATCTATAGTATCTGTAGTATATATGGTATCTATTATATCCATAGTATCTATAGTATCTATAGTATCTATAGTATCTATAGTATCTATAGTATCTATAGTATCTATAGTATCTATAGTATCTATAGTATCTATAGTATCTATAGTATCTATAGTATCTATAGTATCTATAGTAACTATAGTATCTATAGTATCTATAGTATCTATAGTATCTATAGTATCTATAGTATCTATAGTATCTATAGTAACTATAGTATCTATAGTATCTATAGTATCTATAGTATCTATAGTATCTACAGTATCTATAGTATCTGTAGTATCTGTAGTATCTGTAGTATCTATGGTATATATAATATCTATAGTATCTATAGTATCTATAGTATCTATAGTAACTATAGTATCTATAGTATCTATAATATCTATAGTATCTATAGTATCTATAGTATCTATAGTATCTATAGAATCTATAGAATCTATAGTATCCATAGTATCTATAGTATCTATAGTATCTGTAGTATCTATAGTATCTATAGTAACTATAGTAACTATAGTATCTATAGTATCTATAGTATCTATAGTATCTATAGTATCTATAGTATCTATAGTATCTATAGTATCTATAGTATCTATAGTAACTATAGTAACTATAGTAACTATAGTATCTATAGTATCTATAGTATCTGTAGTATCTATAGTATCTATAGTATCTGTAGTATATATGGTATCTTAGTATCTATAGTATCTATAGTATCTATAGTATCTATAGTATCTATAGTATCTATAGTATCTATAGTATCTATAGTATCTATAGTATCTATAGTATCTATAGTATCTATAGTATCTATAGTATCTATAGTATCTATAGTATCTATAGTATCTATAGTATCTATAGTATCTATAGTATCTATAGTAACTATAGTATCTATAGTATCTATAGTATCTATAGTATCTATAGTATCTATAGTATCTATAGTATCTATAGTATCTATAGTAACTATAGTATATATAGTATCTATAGTATCTATAGTATCTATAGTATCTATAGTATCTATAGCATCTATAGTATCTATAGTAACTATAGTATCTATAGTATCTATAGTATCTATAGTATCTATAGTATCTATAGTATCTATAGTATCTATAGTATCTATAGTATCTATAGTATCTATAGTAACTATAGTATCTATAGTATCTATAGTATCTATAGTATAGTCTTTGTGTGTTGGGGGATGTTTGTATTTCTTGAGAGGTATGCCTAATAAACGTCTTTTTTTGTTAATATCTTATAGTAGTCTTAGCTGGCTTAGAACAATCCAGAACCGCTCCCTAATGTTAAACGAAAGCGGCTATTGTAACAAATACAGTAACTAATTTGTTACAATAGCCGCTTTCGTTTATCATTCAGGAGCGCTTCTGGATTCTTCTAAGCAGCTAAGAGCAACTCAGAACAGCTCCTGAACAATAAACGAAAGCGACTAATACTGTGACTGGCTATCGACTTTTGGGTCCTTCTGCTGTATGTATATGTGAGTGTTATGAATAGTCCCCGAGTTTTCTAATTTTTAATTAATAAAATTTAATTAATTTTATCCCAACGACAAATGGTACCAACTACTCGGGCCGTCCGATCGTTAAGTTAAGTTCGTTAATGGATTGCTAATCACTGCACTACATCGGCGTGTTATGTGTTATATTTGTTTTTGAAAATAATTTTACTTACGTGTCATATGGTTTATTACCAAACATATGAGCAGCACTGTTCACAAGCCACGTGAAGTGCAAAGAGAGAATATACCTGGCAACGCACTGAGATGCGACAGCATCATACAAAGTTTCATTCCAGAAATACATTGGAACAAAACTGGGCAGTAGGAAGCAGAACACAATTCTAAATACATGGAAGTACCTAAAAAAAATGCATTGCTAATTATTGTGAATTAATTATTATGTATTGTTAATTATTATTATTATAATAATTATTGTGATTATCACCAGATGGCGTTAAACTTTCTCTCTAGCGAGAAAGTTGCATTAATTTATATAGTACTTGTATATTAAAATCTATGACGATAAGAATAATATTAATATTGCCCTACACACAATTTTTATGGACACTTACTTTTCGTGGAACTTTATCAAAGGATCGTTGTATATATCACTCATGTCTACTTCCCTGCCCCTTCTGTACACCTCAGGGTGTTTCCTCATCCACAACCAGCCCATATGTGAGAAAAAGAATCCTCTGTTGGAGTTGTGTGGGTCGGCATCGGTTTCCGAAAATTTGTGATGTACTCGGTGGTCTCTCACCCAGTCAAAAATGCGATTCTGAAATTACATAGCGATACGTTAATTAGAAAAACTATCAATCTTCTCGGCATTTTTGGTAGTATTTCAAATGACAACCCCATTTTTTTATTACAGATTCCAAAAGGGATTATTTCTCTGCGATCAGAAATGTATATTATGATAAAGGTTACATAAGGAAATTTCCGAGAAAAATCATATCAAATGCCAGAGTGAAAAGACATGAAACGCCAAATTAAAAATTATTTGGCGTTTCATGTTTTTTCACTCTGGCATTTGATATGATTTTTCTCGGAAATTTCCTTATGTAACCTATATCATAATATAAATACATACCTTATACATCCCGTGAAAATTAAAAAATAATGTTAAAACTTTAAACAACCTTAAAAAATATTACATTTTGACTTTTAAAAATTCCTTCAGCCTCATTGTACCCTAGGCGAGTTAACGTTTACGTTTCTTACATGCGGCCCGCACAACAAATCCAGTTCTATATCTCGAAATGAAACATCCTTTATATATCCCTGCTAAGTGAAATAATTTATTTACTAACCTGCCCCGCTGCTGAGTAGCAAATCATCAAAATGATTTGCAATGGCATTTTTGCTTTGTATGATCTATGACACCAATACCTGTGCGCTCCAGCTGTGACTCCGAACCCTGCTACGCCTCCCATAATAGTAGCTGCAATTTTTGAAAAATTGTCATTAGATACTTAATTTTGAAACTAAATATGTGCCAAATGGGCCCAAAGACTTAGTGTCTATAGCCCGTTTAAGGGAAAAGAAAATGTAAATGTGAACTTTTGTAATTATGTATAAAATAATTATTTTTTTAATATTGGATTGAATCGGCTTCTACTTTGTGATAATTGAAAATTTTTGAAAAATGGAAAAACTATGCGAACAAAGGTGGGGTGGGCGGGCAGCCCCTACCAACCTGAAGATACCCGTTCACTATTTCAAACGACTTGAACTATGCACTTTATTATATTTTTCATATATATTTTTTTAATTAGTCTTAATTTAATAAATGATATTACTTTAATTAAAAAAAATAACGGATAATAGTGTAATGCATAGTTCAAGTCGTTTGAAATAGTGGACGGGTATAGTCAGGTTGGTAGGGGCCACCCGCCCACCCCACCATTGTTCGCATAGTTTTTCCATAGGATAACACGCTTTCTGGAATAGTTTATACAATACAAAACATCTATATCCAATGAAAAAACTATGCGAACAATGGTGGGGTGGGCGGGTGGCCCCTACCAACCTGACTATACCCGTCCACTATTTCAAACGACTTGAACTATGCATTACATTATTTTTCACATATATTTTTTTAATTAGTCTTAAATTAATAAATGATATTACTTTAATCAAAAAAGATAACGGATAATAGTGTAATGCATAGTTCAAGTCGTTTGAAATAGTGGACGGGTATAGTCAGGTTGGTAGGGGCCACCCGCCCACCCCACCTTTGTTCGCATAGTTTTTCCATAGGATAACACCCTTTCTGGAATAGTTTATACAATATAAAACATCTATATCCAAGGAAGAAAATATGCGAGCGAAGGTGGGGTGGGCGGGTGTCCCCTACCAACCTGACTATACCCGTCCACTATTTCAAACGACTTGAACTATGCATTACATTATTTTTCACATTTATTTTTTTAATTAGTCTTAAATTAATAAATGATATTACTTTAATCAAAAAAGATAACGGATAATAGTGTAATGCATAGTTCAAGCCGTTTGAAATAGTGGACGGGTATAGTCAGGTTGGTAGGGGCCGCCCGCCCACCCCACCTTCGCTCGCATAGTTTTTTCATTGGATATAGATGTTTTATATTGTATAAACTATTCCAGAAAGGGTGTTATCCTATGGAAAAACTATGCGAACAATGGTGGGGTGGGCGGGCGGCCCCTACCAACCTGACAATACCCGTTCACTATTTCAAACGACTTGAACTATGCATTACATTATTTTTCACATATATTTTTTTAATTAGTCTTAAATTAATAAATGATATTACTTTAATCAAAAAAGATAACGGATAATAGTGTAATGCATAGTTCAAGCCGTTTGAAATAGTGGACGGGTATAGTCAGGTTGGTAGGGGCCGCCCGCCCACCCCACCATTGTTCATATAGTTTTTCCATAGGATAACACCCTTTCTGGAATAGTTTATACAATATAAAACATCTATATCCAATGAAAAAACTATGCGAGCGAAGGTGGGGTGGGCGGGCGGCCCCTACCAACCTGACTATACCCGTCCACTATTTCAAACGACTTGAACTATGCATTACATTATTTTTCACATATATTTTTGTAATTAGTCTTAAATTAATAAATGATATTACTTTAATTTAAAAAAATAACGGATAATAGTGTAATGCATAGTTCAAGTCGTTTGAAATAGTGGACGGGTATAGTCAGGTTGGTAGGGGCCACCCGCCCACCCCACCTTCGCTCGCATAGTTTTTTCATTGGATATAGATGTTTTATATTGTATAAACTATTCCAGAAAGGATGTTATCCAATGGAAAACCTATGCGAACAAAGGTGAGGTGGGCGGGCGGCCCCTACCAACCTGACTATACCCGTCCACTATTTCAAACGACTTGAACTATGCATTACATTATTTTTCACATATATTTTTGTAATTAGTCTTAAATTAATAAATGATATTACTTTAATTTAAAAAAATAACGGATAATAGTGTAATGCATAGTTCAAGTCGTTTGAAATAGTGGACGGGTATAGTCAGGTTGGTAGGGGAATTTAAATTAACAGCCAGTGGATGCTTGAATCGCCCATATATAACTATTATATTCAAATATTATTGAACATAGTAGTGACGTGTTATAGGCAACTCAATGTACAACTTGAAATTATTAAGTGTAATTTAAATAGGCTGCACAATGTATAGGGTGTCCCTAAAGTATGGAATAAATTCGATAAAACATGTATTTATGACTTTTGCAAAAATTACTCGAACACGTCGATTTTTAATTTTAAATCTTCATTTTTTAATAAAAGTGTCAATTTTTTTCGACCATTTTTGAATGTGCAAGGACCTCATCGACAAGTTTTTCAAATGACAACCCAATTTTTTGATTACAAATTTCGAAAGGGATTATTTCTCTGCGATCAGAGAAGTATATTCTGCTATAGGTTACATAAGGAAATTTCCGCGAAAAATCATATCAAATGTCAGAGTGAAACGCCAAATAATGTTTAATGCCTTGAAAATTATAAAAAATAATGGAAAAACGTTAAAAAAAATTACATTTTGACTTTTAAAAATTCCAAGTGTCCTGCAGCCTCATTGTACCTACCATAGGCGAACAAAACAAGGAATTTCATATTTTATTCATAAAACTTACCCCATATAATGGATTTATATTTCTCGATATATGGATATGTAAGAAAAACATAAGCTGCCACCAAATGAAACGCGGCAATCGAGGTAATGTGTAACCAAATCAAATCTGTCGTGTATTCCCCAAACACTCCTTTGTATCCTTTAGGTTCTACTCGTTCATCAGTACGTCTCACTCCTTTTGTTTCTTCTGTGTTCTCCTCCTCCTCCACAGTCGTTATTGTCGTCGTGTATGGTGGCATTGTTCAAACTGCAAAAATAAAACATAAAATCATAAATTAAGGAAACACAAAAACTCATATATGAGGAGTTAATTACAGTGCATTAAAGTTTATTTACACAACAGAATATAATATTAAATTATTATTATCTAACCAGTGCCGGATTTCCCATTACGGAGATGATGTACTTGTGTAAAACGGAAGATTTTATGGATATGTGCAATAATTGTCACCTACTTTTGTGCTGTACTTAAGTATGAATAGTTAGATGTGTTAAATATGTACAAGCCCCGAATAACTAGCAACAATTCCTACCTGGGGTGCGATTTTTGAGCGTTCGTTATCACATTTAGTTCCATAGCGATGGACTAATAACATTAGCTCAAAAATTAATGGCAAAATATAACAAATATCAAGTTTTTAGTTCTACCAAAGATAGCCATCACTCTTCACGACATGAAGGGCCAAAAATCGATACCATTCGCAATAATAGTGATGGTATGTCGATCGCTATATTCATAGCGTTCACTCAAAAATAGCTCCCATGACGGTTATTATTAACTATGTGTCTGGTGAACAAATCGACCCCTAAAATTATTCAACTTACGCCTCTAATTAGCGATAAAAAAGTTTGTATCGTTAATTAGAGGCGTAAATTGGGTAATTTTAGTCTATTTATATTTTTTTAGAAATAATTTTAAAAATCTGGACTAAACTAAAGATTTAATTCTCTAATGCTCGTATTCACCAACATCCCATAAACTTTATAGGTCCCATAAGCTATTGAATGGATAAATTGACAACGTCATTGTGACAGAATAAGCCAAAAGAAATGTCAAAGACCTAGAGTACCTAGCGCTTGCGATTAGAGCTTTGATGACACCTTTTTTGTTTAATTATTCAGTGTTTCCAATAGAGAGAATCTAAAATAACTACATTCCCTAGATAATGTATTTATTGTTGCTATAACAACGATTACTTATGGGTTCGATATATATTGATATATTTATGGAACGTCGGTGAATACGGAGGTCAGGGTCAGAAATATAATATTTCATATTATATATATATTTTTTTTAGAAATAATTAACAAACCCAACCAACTATAATTATAAATATCTAATGAATAACATATTTGCTTTTTGGTTAATGAATGGTTATTATTATTCCATTTCTCAAGAGTTCTTGTGAAGACGCTAGTTATACAAAAAATGTTATTAACACTTATCGTATGCAAATCGACTATACTACGTATTTGCCACCGGCTTTGAGTAATGGTAAAACAAATACATACTTTTATCGTCAACTATTATTTATGGTTCGTTTTAGCGAAATTTATTTGATCATTAACCTTCAGTAGGTGCTAATGGGGTAATAACGAAAAGCCATATACACCATCACATTGTGATATGTATGTTAATGTATCTACTCATTATTGCAGAAACAAATCTGGGCAATAACCTAACTAAAGATTTATTTCTGTCAGGGTTTAGAAATATAATATTTCATTTAATACAATTTTCAGTTTTCGGTAAAGTTAAGGTAAATACCGGGTGATTAAACTTGTCCCTTGACCGGCTGATAGTCCTATAAAGATAGAAGTTTTTTTTACAATTTACAGAAAATGTGTATGTTGTAAAACGGAAATATTTGGAAATTAATCCCAGCTCAGTGGCCTAGTGGTTAGAGGCGTAGTCCATCTCGTAGCTAGGGAGCCTGTGTTCAAACCTCACCTAGCCGAATTTTCACGAATCACCTTTCACAGTTTTTCTGTGAAGTTAAGGTAAATACCAAGTGATTAAACTCATCTGAGTTTCTCGCTTGGCCAGCAGAAAAGCCTCACCTCTTAATAGCCCTATAAAAATAGAAGTTTATTTATTTTTTATCCATAGCACATATCTTTTTTTGGCCTGAGGTGGGGAATCCCCCAGGATTCAGGTCATTACGACATTCTCCCCGGGAGAATTTTGTCTTCCTCTCTCCTCATATATGCTTTTAGTCTCATTATTTTTTCTATGACTTTTTCTGTAATATCCCAATAACCACTACAATAAATTTTGAAAAAAATTCTTTAGTCAGTTCATCACCTATTAGATGTTTTAATTTCTAATTGTTCGCTAGACCATTTACTGTAATTCTGAACGTGTTTCATATTTATTTAAATATAAAAAAATAGTGTCTAATAATTGTTTTTACTGTAATGTTTGTAATGATAATGCACATTACAAAAATTACAGTAAAAACAATTTAGAGACACTAATTATTTATATTTAAATAAATATGAACCGTAATAGGACAAGGACAATAGGACTAAAATATTTTATAGGATAAATAAAATATTTTTTTACTAATGAAGGAGATGAATAAAACTACTATGTTTTTACCACGTGTTTAATTATTGGATTGTTAAGGCGTCTACTTTGTGATAATTCATTTTAAAGGATAAATAAAACGATTTTTTACTTTGTTTTTTATCACACTTCAGTTACACTTTGCAACTGGTTTCGGCTAAGCTCTAGCCATTTTCTAGCACCTCCTCCGAGCTCGAAAATGGCTAGAGCTTAGCCGAAACTAGTTGCAAAGTGTAACTGAAGTGTGATAAAAAACAAAGTAAAAAATAGTTTTATTTATACTTGTTTAATTGTTTGAAACAACTAGTTTCGTTTAAGCTCTAGGCATTATCAAGTTTTACCGATGATTTTTACTAGTTTCGACTAAGCTCTAAATCTCTTAGTTTTTTTTTATATAGGTTATTATATTAAAAATGACGGAGAAGATACATTAACATACCATAATGTATATATGGCTTTCTTGCTGTAACGATGATAATTAATAATTATTATTTATTATATTATTTACATATAAACTACAAAATCTAAATTAGCTAAGAACGTAAATATTTGCAAATATAGAGAGACCTTCAGACAAATACTATAGTGTAAGAAAAATAGCAATCTAATAAACACTACATAACTATACTCATTTTTACAAACGGATATCTAATTAATTACATAATTAATTTCTTCACGCAATCAACCGCAATAATATTCAACACGATTACCAAAAGAAATTTGAAGATGGCCCACTTGACGTATTAATTTGAATTAGCCATTCACCAACATTAATGAGTGTCCGTTTGACCGACGCGAGCGGAATCCATAAACGGCCAAAAGTTTCTTTCTTTTTATTGTTTGCCCGACTGAGGTGCCGAAATTGTTCGTCGCGGACGTCATCGCGCAATTGTGAAATCTTGGGTGATTACGCAGGCTCGTTTCAATATTTGTGTTGGAATTCATCGACAAGAAACCGCAAACGTTTAAAAATGATAGTAATGTTTATGAAAAAATAAACATACAGAAGATATCTAAATTAAAATCATTCAAGTTTAAGGGTCGAATTTTTATGAATTTTCTCAAGATGTATTCAAAGCAAATTTTTTAATCGCCTTAAAATATTTTGAATGATTATTTTAACAGCTCTTTTATATATATATATATATATATATATATATATATATTTCAAAAAAATTGTTTGCTTCTTCATTTTAGAACTCGCTACATATTAAGCATCATGAGATGGACAACTAGTATTTAGCGAGTTATAAAATGAAGAAGCAAACAATTTTGTTTCTCAAATTATTCAAACTTTGATCGTCAATATCTTTTAATTGGGTAGATAATCGAAAAAATTATAAGAAACCTTTTTTGTAGAGCGTTCAATTTCCTACAAAAATATCTATTGTCCATCCCATGATGCTTACTATTTAGCGAGTTATGACGCGAAGAAGCAAATAATTTTGTTTCTCAAATTCTTCAAATTTTGACCGTCAATATCTTTGAATTGGTTAGATAAACGAAAAAAAACATAAGAGACCTTTTTTGTAGAGCGTTCAATTTCCTACAAAAATATGTATTGTCCATCGTATGATGCTTACTATTTAGCGAGTTATAAAATGAAGAAGCAAACAATTTTGTTTCTCAAATTATTCAAACTTTGACCGTCAATATCTTTTAATTGGTTAGATAAACGAAAAAAAACATAAGAGACCTTTTTTGTAGAGCGTTCAATTTCCTACAAAAATATGTACTGTCCATCCCATGATGCTTACTATTTAGCGAGTTATAAAGTGAAGAAACAAACAATTTTGATTCTCAAATTCTTCAAATTTTGACCGTCAATATCTTTTAATTGGTTAGATAAACGAAAAAAAACATAAGAGACCTTTTTTGTAGAACGTTCAATTTCCTACAAAAACATGTATTGTCTATCCCATGATGGTTACTATTTAGCGAGTTATAAAGGGAAGAAGCAAACAATTCTGTTTCTCAAACTCTTCAAACTTTGACCGTCAATATCTTATAATTGGGTAGATAATCGAAAAAATTATAAGAAACCTTTTTTGTAGAGCGTTCAATTTCCTACAGAAATATGTGTTGTCCATCCCATGATGCTTACTATTTAGCGAGTTATGAAGTGAAGAAACAAAGAATTTTGTTTCTCAAATTCTTCAAACTTTGACCGTCAATATCTTTTAATTGGGTAGATAATCGAAAAAATTATAAGAAACCTTTTTTGTAGAGCGTTCAATTTCCTACAAAAATATGTATTGTCCATTCCATGATTTTTACTATTTAGCGAGTAAAGAAACAAACAATTTTGTTTCTTAAATTCTTAAAATTTTGACCAATATCTTTCAATTGGTTAGATAAACGAAAATAATCATAATAGACCTTTTTAAATAGCATTTAATTTCCTACAAAAATATGTGTCGAGAATTGCTGTACGTTAAATGATTGGCGATATATGAATTTTTCGTTTGAGACTGACGTAAAAATGAAAATATAATTATAATCTCTGGAATTTAAAGGCTCGTAGTTTCGTGAAATTCTTAAAAACATTGTAAATATACTTATTTAATAAAATAACAATGAAATATTTGGAGGGAATATTTTTTGCAAAATTAAATTTGAAATCGATTTTTAATTTAGACTTAATTTTTGCACATACATATAGAATGCAAATAATTCAATTAATAAATCTGTATAATAATCAAATCAATACATTTATGTCTGTTTGCATTATCAATTTTTTTTTTAATAAATTTAATGCCATTAGAATTAACATATCATTACTAAAATCTATTAATAATCATTTTTATTTCATCAACTGCATTCATTTGTGCCTACGCACACTATTACTCTAATGGCAATATTTTCCCAGAGTCATTAAAGCATGGCTAGGTTTGTAAAAATTATAACTGGATTAATAAACCAGTTATTAGTTAACAATAACTGCAACCGATACACTAGTATGTGTGTCAATAAATTTGATTGGTTTAAAAATACCAATTTTGGATTTTTATAATGGCAATTATAATAATAATAATAATAATAATAATAATAATAAACTGTCTATATTTTTTATGAAATGAGTATTATTTTCGTCCGAAATATGAAGCGCGTTCTTATTGGTGAACTTAAAAGTTATAAAATATTATATATATATATATATATATATATATATATATATATAAATATATATATATATATATATATATATATATATATATATATATATACATATATACATATATATATATATATATATATATATATATATATATATATATATATAAAATATTTCATTACAATAAAATCGAGTGGTAAAAAATATATTTATATTTTCAAAAATGTGTAATAAATCGAATTTTAGGATTTTTTAAATTATGATTGAACAATTGAATTACATATTCATTTAGCTTCAAAATGAGTTATTATTTATAAATTTCTACCTTTCACTAAAATCGTGGCAATAGAAAATGTCAACAAAACACATTTGATGTTTAAAAAAATTGTAATAAAATCAATTTTTGGTTTTTGAATATTATGATTAAACATTTAAATTACGTATTCATTTAGCTTTAAAATGAGCTATTATTTATTAATTGACCCCTTTTATTAAAATCATGCACGTAGAAAATATAAATAAAACAAATTTGTATTTTTAAAACAAATGTATTAAATACAATTTTTTTATTTTGAATATTATGATTAGACATTTAAATTACGTATTCATTTAGCTTGAAAATGAGCTATTATTTATTAATTTCTCCCATTCATTAACATCGTGGTGATAGAAAATGTAAACTAAACCAATTTTTATGTTTTAAAAAAATTGTAATAAATACAATTTTTGGTTATTGAATATTATGATTAGACAATTAAATTAAGTGTTCATTTAACTTCAAAATACGCTTTATTTAATAATTTCTCCCTTTCATTAAAATCATGGGGGTAGAAATTGTAAACAAAACAAATTTTTTATGTTTACAAAATATGTAATAAATCCAATTTTTGGATTTTGAATATTATGATTAGAGAATTGAATTACGTATTCATTTAGCTTCAAAGTGAGCTATTATTTATTAATTTATTCCTTTTATTAAAATCATGGTGATAAAAAATGTAAACTAAACACATTTCTATGTTTAAAAAAATTGTAATAAAACCAATTTTTGGATTTTGAATATTATAATTAGAGAATTGAATTACGTATTCATTTAGCTACAAAATGAGCTATTATTGATTAATTTCTCCCTTTTGTTAAAATCGTGGTGGTAGAAAATGTAAACAATAAACATTTGTATGTTTATTTTTTTTTTTAATGAATCCACTTTTTGGATTTTTATTATTATGATTAGACAATTGAATTACGTTTTAATTTAGCTTCAAAATGAGCTATTATGTATTAATTTCTCCCATTCATTAAAATTGAGGATACAGAAAATGTAAACAAAACACATTTATATGTTTAAAAAAATTGTAATAAATCCAATTTTTTGGATTATGAATATTATATTTTGACTATTGAATTACGAATTCATTTAGCTTCAAAGTGACCTATTAACTATTAATGTTTCTCTTTTATTAAAATCCTGGTGATAGAAAATGTAAACAAACAATATTTTTATGGTTAAAAAAAATTGTAATAAATTCAATTTTTGGATTTTCAATATTATAATTAGACAATTAAATTACGCATTCATTTAGCTTCAAAATGAGCTATTACCTATTAATTTCTTCCTTTCATTAAAATCGAGGATATAGAAAATGTAAACAAAACACATTTTTATGTTTAAAAAAATTGTAATAAATCCAATTTTTGGATTTTGAATATTATAATTAAACAATTGAATTACGTATTCATTTAGCTTCAAAATGAGCTATTATATATCAATTTCTTCCTTTCATTAAAATCATGGTGATCAAAAATGTAAACTAAATACATTTTTATGTTTACAAAAAATGTAATAAATCCAATTTCTTGATTTTAAAAATTATGATTAGATAATTGAATTACGTATTAATTTAGCTTTAATATGAGCTATTATCTATTAATTTCTTCCCTTTATTAAAATCGTGGTGATAGAAAATGTAAGCAACACACATTTTTATGGTTAATTTTTTTTTACTAAATCCAATTTTTAGATTTTGGCTATTATAATTACATATTTGCAGTATGTATTCATTTAGCTTCAATATGAGCTATTATTTATTAATTTCTCCCTTTCATTTAAATCGAGGTTATAGAAAATGTAAACAAAACAAATTTGTATGTTTCCAAAAATTGTAATAAATCCAACTTTTGGATTTTGACTATTATAATTAAACAATTGAATTACGTATTTATTTAGCTTTAAAATGAGCTATTATTTATTAATTTCTCCTTTTCATTAAAATCGTGGTGATAGAAAATGTAAACAAAACACATTTCTATGTTTAAAAAAATTGTAATAAATCCAATTTTTGGATTTTTACTATTATAATTAGACAATTGAATTACGTATTTATTTAGCTTCAAAATGAGCTATTATCTATTAATATCTCATTTTAATTAAAATCATGGGGATAGAAAAACAAAACAAAACATATTTTATTTTTAAAAAATATGTAATAAATCCAATTTTTGGATTTTGAATAATATGATTAGATAAATAAATTACGTCTTAATTTAGCTTCAAAGTGAGCTATTATTTATTAATTTCTCCCTTTTATTAAAATCATTGTGATAGAAAATGTAAACAATACAAATTTCTATGTTTAAAAATATGTAATAAATCGAATATTAAGATTTTGAATATTATGATTAGATAATTGTATTACGTATTAATTTAGCTTCAAAGTGAGATATATTTATTAATTTCTCCCTTTCATTAAAATCGTGGTGATAGAAAATATAAACAAAACACATTTCTATGTTTAAAAAATTATAATAAACCCAATTTTTGGATTGTGAATATTATAAATAGAGAATTGAATTACGTATTCATTTAGCTTGAAAATAAGCTATTATTTATTAATTTCTGCCTTTTATTATAATCATGGTGATAGAAAATGTAAACAAAACACATTCTTTATGTTTAAAAAATATTTAATCAGTAGTATATGGGCCGAGCAAGGATGAGGCGGCCCAGAAAAATAGAATTTGAAAATACTAGTTTGAATATCCTAGCAATTACTTGTTTAAACTCTCTTCTGTGTTGTTAGTGGTCACTGGTAGCTCTGAAACTATTAAGTTGTTCTTACGTTTGTCTTTTTACGTTGTTTTTTTCTAATTTAAAACTCAGTTCTTTATATATATTTATTTTTTTCATTTCGGTATTATCATCTTTCAGCTTTCTTAAGTTTTATCAAAATTTACTGTGTTCATTTCTTGATTTTTGTAAATTCTGCCATAAAAAATAATTTATATATAAATATATATATATATATATATATATATATATATATATATATATATATATATATATCGGCCCATACACTATGATTAAATATATTTTAAACATGAAAATGTGTTTTGTTTACATTTTCTATGACCACGATTTTAATAAAAGAGAGAAATTAATAAATAATATCTCATTTTCAAGGTAAATGAATACGTAATTAAATTCTTTATTCATAATATTCACAATCCAAAAATTGGGTTTATTACAATTTTTTAAAGATAGAAATATGTTTTGTTTATATTTTCTATCACCACGAATTTAATGAAATTTAATTGAATTGTGAGCTGGCTATGCCTAATAAAAGTAATATATTAATTATAATGTTATGTAAGGGAATTTGAATATAATTTTAACAACAATAAAATTAAATATGTAAATATTTAATTTTATTATTGTTAGTGAAATTATGTGCAGGGGCGATGAATTGTGTTGGCTCCTCCTAATAAAGGTTTTTTTTTTAATAAAATTTATTTAAGAAAGGATAAAAAACGTTATTTAAGCGACAACTCTCATTACTTTTCAATATCAAGGTCGCGCAATTATTACCAAATTGCCACAATTTCCCAACTTGAAATTCCAATTAAACAAAAAAAAAACGGTTTCTACTAATTTGCTCGCGTGTATGTTTATTTTTTCTACTCTATCATACGCGGTCGTATGAATTAACTACTTGCCCAAAAAAAGCACCTTTCGCAACGCTATCAATAATATTTAAATTTGGTAGAGAGAGACACAAGGAAAAAAAAGTCTGCACGTCTAACGTAACAGTGAAAGTGAGCCGCCGATTTTTTTTTTCGTAGAAGCGCGCGCGGCCAACAAACTGGGCCGTGCCTCGGGAATTTGGTAACCTTGCAGACAAGATAAATAAAAAATATATTAAAATGCTTGTGTGTGACAAACGGTTACGTATGAGCGGAATTTTGTAATTATGTAATTGTGGGCCGGAAAATATTAACCCAATAAGAATTATTTGCATTCGTGAATTAGATTTGTGGGTACTTATTTGTTTGGGAGTGGTGCCTCACTTTCATATTTTGAATTATTAAGACAACCAAAAAGTACTAAAAAAACTGCACTATATCGATTAAAAAATACGTTCTACATCGAAAAATAATAATATTTCATATTATACTTTTTTTTTCCTGAACTGAGCCTGACTATTATTTTTCGATGTAGAATAAGAATATAAAAGAAAATATGTGGATTTCCATTTGAAAACATAAAGTTGCCCTTTATTTGACCCTTAAAGAGGCATTATGGAAAAATTTGCATAACGCCATTAAATGTGCTCCTTTATATGAAAAATATTGTATATAAAACATTTCTTAATATTCCTGCTGGTTTCCGTAATAATTAATCATAATCATAATCATAATTTTATTGGTGATGTTGTTCATACTTCATACACAAATCATACACATATACGAATTTAAAATAATAATACAATCTAAAAATTTAATATTTCAATACACTTAAAAATATAACTGTAAAATATATATATATACAAATTTAAAATAATAATACAATCCAAAAATTTAATTTTTCAATATACTTAAAAATATAACTTTAAAAAATATATATACAAATTTAAAATAACAATACAATCCTAAAATTTAATTTTTCAATTCACTTAAAAATATAACTTTAAAAAATATATATACAAATTTAAAATAATAATACAATCCAAATATTTAATATTTCAATACACTTAAAAATATAACTTTAAAAAATATACAGTTTAAAAAAGATAAAATACGATTGATTTTTATTCAAAAGAAGTTTCCATTGTTAAATTGCATTAAAACACTCTTAATTTTGATTAATAGCAGATTTATTTTTATTATCAATAAAAATGAATAACTTATTTTTGGTATATCTTTGAAGTTAATTTTTCTGCCATTCCCCAAATATTTTTCGCGATCAACATTTTAAGAATCACCGGTGTATACAATACATTTTGCAAACCGTGTTAATTGGATGCGATCGACTGATAGCCCCGCACTCACTAATATCATGTAAACTGTTCGAATCATGAATACATATAAAATTCATACATTCCAAACATGAATGCAACATAATTAAAGCCAATAAAAAAGCACACGAAGCTCGTATCACGAGGCGCGCCTGCAATCAAGTCCCGTCTGCATTATCTCGTGTTTAAAATTAATTACTAATACGTTATTTACGATCCCTCAGTCTCGTTACGTGTAATTGTGAAACTCAATATATATAAACATAAAGGCAGCAACTGCCCTAAAATCGTGACTCTCTTGGAGACAGATTGTGTAAAGGAAAGATAAATCGGTCGTCGTTTGATTGGTGGTGGTGGTGGTGGTTGCACAATGATTATTGTGATTATGAGAGATTTTTAAAGGTTGTACGTTGACCCACAAATATTTAAAGATCATTGCGCGAACGTGCATGGAGATTACATAAACCTATTATTAAGAATTGCATCAAATTTGTTTGTTAAAATAGTCGAGCGGGAATATATACATGACTATGTTTCGGTGTAGGTTTTATTCTGCATTACGTTTATACAGGTTTAGTTTAGTTAATATCATCTATAATCAACTAAAAATTAGAAAATCATAATTACAGAAATCTAATGCCCTTCAAAACATCCCTATAATATAAAAACGAAGACAATGTTTTGAAGACGACCGAATTGTTATTTACATATTGTGTAGCGTTGCCAGCGATTTACTTCTAAAATACCGTACCTACTAGATGAAAATTATCATAATTCAAAATTTCAAAATTTCAATCTTTTTTTTTTGTAAAAAAATCCAATATTAAAGAAATTTTAATTTCTTATATTACTTTACATTCTATATTTAATTGGGCATAAATGAGCAATTTTTGATTATTTTCACCCAAAAAAAGGTCTGTAGAAAAGTTTTTATTGTACGAGCTGTTTTAAATTAGTCGACTTAGATATAAAAAATTATGAAAAATCAAATATTTAAGCTATTTAAATTTGTTATATTATTTAATATTCTATATTATTTAATTAGGCTTAAAGTAAGCTATTTTTTAATAATTTTCACCCAAAAATAAAGTCTGTAGGAAGGTTTTTATTATACGAACTGTTTTAAATTAATCGTCTGAGTTATAAAAAATTATAGAAAATCAACGGTTTCAGAAATTTTAATTTTTCATATTATTTTACATTCTACATTTAATTGGGCTAAAAATGAGCCATTTTTGATAATTTTTGCCCGAAAATAAAGTCTGCAGGAAGATTTTTAGTGTACGAGTTGTCTTAAATTAAACAACTGAGATATAAAAAATTATAAAAAATCAAAGATTTCAAAAAATTTAATTTATGATATTATTTTACATTCTATATTTAATTAGGCTCAAAATAAGCTATTTGGTGATAATTTTCACCCAAGAATAAAGTCTGCAGGAAGGTTCTTATTATACGAGCTGTTTTAAATTAATCGACTGAGTTATAAAAAATGATAAAAAATCAAAGATTTAAGAAATTTTTATTTTTGATATTATTTTACATTCTACATTTAATTGGGCTTAAAATAAGCGATTTATTGATAATTTTCACCCAAAAATAAGGTCTGCAAGAAAGTTTTTAATGTACAAGTTGTTTTAAATTAATCGACTGAGTTATAAAAAATTATAAAAAATCAAGGATTTAAGAAATATTAATTTTTGATATTATTTTACATTGTTTATATAATTGGGCTTAAAATAAGCGATTTATTGATAATTTTCACCCAAAAATAAGGTCTGCAGGAAAGTTTTTAGTGTACGAGTTGTTTTGAATTAATCGACTGAGATATAAAAAATTATAAAAAATCAAAGATTTAAGAAATTTAAATTTTTAATATTATTTTATATTCTATATGTAATTAGGCTCAGAATAAGTTATTTTTTGATTATTTTCACCCAAAAATAAAGTCTGTAGGAAGGTTCTTATTATACGAGCTGTTTTAAATTAATCAACTGAGATATAAAAAATTATAAAAAAATTAAAGATTCAAGATATTTTAATTTTTATATTATTTTACATTCCATATTTAATTGGGCTCAAAATAAGCTTTTTTTTTGATCATATTCGCCCAAAAATAAAGTCTGCAAGAAGGTTTTTAGTGTACGAGTTGTTTTAAATTATTCAACTGAGATATAAAAAATTATAAAAAAAATCAAATATTTAAGAAATTTAAATGTATGATATTATTTTACATTCTATATTTAATTAGGTTTAAAATTAGCTATCTGCTGATCATTTTCACCCAACAATAAAGTCTGCAGGAAGGTTCTTATTATACGAGCTGTTTTAAATTAATCGACTGAGTTATAAAATTGATAAAAACTCAAAGATTTAAGAAATTTAATTTTTTGTTATTATTTTATATTCTATATTTAATTGGGCTTAAAATAAACGGTTTATTGATTATTTTTACCCAAAAGTAAGGACTGCAGGAAAGTTTTTACTGTACGAGTTGTTTTAAATTAATCGACTGAGTTATAAAAATTGATAAAAAAGATTTAATAAATTTAAATTTATGATACTATTTTAAATTCTACATTTAATTGGCCTCAAAATAAGCGGTTTTTTGATCATTTTCACCCAAAAATAAAGTCTGCAGGAAGGTTTTTATTGTATGGGCTGTTTTAAATTAATCGACTAAGATATAAAAAATTATAAAAAAAGATTCAAGAAATTTTAATCTTTTATATTATTTTACATTCCATATTTAATTGAGCTCAAAATGAGCCATTTTTTATAATTTTCACTCAAAAATAAAGAGGCTGCAGGAAGGTTTTTATTATATGCGCTGTTTTAAATTAATCGACTTAGATATAAAAAATTATATAAAAATTAAAGATTCAAGAAATTTTAATTTTTTATATTATTTTACATTCTATATTTAATTGGGCTCAAAATAAGCTATTTTTGATCATTTTCACCCAAAAATAAACTCTGTAGCAAGCTTTTTATTGTATAAGTTATTTTAAATTAATCGACTGAGTTATAAAAAAATATAAAAAATCAAGGATTTACAAAATTTAAATTTTTGATATTATTCTACATTCTATATTTAATTATGCTCAAATTAAGATATTTTTTGATAATTTTTACCCAAAAGTAGGGACTGCAGGAAAGTTTTTACTGTACGAGTTGTTTTAAATTAATCGACTGAGTTATAAAAATTGATAAAAAATCAAAGATTTAATAAATTTAAATTTATGATACTATTTTCTATTCTACATTTAATTGGCCTCAAAATAAGCGGTTTTTTGATCATTTTCACCCAAAAATAAAGTCTGGAGGAAGGTTTTTATTGTATGGGCTGTTTTAAATTAATCGACTTAGATATAAAAAATTATATAAAAATCCAAGATTCAAGAAATTAAAATTTTTTATATTATTTTACATTCTATATTTAATTGGGCTCAAAATAAGCCATTTTTGATCATTTTCACCCAAAAATAAAGGCTGCAGGAAGGTTTTTATAGTATAAGTTATTTTAAATTAATCGACTGAGTTATAAAAAAATATAAAAAATCAAGGATTTACAAAATTTAAATTTTTGATATTATTCTACATTCTATATTTAATTATGCTCAAATTAAGATATTTTTTGATAATTTTCACCCAAAAATAAAGTCTGCAGGAAGGTTTTTGTACGAGTTGTTTTAAATTAATCGACTGAGCTATACAAAAATATTTTAAAAATCGTAAAAAATCAAATATATAGGATATTTTAATTTTTGATATTATTTTACATTCTATATTTAATTAAGATCAAAATAAGCCATTCTTTGATAATTTTCACCCAAATATAATTTAATTTATTAAATTATTTATTAAAATGTCAATATTGATTATTGAAAAAAATCTATGTAATTAACTTTTCGAATACTTACGGAAAGTAAACTAGATATTTTTTTTTTCAAAAATCAATATTAACATTTTAATATCGCAGACATAAAATGTTAATATTGATTTTTGAAAAAAATATCTAGTTAATTTTAACTGTATTTTAAACGTGCGGCTCTTTGTAAATTTAATTGAAAGTGTAAAAGTGCGATATTTGGGTAAAAACGAAATTTACTTTAACTTTACTCATTCGTTCCCATTTTTTTTTATTATAAAAGATTATCTTGATTGCGGAAAAAAAATTGTTTAAGTCAGGGTCGACAATATTCTGCCTCAAAATATTGTCGACCCTGACTTAACAATTTTTTTTCCGCAACCAAGATAATCTTTTATAATAAAAAAAAAATGGGAACGAATGAGTAAAGTAAAAGTAAATTTCGTTTTTACCCAAATATCGCGATTGTAAACTCAATGATGTCACTTGTCTCTTACCTAATGGGTTGTAAGAAACAGCACTCCTCAGTTTACAGTTTTAGTATTTCACAGGCCTTGATTCAACCGTAAATCCAAATAAAATGCTTAAATTTACATACTTATTTAAACATAAGATTATTAGTACTATTTGTAATTATTTGCGTAGGCTTTTTTTTGCTAAGTACTTATTTGCATTTATCAAATTCCGTTTGATGGACCATTAAAATCTAAACACTTGTTCTTGACATTATTTAGTAATGCGTATGAAGAGAATTTATAGTGGTAGGATCATAAATTATATGCCCATCTATAAGCACTTCTTTAGTCATCCGATTCTCTTGATAATAGCGACGAAAATATTTTGTAAAAGTAGCAATAAACAAGTCAACTCGTTTTATTTACTTTTTATTTCTTCTATTTAGTTTTTTTAACACGATTTTTTATCAAAATTGTTCTTTTTCTTTTCAATTCAATTTGCCGCATATAGACGTTATTAATGGACCCAAATAATCAAATAATACTTAATATTTTTTATTATTTGGGTCAATTAATAACTTCATATGCGGCAAATTCAATTCAATTTTGATAATAAAAAACGTGTAAAAAAAAACTAAAGAGAAGAAAAAAGTAACATACACCGCGAATTTTTTTCATATAAATTTTAATGGCTACAGTAATTGGTTATGATCAGGCTACAGTAATTGGCTATGATCAAAAGTAAGAGTTAACATGAAATACATATTATTTCATGTTAATTCTTATATTTGATCATAACCAACTACTGTAGCCATTAAAATTAATATGAAAAAAATGGGCGGTGCATATTACATAAATGCATAGATTGCACAAATTTCAATGATAAATATATTCCAACAAAGACAGCAAATTAATTACCAATCAATTAAATTACATTATAATCGCCAATTTCATGCCACTAGCACATCCGGCCATCGCACTCAATTGTATACTCTAGCGAGAATGTTTGCCAGCACGGACCACAATATATATATATTTTTTTTTTTCTGTATACTTAAAAATTAGCATAGATTTTCTCATACGTTGACGAGGTTGTTATTAAACGCCCCGCGCCGGTCAGTTGCCTAATCCAATTATCATGAGCACACGAAAAACGGCTGAGTTTTTTTTTTCTCTCGCAGACCACGCAAGTCAAGTTCAACCAGCGGCGATATTTTTTTTTTCCACAGACGTTTAGAAAGTGGACGAAATTACATCGTTTTGCTTTCGCACTCGCGAAATATCTTTTGACTCAGTTGAGAGAGCATCGGAATTAATTTTGCGGGTTTAATTGTATAATGTTGCAAAAACAAATTGAAATTGGTATATATAATGTAGGTTAATGTATTGTACTTGGTTTTATTTTAGTATTGCTTAATGGAGGATACTATATCATTTAAGAAATATATATAAACAATTTTTATTGGGCTATCGACCCTTCCCGGTTCTTTCCGCTTGTGCGTACATTTTTGTTATAAAGTTATAAAGTGAAACAAATATTCTCTCGAAAGTTATAAAATAAACATAAATAAAATAGCATCAAATAAGTTAAGAAAATATAATAATACAATAGAAATAAAAATAAAAATCAAGTCAATGGAAAATAATTTTTATTTGGATTTAATATGGGAGAAACATTTAGGCTTTTAGTATGTGGTGGTCCAATTTGCATGTGATTCTTCTAAATACTCTTACATATATCCTATTGCCCAATAATTCTGAAAGGGGGGCTGCGAAAAATATTTGGGGGGTCACAGAAAAAATTGATTCAGATAATTCTGGATGTTTTTCTACACATATCCATTGCAAAAGAGGATCGCGGACCGAATACTTTGAGAAACACAATATACATTGAAGATCTTCAAAAGGCAAGCGATACAGTATCCGTCGAAGAAGTTGTGGAAACCCCTACAGGAAAACAATATAAACGAAACCTTTATAAAAAGCCCTTCAGAACGTATACGACGAGTCAACGTCGAAAATACAAAATATTGCTGATTTGTTGACCTGTCGTAGTTCTGAAGGGTTTTTATAAGGGTTTTGTTTATATTGTTTTCCTGTAGGGTTTTTCACAACTTCTTGACGGGTACTGTATCGCATGTCTTTTGAAGATCTTCAATTAATATTTCTTGAAAATTATTTACCTTTGACACGGATTTTTATTTTTATTTCTATTTTAAGATATTCAATTTATATTGTGTTTCTCAAAGTTATCGGTCCGCAGCCTCCTTTTGCAATGGATATGTGTAGAAAAACATCTAGAATTATCTGAATCATTTTTTTTCTGTGACCCCACAAATATTTTTCGCGAGCCTCCTTTGAGAATCACTGGGAAATAGAGTATATGAAAGAGCATTTCGAGGAATCACATGTAAATTGGACCATCACATACTGAATGTCAAAATTTTACTCCCATATTAAAACCAAATAGAAAAAATAAATTTACTAGACGATAAAGTGGACGAAGTAGATTACAAAGAATAGAATAGAATTTAGATATCGTATTTCGTATTTCTCTTGTATTTTCTCTTGAGTTTACTATACATACGGCACAGATGTAGTGCAGTGGTTAGGACCGGGGCGGCCCGGATTTGAAACCCGACATGGGTAGTCGGTACCATTGGTCGTTGGAATACAATTAAAGACACTTTAGAAAACTCGGAGACGATTTTCTGAAGTAGCAAGTCCTATCACTCACACTAACACACGACAGAAGGACCCCCAACGGTCAATACCTAGTTACAAATTGTAACAAACTAAGAAACTACAAAAAAAAATATATTCAAAATAATTACCTGTATATAAGTGCACGTATAAAGTTCTCAAAAAAAAAACAACAATAACTAACACTCGTCAAAGCGCGCCACAACCACCAACTGTAAATTACTTCTTTAACTCTCTTGCTTATATAAAATACATTGCGTAGTCAAAAAGTGCAACAATATATTTTTTTTGAATGACTGCGGGCTCGCGCCTGCGTGAATGATTACCCGCGTCTTCAGGGGCACGCTTATATGGCGTTCCTACCACTACGGGACCTCTTTACACTGAAACGTTTCCAATTACAATACCCGTTCTTTTTTAACGTTGGGCGACAGAGTGAAGATTTGTGGTCATTTCACTTTTTATACCGTGAATGAATTCGGTGACACAAGTCTTAAAATTGGGCGTTAAATGTGAATGCTGTAACACTGCAGAAGTTACGTGGATGATGCCAATCCCACCATAAAGCATTCGAGATTTTACAAGATATTTAGATGATTCCCAAAATATGACCTGAATATTGTATCAGGTGTATTGTATTTATAGTTTTTTTTAACACTTTAACACACATTAATTTGTATGATGTTTTTTTTAGAAATATTCAAATCAGGGTCGTATTAAGATATTCGGCTGTTCCGTGGGCGCAATTAGTATTAATGTCATCCCGCTCCCGCTCCCGCTCCTGTTGGAGTAATTTTTGAGGGTGTCACCCCGCTAGCCATCCCGTGCCCTTCTGTATGAAAAGGGACTAATTATTACTCAAAATAAATTAATTAATAAAATAATTATTACTAAAAAATAATGCGCCCCTCTTCATAAGAAAATACAGAGGATGGCTAGTGGTAGCCATCCCCTGTATTTTCTTATGAAGCCCTCTTCATAAGAAAATACAGGGGATGGCTATGGCGTATTATTTTCTAGTAATAATTATTTTATTAATTTATTTATTTTGAGTAATAATCAGTCCCTTTACATAAAGAAAAACACGGGATGGCTAGCGGGAGCGGGATGACATCCTTATAAAATTACTCCAACGGAAACGGGAGTGGGATGACATCAATACAAATTGCGCCCACGGGAGCCGAATATCTTAGGATGGCCCTAAGTTGAATATTTGTTAAAATTAGCGGGAAAATTATGTCTAGTGTTAAAGAATACTTCAAAATGTATGTATCAATAAAAATTGCGAGTTAAGTCCGTATGACATTATTTAGTTTCTTATATCGTTTTCGATGCAGACACAAACTCTACATAGTGTCATACACGCATGTATAAAATGATATAGCGGCGGAATAATAATAAATTCACTTAACAATAACAACACCGTAATACACAATGTAAATTTTCCATTTCCAAAAAAAAAAAAGATAATTTAGAAATAGTTTAATATATCAATTCTTATATATAAAACGATATAGGAAACTAGATAATGTCATACGGGCTTTACAGTTGAGACTTGAAATTTGGTACAGAGTTATCTGCTTAACAACTTAAGTTATAGGGATTATTATTAATTATTATTATTATTATTATTATTAAGCGTATCAATATTAATTTAGATTTTCTTTTGTATGTCTTATTATGTAACAATTTTGTGTATCCTTTTCTCTGTAATTAGATTTAATGTCTGTTGAAAAATAAATAAATAAATCAAATAAATTAGGAAAAAGCGTTTTGTATAAATTAGCATAGTTATATTAATAATAGTAATTTTAAGATGTTCATCTTAAAATTACTATTATTAATATAGCTATGCTACTTTATACAAAACGTTTTTTCGTATCAGCTACATAAAATATAACTACCCAGTTTGTGTAAGATGTATTTAAAACACTATTAAGACAATAACTTTTTACACAACATTTATCTTAACCTTAGCGTAAAAAGAGACGAATTCGCTTACGACATACATTTGCTACTAATCACTTTTTTTACGGCGTGTACCATTAACTTTCGAGTTAATTCGGACCACTTTTTATTCCGTTCGCCATGTTTGTGCAAATATTAGCGAAATTTGTGCACTTTCGGGTCTAATACGCGCGCCAAAAATTGTGAAAGAGTTTTATAATATGCAATTTAAATTTGCTGCTTTTTTAATACTTCATTATTACTAATAATTATTATGAAATGTCTATTACTCGCAGTGTATGTAAGAGTATTAATTATATAGTTTTTTTATTATTCAAACGATGTTGAGTTCTAACAAATTTAATATAATATAAAATGCATTTTTTAGATTTGGCAGTAAAAAAAGAAAAATTATACGGTTAGATGCCAATTTTAAATTGTAGCAAATACTGTAACTATTATATATATATATATATATATATATATATATATATATAATAATCCACTATAAGTTGCTTCTCGGATTTATTATTTATATAAATACCCTACATTTACATTCTCATGAATAATTGCTATATATTCATAATAAACCAAGATATTTCTTTCATATCAAATCAAACTGAAGCAAAAAAAACCATAATTTGTATATGTTTTTTTTTGCTCCAGATTGATTTGATTGAAATAGTAACTACACTTTATGTTTCTTTTGAATTAATGAAATATAAACGATACCAAACACAAGTTTTTAGTTTTTTCCAAATGCTGTAACCGCGCTAATGGTACTCTTTTTATAACAATATTTTTCTTTGAAATTAAAAGACCTACACCTGCAAATTGAGGATATACATGATTTCTATCATGAAATAAAATTTTCCAAATTCGAAAAATTTGCAAAGGCTTATAGCTTTACCGGTTCGATTTGAAATATTCTCGAAATTTTTCCCGCCATCTGGATACTAGAAGTGATCTAACACTGAAACTAAGTCATTTGATTTCAAATCAAATGACTTAGTTTCAGTGTTAGATCACTTTTAGTACGATCCCTGCTTTGACACAACGGACGATAGTTTTGGCAATTTTACCGATTTTTATCACTTTTAAAATTAAATTTGTGACGGGTTTATCTTTGGTTTTAGGAAAAAATTATACTCAGACTTTTCAATTAGTAGAAAATTATCTATCCAATATGCTAAAGTAGATTATTATTGGACAATTTTCATTTTATTTTTATTCACTTCTTCGCCTTTACCGCCAAAACGGCACACTTTTTATAACAATGTTTTTTAGTAATTTTATTTGGAATTAAAATACCTACAAAATGAGATCAAGCACAACTCTCTATCATGAAATAAAATTTTCCAAGTTCGAAAAATTTGCCAAGCTCTGTAGATTTTTTTGGTTCCATTTGAAACAATCTAAACATTTTCAAGCCATCTAGACTATATTTAAAATCAAATGACGTAGTTGCATTGTCAAATCGCTGTTATGACGACCCCTGCTTTGACGCAACGGACGATAGTTTTGGTAATTTTACCGATATTTATCACTTTTCAAATTAAATTTGTAACGGGTATATCTTTTGTTTTAGAGAAAAATTGTACTAAGACTTTTCATTTGGTGGAAAATTGTCTATCTAATAGGCCAAAGTCGATTTTTATTGGACAATTATCATTTTATTTTTATTCACTTTTTCGACTTTACCGCCAAAACGGTACACTTTTTATAACAATGTTTTTTTGGTAATTTTATTTGGAATTAAAATACCTACAAAATGAGATCAAGCACAACTCTCTATCATGAAATAAAATTTTCCAAGTTCGAAATATTTGCCAAGCTCTGTAGCTTTACCGGTTCCATTTGAAACAATCTCAATTTTTTTCCGCCATCTAGACTATATTTCACATCAAATTACGTAGTTTCAGTGTCATATCACTGTTATGACAACCCCTGCTTTGACGCAACGGACGATAGTTTTGATAATTTTACCGATATTTATCACTTTTCAAATTAAATTTGTAACGGGTTTATCTTTTGTTTTAGAGAAAAATTGTACTAAGACTTTTCATTTGGTAAAAAATTGTCTATTCAATAGGCTAAAGTCGATTTTTATTGGACAATTTTCATTTTAATTTTATTCACTTCTTCGGATTTACCGCCAAAACGGCACACTTTTTATAACAATATTTTGTAGTAATTTTCTTTGGAATTAAAATACCTACAAAAAGAGATCAATCGCAACTCTCTATCATGAAATAAAATTTTACAAGTTCGAAATATTTGCCAAGCTCTCTAGCTTTATCGGTTCGATTTGAAACAATCTCGAATTTTTTTCCGCCATCTAGACTATATTTCACATCAAATTACGCAGTTTTAATGTTATATCACTGTTATGACGACCCCTGCTTTGACGCAACGGACGATAGTTTTGATAATTTTACCGATATTTATCACTTTTCAAATTAAATTTGTAACGGGTTTATCTTTTGTTTTAGAGAAAAATTGTACTAAGACTTTTCATTTGGTAAAAAATTGTCTATTCAATAGGCTAAAGTCGATTTTTATTGGACAATTTTCATTTTAATTTTATTCACTTCTTCGGATTTACCGCCAAAACGGCACACTTTTTATAACAATATTTTGTAGTAATTTTCTTTGGAATTAAAATACCTACAAAATGAGATCAAGCACAACTCTCTATCATGAAATAAAATTTTCCAAGTTCGAAATATTTGCCAAGCTCTGTAGCTTTACCGGTTCCATTTGAAACAATCTCGAATTATTTTCCGCCATCTAGACTATATTTCACATAAAATCACGTAGTTTCAATGTTATATCACTGTTATGACGACCCCTGCTTTGACGCAACGGACGATAGTTTTGGTAATTTTACCGATATTTATCACTTTTCAAATTAAATTTGTAACGGCTTTATCTTTTGTTTTAGAACAAAATTGTAATAAGACTTTTCATTTGGTACAAAATTGTCTATTCAATAGACTAAACTCGATTTTTATTGAACAATTTTCATTTAAGTTTTATTCACTTCTTCGGATATACCGCCAAAACAGTACATTTTATATAACAATATTTTTTAGCAATTTTCTTTGGAATTAAAATACCTACAAAATGAGATTAATCGCAACTCTCTATCATGAAATAATTTTACAAGTTCGAAAAATTTGCCAAGCTCTGTAGCTTTACCAGTTCCGTTTGAAACAATCTTGACATTTGTCCCGCCATCTAGACTATATTTCAAATCAAATGACTTAGTTTCAGTGTCATGTCACTTGTAGGACGACCTCTGCTTTAACGCAACAGAGGATAGTTTTTTGACGTTTGCGGAACATTTTTGAAATCTTGCATTTTTTTCTTTTTGCAACTTTATCAGTTACATTAGAGCAATAATATTTTGAGTTAGAATAGTCAGTTTTAGATTATCTATTCAATAAGCCCAAACTCGATTGTTTCGGAAAATTTTCATTTTATATTTTTATGCTTTTCCAGCAGTACTGGTTGACATTTTCTTATAATTGTTTCGCTGATTTTTCTTTGGCTTTTTATTGCGCACAAACTGATAGTTGAATTTTTTTTGTACCATCAATTCTATGTTTCGCGCTTTCCCGGCTTTTCACGTTACCACAGCTTTTCCCACCGGAGCCTTAGTGCCCGGTATATCTTTCCCGAAGTCTAGAAGGATGACACTTTGTATACTGGATATTCTACAGTAAAGGGACCAAAATGTAAATCAAGGAATAAAATTTAATAATTACTCGTGTATATATATATATATATATATATATATATATATATATATATATATATATATATGTATAAGTTATTTTTGGGAAACAGCGAGGGCAGTGAAACTCCTTTTATAATATCAATATCAATATTTCGCTCTTTTAATTTCGAGCATAATCAGGATAATTATGCAGAGTTAATGTTAACGTTTATGTTCATTAACTTAAAAAATTGTAATTTATAAAGTTTTTGGATTTTGAAAATTATGATTAGATAATTGAATTATGTATTCATTTAGCTTCCAAATGAGCTATTATTTATTAATTTCCCCCTTTCACTAAAATTGTGGTGATAGAAAATGTAAATAAAACAAATTTTTATGTTTCAAAAAATTGTAATAAATTCATTTTTGGGATTTTAAATATTATGATTAGACAATTGAATTACACATTCATTTAGCTTCAATATGAGCTATTATTTATTAATTTCTCCCTTTTATTAAAATCGTGGGGATAGAAAATGTAAACAAAACAAATTTTTATGTTTAAAAAAATTGTCATAAAGCCAATTTTTGGATTTTGAATATTATGATTAAATATTGAATTACGTATTCATTAAGCTTTAAAATGAGCTATCACTTATTAATTATCCCCTTTCATTAAAATCATGGTGATAGAAAATGTAAATAAAACAAATATTTATGTTTCAAAAAATTGTAATTTACAAAGTTTTTGGATTTTGAATATTTTGATTAGATAATTGAATTATGTATTCATTTAGCTTCCAAATGAGCTATTATTTATTAATGTTTCCCTTTTATTAAAATCGTGGTGATAGAAAATGTAAACAGAATACATTTTTATGTTTTAAAAAATTGTAATAAATCCAATTTTTGGATTTTGAATATTATGATTTAATAGTTGAATTACGTATTCATTTAGCTTCAAAATGAGCTATCCCTTATTAATTTTCCCCTTTCATTAAAATCATGGTGATAGAAAATGTAAATAAAACAAATATTTATGTTTCAAAAAATTGTAATTTATAAAGTTTTTGGATTTTGAATATTTTGATTAGATAATTGAATTATGTATTCATTTAGCTTCCAAATGAGCTATTATTTATTAATGTCTCCCTTTTATTAAAATTGTGGTGATAGAAAATGTAAACAGAATACATTTTTATGTTTTAAAACATTGTAATAAATCCAATTTTTGGATTTTGAATATTATGATTTAATAGTTGAATTACGTATTCATTTAGCTTCAAAATGAGCTATCCCTTATTAATTTTCCCCTTTCATTAAAATCATGGTGATAGAAAATGTAAATAAAACAGATATTTATGTTTAAAAAAATTGTAATTTATAAAGTTTTTGGATTTTGAATATTTTGATTAGATAATTGAATTATGTATTCATTTAGCTTCCAAATGAGCTATTATTTATTAATTTCTCCCTTTCATTAAAATTGTGGTGATAGAAAATGTAAATAAAACAAATTTTTATGTTTCAAAAAATTGTAATAAATTCATTTTTGGGATTTTAAATATGCATAATTATCCTGATGATGCTCGAAATTAAAACAGCGAAATATTGATATATTAAAAAAGGAGTTTTACTAACCTTGCTGTTTCCCAAAAATAACTTACACGAATATACACGACTAAATTGTCTATATATATATATATATATATATATATATATATATGTATATTTATATATATATATATATATATATATATATATATATATATATATATATATATATACACACAATTTCGAGTGAGAAAATTAGTCGTGTGCGGCTATCTGAGTGAAGAATCATCAGACATTTTAATATTTGATTAATTAACGTACAAACATTTTCTCTTCACTCTTCACTAATTGGACATCTTGCGTGCTATCGAATATATAATCCTCCGTGGTGTAGTTAGTTAGTAGCGCGAGACGGCAGTGGTAGCTGGAGACGTGGGTTCGTGTCCCACCGAAGAGTGACTTTTGAACGTTTTTTATTTAATATTAAGTTATATAGGGGTGTATGGGGTTGCTTTGCAGAGGTAGTACCTTTTATCAACATCGGTCACATCAAATGTCATAGACAGGCGATGGATGGTGATAACTGGTCCTCGCAGGGCACCCAGCTCTTGCTTATGGCTCCACGTTGCCACACCCCGGTAAACTGCATTGACCTGCAGGCTGAACTAAGCAAGGGTAGCCAGATATGGCGAATAGCGTACTTCTTTGCCCCAGGGTCTAATCCAGGCCCCAAACACGGAGAACGTCATTTGTCCACGATATCTTCAGCATTTAGCAATATATCCACATCTCGAAACAGTCAATCTTGTCCATATTTGCTTTCTTAAGCGTCCACACCTCCATGTTGTATAACAGTATCGAGATTAGCAGGTTAAGTGGTGTAGCAGATCAGAATCTGAACTTCGACTGTTCTTCAAATGTAAATTTGGTTGTAAATGTTTTTCATAAAAAAATAAAGACAGTTTATTATTATTATTATAGTCCGAATGGTGCGCTGCTATATAATGCAGCGCAGCATTCGGACGTTAGTCCACCAGCAACTTCTTCATCTTGAAGAAGGCTGCTCTTGCAATTTCAATGCGCTTGTTAACCTTTGTGGTCTGATCTCCACTCGTACCTATTCTTGTCTCTAAGTATTGATAACTAGTAACTCTCTCGACTACTCAATTCAGTATATTGTTCGTTGTCCTCCTCCACTTTCTAAATCCTGCCTGTGTGTTTGGTAAGATTTCTGTCCCATTTCTTTTTGTAAGCTGTTTTCGAGTTTCATTGCATATGCTTTTTTCTTTAAGCTCTAAATTTGTTGTTCCACTGCTTCTCTTGTAATTGTGTCTATTTCCTCATCATCCGCGTTTGTCTCAAATTCTCTTACTATTTTTTTGTATGTCCTTGAAGTATCTTAAAAATATTGATAGTGGTATCTTCTGGTCTATATCTAGCATTTATTATTTCACCTTCTGCTGTGTTTCCAGTTGTTTTGTTTTTTTCTATTTCTTTTCAATTTCAATCATTCAATCAAAATAGAATTGTTATCAGAAAACTACAACTATCCACTGCAAAGTTGTAGTTTTCTGATGATAATTCTATTTTTGATTAACTTAAATAATCTGATTTTAAACACAACCTATTTATTTTTTCGAATTGATTTCGTTGCAAGAGATAATTAGTTGAAAATGTGGAATAAAAATCAAGGTTAACGTTTATGGAAGATTTACACACAAAAATTAAATATCGCCATTGTGCAACGATATTTCGATCTAAGGCAGAAAATAACGAAATCTGATTACAAAACGCGCGCCGTGCGGCGATATAAAAAAAAATGCTGACACACAAATTACTTTAAAATCTTAAGCGCATATTAGTGTGCAAGACATTAAGCGCAGAGCACAGACTATAATTAGATAGTTTCACAAGACGCCGTGTCAATGTTAAAGTTGTTGCTGTATGGTTTTAAAACTCTTCTAATCTTGTGGATTTGCTTGATAAAAAGAGAGAAGTTTTTTTATATTATTTTCATATTTTCATGTTACGAAGTCAATCTTTCAATAATATATAGAACAGAGATGAGCATATTTTTTTTACAATGACCCAGCTACAAATTTAAAAATTTGCGAGCGACTTAACCAACCCTACTGTTAATCACCAAAAGAAATTTGAATGAAAATTAAAGGGACCATTTTAATAATTCCGTTACAAAATATCGTAGTATAAAAAAATAGTTTATACTACGATATATATATATATATATATATATATATATATATATATATATATATATATAAATCAAATTCTCTAAAAATTTCACCCTCCGGTGAGAATCGAACCCTCGTCTCTGACTATCGCGGCCAACGTGAGTGAGTTCGATTCCCACCGGAGGGTGACATTTTTAGAGAATTTGCATTTACCTATTTACAGCCTCACATTTGGCAATAATAACACACATTATATATATATATATATATATATATATATATATATATATTATACCTCAAAAATTTATATGTATATATCTTCTGGATATAAATCTTCCATATAAAAAATTACATCTTTTAATCATTGTTGGTCTATTAATTTAACAATAAAAAAAACTAAATTATTATTAATTAACCACTAAATTAAATAACGAATAATTTTAATAATAATATTTTATAATTGATTTTGGAAATCAATACAACAAATTTATTTATAATTGGGGTTAATTTCGTCAAAGGTTAAATGGACTCGTTTTGCTCGCAGATTATAAATTTTAATATAGCCAGACAACAACACAAAAAAACGATTAATTACTCCCGTGTGCGATATACACACAGCAATATTTGGGTTAAATATTATGTAATTATTCTTGTGACAGCTGGGTGGAACAAAAAGTTACAAATGATTGCGAATTAAACGTGTTTACAAATTAGCTCCACTGCGGTCGTAATTAAGACATTTGTAGAGTACATATTTTTTGTGAGTTTCACTTTTTTTTAATCATCGTTTAGTATATCACACTTCGCTGTTTTTAATTAAATATTATATGTTTTTGCTTCTAATATCTTCTCAAATATATAAAGGATAAATAAAACGATTTTTTACTTTGTTTTTTTATCACACTTCAGTTACACTATGCAACTAGTTTCGGCGTTTAGAGCGTACTCTAGCCATTTTCGAGCTCCTCCGATGACTGAATGAAAATGGCTAGAGATGTATAGATTTTCTAACTACTTGGATTCTTGTTGTAGCTCTAATATATCCAGACTAAACTCGGATACGATTTTCTATTATGTGTGTTGGTCTATGTTAATGTAAAGAATTAATATAATTAATAATTTTGTTTATTTATTTATTTATTTATTTTCTCAACAGACATTAATCTAGTTACAGAGAAAAGGAAACAGAGAATTGTTACATAATAATACATATAAAGAATATTGTTATATATAACAATATATAAATATAAATATATTTATATTAAGTTTATTATTTATATTAAGTATCAAGTCCTTACATTAACATAGACCAACACACGGCAGAAGAACCCGAAGGTCGATAGCTATTCAGTAACGTAAAATAGTACCTTCTCTAAAACGTAAATAAATTCTCTAAACATATAATCTTTAATATACGTTACATTGTGTTTTATAGAAAAATAAACTACATGTATTTAAATCCAAACTAAATTTCAATACAAAATGTATGAATAAAATTACACAAATATATAATCATCACAACTCTTACCTTATTCTAGCTGATTAGACAATTTAGTCCTCAAGTGCACCGAGCAATATCACCAACTGTAGCCGCGCACCGATTTTCTGCCGCGTTGCACCCACAGTGTGTTACTTAATATTTTTATAACAAAAATTATTTAAAAAATAATAAAACCGTAAACATTACACACTAATTGTTTATCGTATGGATGATTGTTTTGCTCCACTAAGACAACATTGTTACGCATTTGATTGTTTTTGTTACGCGGTCGCATGCATGACCCCCGGCGAGGTGCAAATCTTATTGTCTTCGGCAATTTTGATTTGCGAACACTGCAGACAACAAAGGAATTAAATAATTAGCCGCATCAATACATTCATTAAACACGTAAAGTGTGCGAAAATAGAATAATGCAAACGGCGGTAGTTTTGTTTGTCTAGTTTTAGTATGTAAATTGTATACAGTTTTAGTTACAGTACAGACAGGATGTTTGTAATACATAGTTTTCTATTAATGTATTGAAATTGTATCCATTCATGAGTTTTCTTGAAAAGTTTAATGAAATTTTAACACTATTAATAACCTCAATATAAATATAGTGTATATATATACCGCTATTTACGTATACGAGAGTTTAATATTTCTCTTCAAACATAAAACGAAGCTAAACACCTTTAAAAGTAACCACAACCATCAGACAAGGACATCGAATTTGGACTATAATTATCCAATACACACACTAAGCTTGCTTGAAAGAGGACCAGTATACAGTAGTCTAAATTTTGTTAACTCATTACCTAATCACATCAAAATTATAAATAATTGTAAGCAATTCAAAAATGCAGTATTCAAAATTCTTATAGAATGTGAACCATATTCCCTGGAGGAATACTTTAATGAAGTTAAAAATATTATGTAATCACCACCTTTTTTTGTTGACAATATTTCAATGTATGATATATGTATATCGTATACATTTCTATTCTATTCTATATATATATATATATATATATATATATATATATTAGTTGAGGGTAGTATATATATATATATATATATATATATATATATATATATATATATAGTGAAGTACTTCTTGCCATTGTCGGCTATCTGAATGAAGAATCACCAGATGTATCAATGTTAATTGATAATTTCGGCCGCGATAGCCGGAGACGTGGGTTCAAGTCCCACCGGAGAGTGAAATTTTTGAGAAATTATTAATTATATATATATATATATATATATATATATATATATATATATAAATCTTCCATATAAAAATATTACATCTTTTAATCATTGTTGCTCTGTTAATTTAAATTTAATTTTTTCTATAAAACATTGTATTTTATAGAAAAAAAACTACATATGTTTGAATGAAAGACATCCACAAACGGGTTTCGCATTTCTAATTAGTACCGAAAGAAGTATTAATTGGTAGTTATATTTAAAATGAATTTTTAAATTTTTGATTTTTTTTGTAAAAATTTCACCTGAAACCATAAGATCATTTATTTATATATTGAGATTATTAATAGTTTTAAAATTGCATTAAACATTTGTGTAAGATTTTGTAATTTGATTCATACATTTCGTATCGAAATTTAGTTTGGATTCAAACATATGTAGTTTTTTTTTTCTCTATAAAATACAATGTTTTATAAACAAAATTAAATTTAAATTAATAGACCAAAAATGATTAAAGATATAATATTTTTGATTTTTATTTATTTTATTAATTGTATTAAACCCTACACAACATTTTTCGTTCTACATGTATACAATTGTATTGGTGTAGTGGTGGTCTCCCCCACAGCAGAGAGTTTATTTTCGTTCCCCTCGCGTTACCTAACCTCATTGAGCGTCGACGTCGGCGTCGCGACGCCGCACACTATAGTTTGCTATTGTAACCTTTTTGCGGGTCGGCGCAATGTCATATTATATAAATTCGTTTTTCGCCACCGAACTGACATGTATCCCAAAATTCATGGAAAAGTATGTCGGGGAGTACTACAGCAACGCAGCTGGGAATGCCCTCACATGGGCCTTCGTCATGTGGAATGTGCTGCATTTTATATTTGATGTGTATCTTGATGTATGTTTATTTTTTTTTACTATATTTTTATTGATTTCGCATTGTATTGGGGTGTTTTGCATGATAAATTTAAATTTATTTGTATTAGTACAACTGCTAGTACTATTGTATGTATGTATCCTTTGCGGCGCAATGGTGGACGCGCATATTGCTGTCGATATTTACACCACTCATGCTTATGATAAATATAATTTAATTTAATAACAAAATATAGAGAATTTCAATGGTAATTTTTTCAGATTTAATTAAATTTTAAATTTGATCACATTTGGCTACATGCGGTTATACTCGCCGAAACGGAGGATGACTATCAGTAGATAACAGTATAAGAGCCTTTGTACTCTTATAAGAGTTGTTTAAGTTGTTATAGAGGTGTTTTAATAGAAGCAAAGACATTAATAATACAATACAAGCAAACTCATTAAATATGATATTAAACACAAATAAATGTATGACCATCTCAAAGGCTCAGGTGCTAGCTTGAAGCCGATGGTAAAATTATACAACAGGCATTGACCTTTAATTACATATGTGCGAAGATGTAGAGTTTCAAAACACTAGGCCAAGAAGTAAATGCTTGTTAAAACAATGCAAACAAAATCGTTCACTCATTGTCTCTGAAACAATGAAAAGCTACGCGTTAAATCTTTTTTTATAAATCCTACTTTTTAGATCTTTCAACAAAAAGAAGTATTATTTCATGAAAAAATAGAGCGTTTCAACACCCACTGACGTACGGTTTGAATTCCATCTTCTTTAGAAACTCAGACTAATAAATAAATTTATTTATTAGTCTGAGTTTCTAAAGAAGATGGAATTCAAACCGTACGTCCATTGTGGGTGTTGAAACGCTCACTTTTTTCATGAGATAATACTTCTTTTTGTTTTTGAAACAATACAAACAAATTAATTAACCCACAGATGTCTCTAAAACAATTTAATTGTACGCGTCCCGAAATATTTTTTTTAGATCTTTCTAAGGAAAATGCAATTCAAACCGCACGTCCGTAAAAGACTGATAAAATCGCTATGGTGCACAGGCTTTTATGGGACTAGTTTGCTATACTGCTATGCAACTATATGGCGTAACCAGATCAACATTTTTGACTACCACCGAAACGGGTCTATGCATGGTGGGACGATTCCACCCCATATAGTTTTAGGACTTGGGCTGTTTGGGACGTTCTTTTTTCATACATGCACCTGGGATTTATTAAAGCAAGGACCGGATATGTCTTGTTGCAGCGCTTTGGTCCTTACAATTCTGCCATTATTGGTTTACTACACACGGTAAGGCGAGAATATAAAAATCTTATTTATTTAATTTATATTATTACATTTAAATATTGGATTGTTAAGGCGTCTACTTTGTGATAATTTATTATAAGGATAAATAAAATGTTAAAAGAAAATATAGATTCAATAATGAAAAAAATATTTTTTGAGCTAATTTTCTAGAGGTGCTTAGCAACCAATTTTTCAGTATCGGAAGTGAAAACAAATAGTTGAAGGATAAATAAAACGATTTTTTACTTTGTTTTTTTTATCACACTTCAGTTACACTTTGCAACTAGTTTCGGCTAAGCTCTAGCCATTTTCGAGCCATCGGAGGAGCTCGAAAATGGCTAGAGCTTAGCCGAAACTAGTTGTAAAGTGTAACTGAACTGTGATAAAAAAGAACAGTAAAAAATCGTTTGATTTATTATTACATTTATTTTCTAACTTATTTTTATACTTTTTTATATTTTTTATATCTTTTACTACTAAGAAATATACACATGTAAACACAAAACAGGCAGAAAGACCCCCAAGGGGGTCGATAGCCCAATAAAGATGGTATATATATATAATTTTTATTTAACACTTTTAAAGGAAAATCGAGATGTTTCTATGTCTGCTATCACTGATAAGTCTCGCCCAATTTAACTTTAATCTACTGAGATGCTTCAGCTTCGTTACGAAACCTGATAGACAGCCAATTATTCTGTGCTTCTTCTACATGTCTCTTGGTATATTGTACGTTATATATTTAGTCAATATCGTACCTTGAGACGACAACTGTGGTAACTTTAAAAACAGTTTTTTTAATAAATACATTTTAAAGATTGCAATAGTTCCATTGATTATAATGTTATCTATTTTTTGTTTAAATACTAATTTGATTTATTCTAAACGCACAAAAAGGATTATAGGAACGTTAAAATTTACATATAGTCCGTATGACATTATCTAGTTTCTTATATCGTTTTCGATGCAGACACAAACTGCATAGTGTTATGTAAGTAAATTATATAGAGGCGGAATAATAATAAATTCACTTAACACCGTAATACACAATGTTAATTTTCCATTTAGAAATAGTTATACAGATTAATATATCAATATTATATATTAATATACCAATTATATATATATAATATATATATATATATATATATATATATATATATATATATATTTTATATATATATATATATATATATTATATATATAGAATAGAAATTTATTTCAGATGCATACAATACAATACTTATACAATAGTACATTACATATCATACATTGAAATATTGTCAACAAAAAAAAAGGTGGTGATTACATAATATTTTTAACTTTATTAAAGTATTCCTCCAGGGAATATGGTTCACATTCTATAAGAATTTTGAATACTGCATTTTTGAATTGCTTAAAATTATTTATTATTTTGATGTGGTTTGGTAATCAGTTAAAAAAAATTAGACTACTGTATACTGGTCCTTTTTCAAGCATGCTTAGTGTGTGTATTGGATAATTGTAGTCCAAATTCGATGTCCTTGTCTGATGGCTGTGGTTACTTTTAAAGGTGTTTAGCTTCGTTTTATGTTTGAAAAGAAATATTAAAGTCTCGTATACGTAAATAGCGGTACACGTCAGCATATTCTTTTTTTTAAATGATATATATATATATATATATATATATATATATATATATATATATATATATATGTATATATATATATATATACATATATATATATATATATATATATATATATATATATATATATATATAACGATATAGGAAACTAGATAATGTCAAACGGGCTTAAAAATCATCAAAACAAAAATCAAAACCTGAAAATTAATTTTGGAAATTACGACTAGTTGTCTATGGTTACGACACTTGTCATCTCAAGGTGCGATATTGTGTTATATTAGTGATACATAAAAAAAATAATTAGTTTTATTTTCAGCGCTTTTATACATGTCCTCGTGATCCCGCTATTTTTTATAGTACCCCTACTCAATTCTCTTGTTAGAAGTTCTATTACAATCTCACTAATAATGTTAATACTCACTCTTCTGAGCTGGTGGTCAGCAGAAGCCGTTTCTAATGTAAGTTTTATATTATTTACTTTATGATCTAATCCTCTTAATAATTTGCTTGATTTTTACAGCCTTTATATAAGTATATCTATCATTGGGTTTACCATCTAGATAGGAAGGAAAGCAAGACATGTCTAGGGTCTGTTGTTGAATGCAGCATGTTCACTCAGAGGGATGATGTTGCTTACAACTTATCACTGATAAGGAAGGAGATGAAAGAGCGTAGAGATGAGTAAGTTTGTTTTATATCATGTAATCTAAAGCCAATTATAGCTATAGATACATTCGCACATCTGCTCAAATCAGAGGTTACGGTGGAGGTATGCCCAATAGCAAGTGTGTCCCGTGAGGCAGTGTCGAATCTAGGAAATTTCTCTAGGGGGGCAAGTCAGCTCTATGCCGCCCCTATAGCTCTTTTCACATGAAGTTATAAACAAGAATCAATTGTTCAATCCCATTTTTCCGCTCGAGGCAGTTACCCCCGTTTGACCCCCACCCCTCAATTCGGTACTGCCATGAGGACCTGGGTGAGGTGGTTGTTGTTACTCGTGAATTCTGCTCGTGTAGGCCTCGACGTAGTTGTGAAAAAGGGGATAACTGCCTCGGGCGGCAAAATGGGATTGAACAATTGATTCTTGTTTATAACTTCATGTGAAAACAGATTCAGGGGCGGCATGGAGCTGACTTCCCCACCTAGATTTTACTGGATTGAAGGAAACTTACTTTCACGACTTTTGCGCGGACGCCCATCTTACCCTGTATAACGCCTAATTTTAGCACTGCATCTCGATAATTATCTGAGACAAATGTAGAGTATTTCCAGCTCTAGATTGAGACTAGATGTATATCTGTAGCTGTTACCGTTTTCGCGCTGTAGCGGTCAGAAAATCTGAATATGATGAAATTTCATGTTATTTCCTTTTTTTTAAACTCTGCAGTGTCTGTATTTTAAATGCTAGAGAAATGGTTCATATGTGAAAATAACTATCCGATATAGAGGAGCTAGCATCCATCTTCTCCGAGGCCATGCTAGTCATTCGCTGAAACGTGCAAGGCTCACGTTTTAGAATTTTTTATTTGGACTTAAGTCCTGGTTTCCTAGCAAGCGGTGTCGATAAATACGACCGTTTTTGACGTCATTTACACATTACAAGATACGTTTTAAGCACATGTAATTTGAATAACTCACCAGATTTCGGTGTAATTCATGACATTTTCCCAATACTTTAGGTCCTATATGGACGTGGGTTGCATCTGGCTGGTATCAGAGCTACCCCCATGCTGTATATACGGGAACCAGCTCTGCCCAGATCGACATATATCGACTCAAGAACATCACAAGTATACCGCTCTCTGGATTACCAGATTTATTTAAATATACATAAAAGAAATCTGTGATGTCAAAATGACGTCAAATACGGCCGCTTTTGTCGACACCGCTTCCTAGGAAACCAAGGCTTTACTAAATGTGTATATAATTATAATCAAAATATATTAAATGTATATAAATTGATAATCAAAACTTTCAGCATGATCTCCAGACGAAAACCAAAGAACCGCGGCATGCTAATTCAAACGTTAAAATGTAAGTCCAGTAACCCAAACCCAATATAAAACCATTACTGTAAATATATATTACAAAATCTAACAAATATACATCGGAATAACATTTGACAATCGCATGGAAACAAGATAATGATCGCTTTATATTTTTGGTTTATAGACACTCCTCCGTATTCACCGACGTTCCATAAATCTATCAATAGCTATTGAACCCATAAGTATTCGTTGTTATAGCAACAATAAATACAATATATAGGGAATGTAGTTACTTTAGATTCTTTCTATTGGAAACACTGAATAATTAAACAAAAGGTATCATCAAAGCTCCAATTGCAAGCGCTATTTAAGTTATTTGACATTTGTTTTGGCATATTTTGTAATGACGTTGTCAATTTATCCATTCAATAGCTTATGGGACCTATACAGTTTATGGGATGTTGATGAATACGGGCATCTCCCTCCCATATTTGTATGCATGTTTTTTTGGATAGAGGTATTAGGTTCGGTAAAGAACTTGAAAAAGTGTGTTATCCCATAAAAAAAAACTATGTGAACAAAGGTAGGGTGGGCAGGTGTTCAAAGGTCTTGTTTTGGTTGGTCTTGACCCACTCAAACCTCCACTTCTGATTGCATTGATTTCTTATATGATTACAGAGGTGTTATATTGGTTAAACTACTCAAAAACATGTGTTATCTCATGAAAAAACTATGCAAGCAAAGGTGGGGTGGGCGGGCGGCCCCCACCAACCAAACTATGCGCATTCACTGTTTCAAATGACTTGAACTCTACACTACATTGTTATATATTTATTTTTTAAATGAAATCTAAATTAATAAATGAAATTAATTGAATCATAGAAAGTTATGAATAATAGTGTAGTGCAGAGTTCAAGCCATTTGAGATAGTGAATGGGCATAGTTTGAATGGTCTTGACCCACCCAAACCCCCACTTCTGATTGCATTGATTTCTTATATGAATACAGAGGTGTTACATTGGTTAAACTACTCAAAAACATGTGTTATCCCATGAAAAAAACTATGCAAGCAAAAGTGGGGCGGGCGGGTGGTCCCTACCAATAAAGCTATGCCCATACACTATTTCAAATGGCTTGAACTCTGCACTAAGCTATTATTCATAACTTTCTATGATTCAATTAATTTCATTTATTAATTTAGATTTAATTTAAAAAATAATTATATAACAATGTAGTGCATAGTTCAAGTCGTGTGAAATAGTGGACGGGCATAGTTTGGTTGGTAGGGGCCGCCCGCCCACCCCACCTTTGCTTGCATAGTTTTTTCATGGGATAACACATGTTTTTGAGTAGTTTAGCCAATGCAACACTCTGTATTCATATAAGAAATCAATACAATCAGAAGTGAAGGTTTGGGTGGGTCAACACCAATCAAACTATGCCCATTCACTATCTCAAATGGCTTGAACTCTGCACTAAACTATTATCCATAACTTTCTATGATTCAATTAATTTCATTTATTAATTCAGATTTAATTTAAAAAATATATATATAACAATGTAGTGCATAGTTCAAGTCGTGTGAAATAGTGGACGGGCATAGTTTGGTTGGTAGGGGCCGCCCGCCCACCCCACCTTTGTTTGCATAGTGTTTTCATGGGATAACACATGTTTTTGAGTAGTTTAACCAATATAACACCTCTGTATTCATATAAGAAATCAATGCAATCAGTAGTGGAGATTTGGGTGGGTCAAGACCAATCAAATTCTGCCCATTCACTATCTCAAATGACTTGATCTCTGCACTACACTATTATTCATAACTTTCTATGATTCAATTAATTTCATTTATTAATTTAGATTTAATTTAAAAAATATATATATAACAATGTAGTGCATAGTTCAAGTCATATGAAATAGTGGACGGGCATAGTTTGGTTGGTAGGGGCCGCCCGCCCACCCCACCTTTGCTTGCATAGTTTTTTCATGGGATAACATATGTTTTTGAGTAGTTTAACCAATGTAACACCTCTGTATTTATATAAGAAATCAATGCAATCAAGAGTGGAGGTTTGAGTGGGTCAAGACCAATCAAAACAAGACTTTTGAATACCTACTTACACTACCTTTGTTCATATAGTTCTTTTATGGGATAACACGCGTTTTCAAAAATTATACAACTAACCCCAAGGAGGAAAGTTAACGCCATCTGGCGGCACCACATCAATTAGCAATGCACACACATCCATGTAGTGCCGCCAGATGGCGTTTACCTTTCCTCCTAGGGGGTTAGTTGTATAATTTTTGTATATAACCACTCGAGATATTGTATGAATTCATCCTCACTAGCTGAGCTATACTGATGAGATCTAATACATCTAATAATCTAGATATGTAGATTGCTAAGCGGTGGATTCACACTTATATATGTTACACATTTTCAAATTATTTAACCAACCTAATACCCAAAAAACATGCATACAAATATGGAACTGTCTAACCAATGTAACAGCTCTGTCCAAATTTTGTACCTACAAAAAAAACTATACAGCTTTTTGTGTATAAACCGTGAATACTTTTCAAAACTGTACTTGCTTACAGGCATGGTAGCCATTCGGCGCAAGTTGAACAAAAAACGCAATTCGGAGAGTTCAGAAGTGTCGGAATCGGATAGTGAACGGGATCGAGCTGAAAAAGTGTCTGGGTCCGAGGAGGAAAGTTCTTCCGAGGAAAACTCTGATTTGGAGGATGATGAGAAAATCGAGGCTAAACAATATAAAGAGGAAACCGCGCGGGCTTTACTGGAAGACCAGCAAGGTTCGGATAGAACAGAAATTATTGGTGGGGATAACGAGTGTGAAGGAAATAAAATTGCGGGTGATATGAAGGAGGAAAGTCATGGTGCAGACGAAGGGAATTTAATGAAGTTTGAAACGATAGAAAATCAAGTTAAGGATGACGTTGCTACGTAAGATTGGGTTAAATTAATGCAAAATCTTGAAATTTAAATGGACGGTTCGTAGATTTTCGCATAAAAATTGCGACAACGAAATTTAACACATTCTTCCATTTCTTTTTTAAATATAAAAAATCATAAATGATACAACTAATCCCCTAGGAGGAGGAGGTGGATTCACACTTATATGTTTTAAAAAATCATGATGTGGTGACATATATTTTTATTCATACATACAATTAGATTTATCATAATTATTGTAGTAATATTTTATATTATTATTAGCACTGTAAATTGAATAATTAATTACTATTTCTTTCTTCCACCACGCTCCTTCACTTGCAATTGGATAACGGCGCCGGGCGTCAAGTTATAATAAGCCAGCGTGTTCTGGTCTTTGAAGAACATACCCTATAAACAAAATAAGTAAGAATTACAATTAACAACCTGCACATGAATACCAGTACTCACATCATAAAGCAATTTCTGCTTAGCCGGCGGCATATTGGTGTCTTCTTGAATTTTTAACTTCAAAGCAGAAATGGACTCGCTAAGCGGCAATGTTAGCGACATGCTTTGTCCGGTTAGTTTCCATTCCGACTTTTCGGGCATTACAGGGATGTTCACCTTGATTGTAACAGGATTCTAAAAAAAAACAATTTTAATAATTGAATGATACTAGTTTGGAATTTACAAATTACCGTATTTCTCAATATAAACACTGCTTCTGGTACCAAAGAATCTTCATTGCGAAGTTTTTTGTTGGACGGTTCGTCCTCACTAGGACCCTCGTTGGGATGCTTCATGCCCATATTCATTGGTTGACCCAGCTGCTGAGGCATTGGTGTCACATACCCTGCCATTGGTGGTGGAGCAGCCACTGCATTAACAAATATTGATTCATCAAATGATGACTATAAACACAGTTATTTCAAATAACTTCTTATTATAAATATCGTTGCTTCCGACCACTAGCTGGGCCTCTCTTCATTGATTTTCACATAAACATTTGCAGCATTATGAACGGCCATTAAATTTCCCTATTGAATATCTTTTTAAATTATATATATATATATATATATATATATATATATATATATATATATATATATATATGTATATGTATATATATATATATATATATATATATATATATATATATATATATATATAAAATCTATTTGCCTGTTACCTTTCGGTGTAGGCTATATTAATTACATTATATTTTATTTTATTACTTACTCATTAATGGTGGTGGTCGCATTGGTGGCATAGGCGGCGCTGGCATCATCATTATAGAAGGCTGTGGCGCCATAATTTGTTGCGACTGTACTTGCATAGACATGGGAGTCTGTGAAACAGGAGGTTTTACAGGCTACAAAATAAGAACAGGATGTGTAAAATATGCTAATTGACTGCATTGTATAAGCTACTTACAACTGGATTTGGATTAGCCTGTGGTTTTGCAGAAATAATCGCGTTTGCATTGATTTTCGCACGAGAACCCACATTTTTAGGTCCAATCTTTTCCTTCTCCTCATCGGGCAACAAACCTTTCACCTACAAAAAAAATCATAATTTTTTTCAATATTTTTTATATATAGAACCATCTTTATTAGACTATTGACCCTTCACGGGTCTTTCCGTCTTTTCAATATTATTATTTAAAATTTGCAAAATACCTTATGAATTTGATGAATTTGATCCTCCAGCGTGATATTAGCTCTTGCTGCCCGAGTAGCAGCCTCAACACTAGATGTGTGCCCATCCCATGTAACTTTTTCATCCTTCCTGCTCTCCTCTTCACCAATTTTCTTACCAATAGCAGTTTCCTCATCGCCCACACCGAAAATATCGGTACGACGCTCAGCAAGCAATTTCAAACTAGCATCAATGGCAGATCCTATTAGACATAACACAGTATATCAATCATCCAGCTACATCATTAATTGAAATATTTATACAGATAAGCAACCTTATGACCATAAACGACCACTTCAAAACCAGAAAGTCATATTAGTGAAATTCACAGATATTGGTGATTTCTTGTGAGCATCCTCTAGCTACATGCATAAAATAAAACATACCTGCTGCATAAACTGTATCCTGATTGATCTTCTCATGGATGTGTTTATCCCTTTGCTCCACCCATCTTGGATCAAGCAGCCCAATACGCATGTGCTCCTGCACTTTGCTAGCGGGAATCTTCTCGCCGTTGATGGGGGAAATAAGGTAATCATCACCAACTGTAGGTCTTGATACTTTGACGGCTGCAAAAAAAGAACTACATGAATATTTGTGTTCTTTACTTATTTAATGGTATTTACTTTTACTGATATGTCTGAAATTAAATGGTTTTGACATTTTATAATTAAATTTTCAAATTTACATCACATTACTGTCAAACGGTATTATTTTTATAGATCAACACTGTTAAAATACATATCTCTAAATTATTTTACATTTTACCTCTCTATGCAAAGTTTTTTTTTCATCAAATCACCTCTAGAGTTGTTGAAACAATGTGAAAAATCTGTATTCATTAAATAAAATTATGCAAGCAGGCAGCCCCTACCAATCTACCAATCAATTCCATAGGAAATTAAACTGATTGATGAAAGAATTTAAGATTAAGATATCTTTGAACTGTTACTTTTTACCTAGAACAAGATATTGTTCAATGTTACCTTGTTTGGGATCATATTTCTTGACAAGAACCTTGTCCTGTATAAGCGGAAGTGGAGGCTGTATAGCTGGTTGATGAGACCCAACATCTGGACCCTCATCCCCAGAGCTTTCTTCATCCATATCCTGCAAACGGTTGTCGTCCTTGTTGTCGCTCTTTCTGACAGTCCGATCTTCCATGTAACTCAAACCTTCGTCCTTTTAAGAAGGAAAATATATTTTAAACAAAAAAATATTCCGAGAGATACAACGTCGTCATTTTGGGCTGGGTTGTAAGAAAGCAGATTTCATGTCATGCAACTGCGACGACTCTAATCACTCGGCCACTGAGCTGGGCTATGTTTGTTTGATATTTAAACTATTTTTTGGCCTTAAATTACTACTTTTCATTCGTCGCCTATAATTTAAATAAACAGTTCCTCAAAAATGATCAAAAATTTGCTATATGTAAACAGAAGAATGAAATGCAACGTTAATAACAATTTATGCAAAATCTATCTACCGATAATCACGGGCTATAGTTAAATCGTATTTATACAACACATCCTTAAGGTATTGGATAGTTCTAGATAATTGGCTGGAGGGTAGCATAGCTACAGACACTTGAAACCTCCCTTTAAATGTACATGTATACACAACATATAGATGGATAAGAAAAGTTTTTCTTACTCTATTATCTTCCTCATCACTCTCAAGCTGCATTTCAATATCTTCTCCTTCCTCCAGCCTTTCTTGAATTAATATGCGCGCGCCAACCTCCTCAGGCGTTGTTGGTGGCGGGAAGTTGCCGATTTCAAACGGCTGGTAGTCGACCGTTTCGACTACAACAAAATCATGCCAGTCGATTTGTGCGTAGGCCACTCGTTCCCTCTCCAAAATTTCCTCTTCTCTAGCCTTTTGGGCTTCTTGATAGCGCTGATACTCAGCACGATACTTAACATGCTCAACAACAGCTGGGGAACTGCGTGCTTCGTCTCTAAGACGCTGCTGCATACTTTTTGGTGGAATAAGCACCTGCAATCAATTACATTTACTTCAGAACTATATATGTTATGCATGATATGCAATTATATACATGGGACTAATTATGCACAAATAAATTTACAATGAATAAAAATTAATTTTCTAAAATGTAAAGAGCACCAAAATATATAAAATAGTCTATTTCGACTATATTCCTAAAAGTCAAAATTGGAAAGTAAGCTCTTATCTGATAGTCCTGGATAGTACTGGATAGTTGGCTGGAGGGTAGCATAGCTACTAAATATAATCTGATAGTTTCATGACTATAGATAGTTTGATAGAGCCAATAACTAGTATCTACTATATGCAATTTACCTTTGTGTACTGTTCGAGTAGTTTTGTGAAGTACTGGAACAGCGAGTGTTGTGGCCGAAGGAAATCGAACTGGAAGTTTCTCTGCTCACGATTCATCAATTGTGTTAAAAACTGGCGACCATTACGAGCCACAAACTGTGCAGTCAATTTTACAATGTCCCTAAAATAATAGTTAAAAATAAATTTTTTGTATAAAGCTAACTTAGTCTTGAGAAATTATCTGATTTGGAATAAAATTAACAACACTTTATAAAACTCAAGGACGATTTTGTGAAGTACCTAACACATGGTAGAAGGACCAGAAGGTTGATAGCCAGCTACAGAATTGCAATAAATACAGTAACTATAAAATATGCTGTAGCAAATATCAAAACCAGAATATAGTTGCAATTTGTTACTACTTTTTATCAAATCAAAATATCAAATTATTAAACTATTACTAATACTTACAAATCAAGAGCAGAAATTGATGGTGGATCTGCCACAAACTCAAATTCAGAAGGAGGATCTTTGGGCACAAAAGGCTGCTCAACCGATTTAAGTATTTCCTGTTGTTTCTGTTGTGCAAGGGCATTTACAGTGAGTTTTGATAGACCTAGAGATAGTCCACCAGTTGGTTCTATTGCTAAAATCAAATATAAAAAAAATCTGTAGAGTATATTGCATTAAATCACAATGGGCCCATTTTGAGGCCTAAGTCTCTGTAGCTATGCTACCCTCCAGCCAACTATCCAGATTATCCATATTACATTAAATACAATGTTGATTGGAATTAAAAAATTCAAGATTTTTTCTGCTATATCACACAGCTCTACTAATAGTCAGTTGTATACTGCTGTAGAACTGTGCTATGTGTTAACCCTTTAATACCCACATTTTTTATCGTCACACAAAAAAAATCCTCATGTAATATAAGACTGCTGGTGAATGTATGAATGAATCTGTATTCAAATGTTAGCTATCTGTATACATACAGTCACTTCGTAAAGGTATGCACGCTTTGAGGAATTGGGCATCAAAGCTATACAATATTTGAATGCATCATTATATGCGATTAAGCAAGCATGGTCCACCTTGAGATGAAGTTGGGAATTAAAAGGTTAAATAATATAAACAACTTGTAACTAATAAAATGCTTCTCACCTTTTCCCTCACGAAATTCATTAACCTTGTGCTGATAATAGGCATGATAAGGATCACCACCATTTAAGAAATTAAACTTTGGATTGCCCAACTCATTCTGTCTGATTCTTGCTTCAAACTCGGGTCCATTACGAGCCACAAAACTGGCAGTCTTGTCGACAATATCTTTAATGGGATGTTTCAGGAAAAATATATTATTCAAAACAATGCACTACAGTTCTGTAAAGGTGCAACTTACTCTAACTAGCAACTCCACTTGAGAGACTACCTGAAATTGTGACTACTTACTGAAAGTAATTGATTATTGCATTTGTTTAGTAAAGGATACTCCTCACCTCAGGTGGTGGGTATATTATACCCACCACTGGGTTTATAGGGACTGTCTCCTCCGGGGTTTCATTAGTTTGCGTGTTATTTATCACGTCTACAGACGGCATGGTTTTTATTGTGGTTGTTTAATAAAGAGAAATTATAACCCTATAGCGTTATCAAAACGCAAACTGTAATCAAACCTGAAGTTAGTAATGCAAAAAAACACCAACACAAAAAATAATAATTTGAGGTTATGTTGACATAAATAATGTGAAGGTATACAATACAATAGGCTTTTTTGAACTATTTTCAATAACTAGAACTGTATTTAAAACACTTTTAAACATTTACTGGCATGGCAATTCTAGAAGAATCAAATTAAAAACATATGTTTGTTGCTAATTTATTGCTAGTTAGTTACGGGATGGTATGCCAGCTTGATATCAACCTACAAATTAGCAACAAGTCTCCAATGGTTTTAATGGTTATTATTTTAACATCTGAAATTTCATTCATTCTCTAATAGATTTTAAATATTTTGGCGCTCTTTACGACATTTTAGTAATTGATTTATAACAAAATAATAACAATTATTTCACTTTGTGAAACATTCTGTTCGGCTAGTTTATGATAGATGGCGGTGATGTCGCCTAACTACGCCATCTGTCCGTAACTTCGCGAAGCCTGTAGTTCGAGCACTTAACCGCTGTTTTTTCGAGCGCTGGCGTCGGATTAGGAGCAGCGCCATCTTACAGGAATTTCGTGAAACTTACAGTTCAAGCATTTTAGCGCTAGTATCGCACCCCTCAGCAGCAGTTTTTCAGATTGATGTCAAACTGGTAAAGCAAGCTTCTAGATAAAATTTGATAATTCCTATTTGTTGCTAATAGATTTAAATATTTGCTTATAATATCTCGCCCATTTATATTTAGCTAGTGTTATTCCAATCGAGAAACATAGGGCACAGATAAGTATGCTACTCATATACAATGTCTATGATACTGGCCTATTTTTTCTGTCGTTTTTGTGTAAGCAAATACGACGAGAGCAATGGCTTAAAGTGCCTTTCGAAGTGCAACGCAGAGTTCTGTATGAAAACTAAAATATATGGGCGGAGTTACCGCAACCGCATGAATTGTGGCTGACCGTCTTCACGCCAGTTCGATCCCACTACCACCACAGCGCGGAAATGTTCGCACGCGCTTTTCCCATTTCCACCGTTCCCTAACCCACAATAGCCGCAGCACGCCGTGTGCTTGAATCGTGTGGGCAAAATGCACGCAGTCGCCGAGCAGTGAGGTCGTTGTTGGTGCGCGCCGCATTTCGGTTCACTTAACCTTACTTAATACAGGTTAACTAGGTAATGAAAATGATGTAATTCCAGTGCGGGTTTGCCCCATGACCAACGAGCTGTTTTGTTTTGCAGAGGTGTTTTATTAGAGTGCGCGTGCAGGATGAACGGGAAGAGTAAGGATCTCCAGTCGCCATCCGGCGACTTTTTGTGCCCTGCTGAGACACCTTTGGGGGAGACTGCACCTGAGGCGAATGGGAAGGTTCGCATGAAGAAGGAGTTAGGGCTGCTTGAAGGGGTTGCTATTATTTTGGGCATTATTTTTGGATCAGGTATGTGAATGCAATTGTTTCTAATAGTAGTTGTAGTATCTGTAACCATCATAAGTTTTTATTTATATAATTGGGGACGATTTTCTCAAATAGTCCTAATACTCACATGTACACTAACACAAAGGTGCTCAGCTCTTGTGTACATAAGATCTACTTTTTATCTTAAATATGTATTTTTTTTCAACTTTTTAGCATTATTTATCAAGTAATCTAATCACTTTCATGTTAAGTCGTTGTGAGTAAAATCAGATTTTGAGGTGTGACTAGTAGATCACAATTTATCAATTGCATATAGACAAATATTTAGTTTTCTTAGCTATTGCTGATAGCCACATTTAAAGTGATAATGTATGAAGTTCAATGAATCCAGATGTTCCCATAAAATGGTGCAAAATATTTATTTTGTATCAAAATATATAAGCAATGACTTTCAAAAAATATATTCTGCATCATCAGCACTTGGCACAGATTCAAATATTTTCAAGTCTTAAACAAAGGGACTTGTCAGACAGATGATATTTAATGTTTTTGACCTCTTGCACACCACTCGTAGCATACAGGTTTCTTTCTCTGCCTATAGTGATGGTAACACTAGAAAGATGTTCAAGTTTTTTGACAAATCTAGTACAATTCACAAAATCAACTCACCAGTGTGCAGTTTCATGCCTAAACCACATTAGAGTCAATGATATTTTCATCTCCAGTTATTCTACAGGTAGACATTAGAGTCAATGATATTTTCATCTCCAGTTATTCTACAGGTAGACATTAGAGTCAATGATATTTTCATCTCCAGTTATTCTACAGGTAGACATTAGAGTCAATGATATTTTCATCTCCAGTTATTCTACAGGTAGACATTAGAGTCAATGATATTTTCATCTCCAGTTATTCTACAGGTAGACCTACAGTTTGACATGGATTTTGAATGACTGGAGATGAAAATATTATCTACTCTAATGTGGTTTAGGCATGAAACTAGATTTGTCAAGAAACTTGAACAACTTTCTAGTATCAATTAATTGCAATGTTTAGCTTGTAGAATGTTTGAAATTTTACATATTTTACATTTTATCAATCTTTTTTAGGAATATTTATATCACCCAAGGGCGTTATACAAGAAGTTGACTCTATTGGGTTCTCACTGGTGGTGTGGGTGCTGTGTGGTCTGCTCTCTATGATTGGTGCACTTTGCTATGCAGAATTGGGTACCTCCATACCCAAATCAGGTGGAGACTATGCCTATATTTATGAAGCCTTTGGACCACTGCCTGCATTTTTATATTTATGGGCAGCCAACTTAATATTTGTGTAAGTATTGCATTTTTCTATGTTTTTGGAAAAACTACTGCATATTTTAAAACCAAAATTTCTTAACTAACTGTTTGATTTTTGTGGAATTCAGCCAGGGGTGGGATTGTCGACAATTCCTATGACCATGCACCATAAAGCATATTCCAATATATTAACATTAACTCAAATATTACAGATCTATTGCCACTATTATTGTCTAGCTTTTGGTTTTATCAAAGATAACAGTTTTCTTTTGCGAAGTCAAAAATCAACACGATTCACAATAATGGCAACTCAACAATCACACTCCAGAGGAAAATCTATGTTTACAATGAGTGATTTTAATTTTTGAAAGAATAATTATCTTGAAATTGTCTATAGAATTCTTAAGGTTGTTTTAGACAAGATAATTTCTTATCTCAAAAGTTGTTCAAGAAATGAATTCATATATCCTCCTCCCATATGTTATATTTTTCCATTTGATCTACCATCCAATTCAATATTTCAAATAATTTGCTGTATGATGCAAGACAATTTAGATTGTCTTGCATCTTGACTAAAGGTAGTTTTAGACAAGACAATTTCTTAGCTCAAAAGTTGTTCAAGAAATTAATTCATATATCCTCCTCCCATACAATTTGTCCTTGATACATAGAACGCGTTATATTTTTCCATTCAATTCAATATTTCAAATAATTGGCTGTATTATACGAGATTATTTAGATTGTCTCGCATCTTGACTAACTTTTGAGTCAATTGTCTTGTCTTAAACGACCTTTATTCATGAAGTATATATCACACTTTAAATAATAAATAAGAATTCTGTTGACATGTATGACACTTTACTTGTTTCAATTTTTCAAAAGTATACATACAATGCAGGTCAAATATGTTTTTATTTTTGTCAAAAATATCAGAAAGTTACAAAAATAAAAATAAGCAATTTAGAATTAAAAATCAAGAATGTATACAGTTTTCTATAACAATCAAGAAATTATAAAAATAACAGTATTTAATTTATTTTTCTTTCAAAAAAGATTAGTTTTATATTATTTCGATTACATTGAATATATTTTGCATTCAGGATTGTCGCGAAATTAAGAATTTAAAAAATAACGGCTCTAAAAATTAATATCAGTTTAAGTCTGGATTATGTATTTGTTAAATAAATATCTTTTCCACTACAAAAATAAATTGTTGACCTCATTGACTCAATTGATTTCATCAGTTTTCATGATGCAATTGAATTTTTCTCACTATTTCCATTTGAAATAAACCTGTTGGCGCCCACACAAGGATCTCGAATTGATTGATGAAATGCCTTGCATGGGAAAATTGCGGCGGTCGAAGGCTGCAGTCGCGGTGAACGTACACTGACACAGAAAACGTACTATTTGTTTTCACAGGTACTATCGTGTTTGCGGCGGATGTTTTGAAGGTTGTATTTAAATTAAAAATACCATTTTATTTGTTTACGTCTTACGATAAATCGTGTTTAACTAAAAGCTACTTTCACCCCGCAGCTAAATAACATTTTATTTGATTATATCTGCTTGTTTTTCTAGTTGAAATTGATATTATACTCTATTTATAATAGTAATTTATTAGTTCTGATTACATCAACAATTTATCTTGAATTACAAAAAATATTTACATATATCAAATTATAAACATATTTTTCTATAGTAAATAGTATTGTTGCTATTCTTATTACATCATATTATTATTAACAAAAATAATTTAAATGCAAATTCAGATTTTTAAACATAAAATGTCGAAATAAATGTTATACACATAATTTTTTTAAATATTCTAAATACATTATAATTAAATATATAAATTAATATGTTATTTACTATTTCAAGTAAATGTTTAACAGAGATAGTATAATCCAGGATTACTGTATTACGCAGAGAAACAAACTAATTCGCGCAATTCAAGGAGTTTGAGACAATAAAAGTCTTAAGCCAGATTTGTCAGTTATTTAACTAAGAATAATTATGTTGTGTTAGTTGAAGTATGAGTTATTAATTTCATTGAAACTAAAGAAATATATCGTTGCCTAAGCAGCAACATCACACATCTAAAATTTCATTCGATGTTGACAGGACAGAGAAAAGTGATTATAAAATTGCTCCTAATTCATAATTGAGTTCATAATCATCCATTAGATTGAAAAATGTTGCTTGCACCTAGTCAAATACAGGGGTTTTGACATCTTTCATTTGTTTAATTTTGCTCTTGCTTCTTCTATCAAGATATTTGGTCCTATTTCACCTCCTAATTTAGGACTACCTGGTCTTGTGTCATGAAATAATTGTTGTATTAGTAGGGTGGGTGGTTGGCCAATACCTATGTAACTATGTCTACACACTATTTCAAACAACTTGAACTCCTAGGACAAAGGGTGGCTCTGTCACTAGACAACACTAACGCAAATATATAAAATTCATTCTGATTCCCAGTGTTGCACTGCATGAATCCTAGTAAACTCTGTAGCGTCTATTTCAAATGCTATATAGATGGTTTATATGTGAAAATGTTGTAACACATTAATTTTCACTTTATTACCATTTCAAGTTACAACAAACAGTATGTTAAAATTATATGTATAAACCCCGATGAGGCCGACTTTCAACATCAAGGCTATACAAATCAATACAGCTTTATTACGGTTCAAGGTGCCCACCACTCCTAGCGTGCGTTAATGATCTAAGTGCCTTTCTCCAATATAGTCTTCCGCATGATAATAAAAAAATCATCCTCAGTGATAATCCCATCCTCATCCATATCCGCCTCTTCAATCATCTCCTGCAGTTCTTCGTCCGTCGCATCCTCTCCCAAATCATGCGCCACCCGTTGCAGTACCTTAAACGTGATCCCCCCGGTCTCATATTCATCGAACAGCTGAAATGCTTTAGTAATCTCCTCACGCGAATCCCGCTCCGCCATCTTCATAGACATCAGAATGATAAAGTTGTCGAACGACAGCTTGCCCGAGTCCTCCGTGTCGACCTCCGCGATCATCGCCCTCAGCTGCTCCTTCTGCGGCTCAAACCCGAGCGCCCGGATGGCCACCTTCAGCTCCCTCACGTCAATCTTCCCTGTACCGTTCACATCGAACAAGTCAAAGGCTTCCTTGAAGTCCTTCTTCTGCGCGGCGGTGAGATCGAAGCGCGGACCTTCTGGTTTCTTGCGCTTGCTCCCGACGGACAGTTGCGACATTTTGGGCAGTCAATAAAAGCCTGTTGCTATGTAAACAAAGTTATAAAGTTTAAAACTAATCCAGATAGAAGGTCGCGGTTTTTTGAATTCCCTTCAGTTCAGTGGTTTCTACACAACAGTTGTTCATGAAAACCTCGCTGGATATTGCGTGGTTGAAGGTGAATTACGTTCACCTTATGCCTTGAAATTTAGTTTAATATCTGATTCTATCTATCGATACTATCTGATATATCTGAACTAAAATTCCTACATTAAATTGTTTTATTTTTTTTTCAGGCCTACTACTAATGCTATCATGGGCTTAACATTTGCCAAATACGTTATACAGCCATTTTTTCCAAACTGTGAGATACCGAGCGGTGGGGCTATTCTGATTGCAGCAGCGACAATATGTAAGTATCAATTGTCTTAAGGGGCTGGGATTGAGGTATGTTTATAGGCGAGTTATGAGATGTGGAGTATTATTCAAATAGCATTCAGATAAGTGAAGACTGTAATTACAAACATCTGACCTTAATTTTTCTTTCCGAATGCAGCTCTTAATGTAATCGCGAAAAAATTTGCTTCTTTGCATCTTTACGTTTCATGATAATTTTGTCGAAATAACTATTTTTTTTTGTTTTTGAAAAATGTGTCGCTGTCGTATTTTTTTAAATTATAATTATTATAAATTAATATTATTACTCAGGTTTTCTGACGTGGTTGAATGGCTACAACGTGAAGGCGACGACGCGCATGCAGAATGTGTTCATGTTCTGTAAAGTGGGTGCCCTGGTGCTGGTCATCATTGTCGGCGTCGTGTGGATGAGTTTAGGACACACTGAAAATTTCGTGCAGCCATTCGAGGGTACCACCAAGAACCCCGGTAAAATTGCAAAAGCCTTCTACTCGGGCATCTTTTCTTATTCTGGCTGGTAAGTGAATTCTAAACCAATTGATGTGGGTCACTCTTATGAAATTGAGGACTGGGAAAAATGATAATATATTTTTCCCAGTCCTCAGTTTCATAAGAGAGACTCACATCAAATCAAATCTGTGTATCATCCTAATTTTTAATTCCAAATTATTTAAATCTTCTTGAAATTCTATGGAACTTTACAACTTACAACATCCTTCTAGGCTTGTATAAAGTACGGTCCTTATTTTTTTTTGAAGAGAAGAATACCTCGGTTACAGTTTCAGCACTCTATGTAGATATGTTCAATAACTGTATAATGTTGTCTATAACAAAAAGCTATTGAATTATTGTTATTTGAAAAGCATGCGCTTCCTCTGCCATAATAACAATTGTAGCGCGATTTTTATTGAAATATTAGTGAAACTATTTTCCTCGCCTCAAGCAAGCGTTCTCGTCAGTCTGTATATATGTTAATTGATGAAAACTGATTTTTATTATTAGAATTTTTTATTTTTGCAGGAACTACCTCAATTTTATGACTGAAGAATTGAAAAATCCGTATGTGTAAGTTACTGTCGACTTGTGGTATCTTCAATTTTCCGGTAGCTTTCTGCTTGCTTGATTTCAGTAATCTACCTAGGGCTATTTACATTTCTCTACCGCTTGTGACGGGGATCTATGTGTTAGCTAACATGGCCTACCTGGCAGTTCTTACACCTCAAGCAATGATGGCGTCAGATGCGATTGCAGTGGTATGTTAATCATAATTTTAGTAATGTATGCTTAAAATACTTGTCTATATGCTAGCTCTAGCTTCGTTTTGTCTTAGATTTAACACGCTACTATTGCGAAAATAAAAAAACTTATCGAAATCGCTCGTGAATTCCAGACCTTATACATATAGTGACAATATAAATGATTTTTTTGTAGACATTCGGCGATCGTGTCCTTGGCCAATTTTCGTGGATAATCCCAGTGCTGGTAGCTATTTCAGCATTCGGTGGACTAAGCGTCCACGTAATGGCCTCCTCTCGGATGCTGTTTGTGGGTGCTCGCAATGGCCATTTCCCCAGTCTGCTCGCCCATCTCAACTGCGAGCGGTACACACCAATGCCATCGTTGGTCTTTTTGGTAAACTATTTCACATTTTTCCTAATCACACAACATTGATTATGCTCTTCAACTGTCTTCAATCGAAACAACGCCATTCAACTGTTATTTTTATTTACACAAGTCTTAAATATTCTATGATATAGTAAATATTATTGCTGATGAGAAAAACAATTGAAGAGCTACAACTGTTTTTTTCATCAGCAATATTGATCCAAATTTGACAGTTGAAGAGCTATAACTGTTTCTCATCAGCAATATTGATCCAAATTTGACAGTTACCACACATTATTTGGCATAGATAACATTTGAAGAGCGTAGACTAAACGACTTAACATTAATATAACTTTAAAAAAAAATATTATGTTTGGTAGAATATTCTGTCGCTATTCATGCTGATGACGTCGGATATACACAAGCTAATTACGTATTGCACCATTGTGGAATCGTTTTTCGTGATGCTCTCTGTGGCGGGTATTCTGTACCTACGTTGGAAACAACCGAAGATGATTAGACCGATCAAAGTGAACATCATTGTGCCCATTACGTTCGTCATTATCTGCATGTTTCTGATCATAATGCCATGCCTAGAAGCGCCGTTTGAAGTTGGCATGGGGGCGCTCATCACGCTATCCGGTGTACCCGCCTACTTTTTGGGTGTTGTCTGGAAAACCAAACCGGCAAGATTCCAAAGATTTATGTGTAAGTTAGAATGGTTCTTTACTCAATTACTTGCGTCAACTTTTAGGAATTGTAAAGTGCAATCATTAATTTAAAATAGTCAAACAAATCTGGTGTAAGCACCACATTGAATTAACATTAAATGAAAATGAAGATACATATACTGAATTCGTCAAGAGACTTGAATAAGTTTCTTTCAATTCTTCTTGTGCTATGTTCAGCTACTACGATGACCAATCACATACAGCTCATATCTTTTATTTAATACATAATTGATACCTATATATATATTTATACATTTTGCATATTATTGTTGTTGTCCTGTAATTGGATTTTTCTTTCCATAGGACAATAAAGCTTATTATTATTATTATTGGTCATAGCAAAAGCTGAAGATAACACATGAATAATTGAAACAAGAAACTTATTTAAGTTTCTTGATGAATCTAGTACAATATAATCAAGCATGAGGTAAATTTACACTTACAAATTATCAATATAAAATTTATTATATGTTTTCCAGACAAACTGACATATTTATCCCAGCGAGTCTTCAATGCAGCGCACGAAGAAGCGGATTAACTATGTCAAAATGAAACCAAAAGCATTTACTCAACTTCAGCCTTTTTTTTTTGTTTAATTTTTAGTATTACTATTTGTTTGATTTTGTTTACTGTGATTTTTGTGTTTACCATTTTTTTAGTATTGATCTGATATTTAATGTTTACGTGCATGCGGCGGGTTGTGACTATGGCGGGTCTTTTGTATAAACCTTTCAACCACTTCGAACCACCGCCTCATAGTGACCAAAGTTCAATTGAATTTACTTAACCAGTTTACCATTGTTACCAAAATGATGTACAAAGTGATAAAATAAAGCTCGTTTTAATTAATGAACTTATTTATTATGATAAAGATATCATAAAAATAATATTCACTTGGTAAGGTTGAGTAAAGATTATTTCATTTTTATGACCAAAAAGCAGCTCAAAAATCATATTTTCAGGGAGATTTTTGCATTTTGCGGGAAGGTAAAAGAGATAGCAAGCATCCGATTGACTCTAGCTCTACCGTTTTCGCGCTGTTGCCCTGAGAAAATGTGAAAATGATGAAATGTCCCCAGTTTCAACTCAGTAGCGTCTTTATTTCAAGTACTAGAGAGATAGTGTATATGTGAAAATTGAGTATTGCTAGCCCTACAGATTGAGTGGTTTAAAAATATTGAAAATACCGTTTTAGGTATTGAAAATAGTTCAAATGAAGCGTTTGATATTGTATACCTTCACATTGTTTACGTAAATATAACCTCAAATTACAGCGACGTTATAATTAGAGTATGAATCATAGTGGGAATACTTGATAGCATATTTGTCTATTATTATTGGCTTCTCTATTTCAAATATGTCAACTACACAAATCTCTTCTGAGGAAAGCAAAGTTGAAAGTGGGCCGATTTTTAAGGCTGCTAGTTTTGTGCAGGCCAACAAAGCAGCTAACAAGAAGCGTACATGGAAATCACTCAAACAAATTGTTGCCTCAGAGCGCTCGCTGCCATGGCCTGAGGATCATGTGCACTACAGCTCTATAAATGCACCTCCATCATTTCTACCAGCTGAGAAGTTTTCGGATTTATCTGGCCTACCAGCACCTTACACAGATCCCCAAACACGGTTACGGTTTGCCAATAAAGAAGAGTATGCCACTTTGATTACACTGCCTATGGATATTACAGCTGGGTATTTAGCTTTGCGTGGGGCTAGCAGTATAGTTGGATAACAATGAATGGGTCTTTATGATGGGAAAAAGTTTGTACAGCTATGAAAGAATCAGAAAATGCACAATGCTTGTAATTGATTCTAAATGAATTACATAAACAATAGTTTTAAGATAGTTAGTACCATTTACCATTGGATTACAAATAATTAGAAAATTTGGGAATAATTTTCTGAAGTAGCAAGATATAACAGTCTAATATACATATACAATAACACACAGTAAAAGGCCCTGATGGTAATAGTAAATACATGCCATGGCTGACTGATATACTATTACAGGTACTGTTTTTCTTCATGTTGCTTTTCAATTTACCCCATATTTTAAAATTCCACTTTGGTATTTTATAAGTTGATCATGCATTGAAATGTTACTGAATCATAATTCTAATTATCTCAGCCAATTGTATCCATTATGGCTTTACTGATGTTGTCTTTTTTGTTCTGTTTTTAAATGTATAATACAATATAAACAACAACAATTATTATAAACAACATTTGTGTTATTATTGTTTTTAATTATCATAAAAGAGGTAAATATAAAATGAAACATTACTTTATAAGGCACCTTACATGAGCTGCTTTTTATCCTTTGAGAGCTGTTCTGGGCACAATAAGCTTCTGGTCTTAGATATAGAAACTTCATGAGCTAACCCTATTAGTATGCTAACCTTGTTATAATTCATCAAATTTACTACAGTTGGCAACACTGCACAATTTATAGGCGTGGCCAACTTAACAGCATCAAATGCCCTTGTATAACTTTACACTCACGTTTGTCCCAGTGAAAGTATCGTGATGCAAGTTCCATGAGCAATTCTTTCACACTCAAGTTTTCAGTTTTATTCGTTTTAAAACCCGACACCCCTGCCTCGCTACAAGAGTTTTGCTGTCGCGATGGACTACCAAAATCAGGGCAACGATGACGGTACGGCAATTGTTTATGTCGCCCATTGAACTGGCGTCAGTAAACCTAACCTTTTTCGCCTTACAGAAGTCGCCTCCAAATCGAGCTCGAAGGCCAGTAATGTGCTCCCGTTGTGGGGCAACGAGCGCACCATGAACCTCAACCCCCTCATCCTCACCAACATACAAAGTTCACATTATTTTAAAGGTATGTTTAATAATTTTGTGTTTCGAAAACTTGTTCTCAAAGATATTATTACAGTGCATTCATATTCAATATTTGTTTGTTCTGTTTCGTAGTCAATCTATATGAGCTTAAAACATACCATGAGGTAGTTGATGAGATCTACTATAAAGTAGCCCATTTAGAGCCATGGGAGAAAGGCTCACGACGGACCTCAGGCCAAACAGGCATGTGCGGAGGGGTCCGTGGAGTTGGCGCTGGTGGTATCGTTTCCACAGCTTATTGTTTGCTGTACAAGCTCTTCACACTCAAACTGACTCGAAAACAGCTGAATGGACTTATTGCCCACTGTGATTCCCCATACATCCGCGCGCTAGGTTTTATGTACATCCGCTATGTGTTCCCGCCCGCCAACCTGCTCGACTGGTATGAGCCGTACCTTGACGATGAAGAGGTGCGTAAAAACAGGTAGAGTGCTGCAAACATTTGTTTTACCTTGTTGTTACTCTGTAGTGGTTAAACACAAGCTACTTGATCAATTGCTGTTTGTTTAGGAGATGGATGTTAAGGCAGGGGGTGGCCAGGTGATGAAGCTGGGGATGATTCTGAGACAGTGGATGGTTAAGTTGGAGTGGTTCTCCACATTATTCCCTCGGATTCCAGTGCCGATACAGCAGAAGATACAAAAAGTTTTAGAGGTGAATTATTTTTATATAGATATCAAGCCTCTAAGCAGCAACACCACACATATAAAATTTTATTCGAGGTTGACATGAGAAACACTGAATATAAAATGTTTATTGGAGTTATTTTACTTCAACGAGTTATCCATTTTTTATTTTATTGTTTATATTTTATTTATTTGAAGCATTGTGACCTCCACTTTGAGAATCACTGGACTATATTTATTTAGTTTGACGTACTGGCTAGTGTAAGATAGAATTAGGCTCTGTTACATATTTTATGTTTTCTCTTCCAAGGAGCGTTTTCCCCTTCAAGCTGTACAAGCGGCGAATCAAAGAAATCGCGAGGAGCGTTTAGATCGTACCGCACACACCGTCGCAGTACCTAGGGAGCGGGAGCCCGCTTTCAATCGGCCCGACGAGAGGCGTGAGCGACGCGAACGCGAGAAACCGAATGATTTCGAGCGGAAGGATCGCTATAATAATGAGTTTGAGCGTAAAGATAGATATAAAGACGATTTCGAGCGCAAAGATCGGTCTAAGGACGATTTCGAGCGTAAAGACCGCTATAATAACGAGTTCGACCGTAAAGATCGGTATAAAGACGAGTTCGAGCGTAAAGAACGGTATAAAGACGATTTTGAGCGAAAAGATCGGTATAGAGAGGAGATAGATCGGAAAGATCGTTACAGTCGTGAGGAGGTTGATAGAAAAGAGCGCCACCGTGCTGAGAGGGAGGGTGGGAGTAGGCACCGCGAGAGGAGCCCACATCGACACCACCAGCAGACCAGTCGAGAGCGGGAGCATAAACACCACAAGAGGCACCATAGATAGATAATTGCGTCCGAATTAAAAATAGGGTAACCCGATTTTTATACATAAGTGATTAATTTTTATTTTATTCTATAAAAAAGACAACAACCGACAAACGAGCACCGAGGTAGTTGTGACTGTTGATGAGCAAATATAAGCATTTTTGTTGTGAAGTTTTATATCTTATTTAATTAAGCCCAATTCAAACGCTACCGAGTTTAAACGGTAAAAATACGTGAAATTTCATCATTTTCACATTTGCTGGCCTTTATAGCGCCAAAACGGTAAGAGCTAGAGAAAAGTGCCTAAGCCTCAATTTGTAGCCCCTAAAATAATGTACATTTTGATATATAAATCATCCCTCTAGCTGTTGAAATAAAAACGCTACCGAGTTTAAACGGTAAAAATACGTGAAATTTCATCATTTTCACATTTGCTGGCCTTTATAGCGCCGAAACTGTAAGAGCTAGAGAAAAGTGCCTAAGCCTCAAATTGTAGCCCCTAAAATAATGTACATTTTGATATATAAATCATCCCTCTAGCTGTTGTAATAAAAACGCTACCGAGTTTAAACCGAAAAATTACGTGAAATTTCATCATTTTCACATTTGCCGGCCTTTATAGCGCCAAAACGGTAAGAGCTAGAGAAAAGTGCCTAAGCCTCAATTTGTAGCCCCTAAAATAATGTACATTTTGATATATAAATCATCCCTCTAGCTGTTGTAATAAAAACGCTACCGAGTTTAAACCGAAAAATTACGTGAAATTTCATCATTTTCACATTTGCCGGCCTTTATAGCGCCAAAACGGTAAGAGCTAGAGAAAAGTGCCTAAGCCTCAATTTGTAGCCCCTAAAATAATGTACATTTTGATGTATAAATCATCCCTTTAGCTGTTGAAATAAAAACGCTACCGAGTTTAAACGGAAAAAATACGTGAAATTTCATCATTTTCACATTTGCTGGCCTTTATAGCGCCAAAACGGTAAGAGCTAGAGAAAAGTGCCTAAGCCTCAAATTGTAGCCCCTAAAATAATGTACATTTTGATATATAAATCATCCCTCTAGCTGTTGTAATAAAAACGCTACCGAGTTTAAACCGAAAAATTACGTGAAATTTCATCATTTTCACATTTGCCGGCCTTTATAGCGCCAAAACGGTAAGAGCTAGAGAAAAGTGCCTAAGCCTCAATTTGTAGCCCCTAAAATAATGTACATTTTGATATATAAATCATCCCTCTAGCTGTAGAAATAAAAACGCTACCGAGTTTAAACGGAAAAAATACGTGAAATTTCATCATTTTCACATTTGCTGGCCTTTATAGCGCCAAAACGGTAAGAGCTAGAGAAAAGTGCCTAAGCCTCAATTGGTAGCCCCTAAAATAATGTACATTTTGATATATAAATCATCCCTCTAGCTGTAGAAATAAAAACGCTACCGAGTTTAAACGGAAAAAATACGTGAAATTTCATCATTTTCACATTTGCTGGCCTTTATAGCGCCAAAACGGTAAGAGCTAGAGAAAAGTGCCTAAGCCTCAATTTGTAGCCCCTAAAATAATGTACATTTTGATATATAAATCATCCCTCTAGCTGTAGAAATAAAAACGCTACCGAGTTTAAACGGAAAAAATACGTGAAATTTCATCATTTTCACATTTGCTGGCCTTTATAGCGCCAAAACGGTAAGAGCTAGAGAAAAGTGCCTAAGCCTCAATTTGTAGCCCCTAAAATAATGTACATTTTGATGTATAAATCATCCCTTTAGCTGTTGAAATAAAAACGCTACCGAGTTTAAACGGAAAAAATACGTGAAATTTCATCATTTTCACATTTGCTGGCCTTTATAGCGCCAAAACGGTAAGAGCTAGAGAAAAGTGCCTAAGCCTCAATTTGTAGCCCCTAAAATAATGTACATTTTGATGTATAAATCATCCCTTTAGCTGTTGAAATAAAAACGCTACCGAGTTTAAACGGAAAAAATACGTGAAATTTCATCATTTTCACATTTGCTGGCCTTTATAGCGCCAAAACGGTAAGAGCTAGAGAAAAGTGCCTAAGCCTCAATTTGTAGCCCCTAAAATAATGTACATTTTGATATATAAATCATCCCTCTAGCTGTTGTAATAAAAACGCTACCGAGTTTAAACCGAAAAATTACGTGAAATTTCATCATTTTCACATTTGCCGGCCTTTATAGCGCCAAAACGGTAAGAGCTAGAGAAAAGTGCCTAAGCCTCAATTTGTAGCCCCTAAAATAATGTACATTTTGATATATAAATCATCCCTCTAGCTGTTGTAATAAAAACGCTACCGAGTTTAAACCGAAAAATTACGTGAAATTTCATCATTTTCACATTTGCTGGCCTTTATAGCGCCAAAACGGTAAGAGCTAGAGAAAAGTGCCTAAGCCTCAAATTGTAGCCCCTAAAATAATGTACATTTTGATATATAAATCATCCCTCTAGCTGTTGTAATAAAAACGCTACCGAGTTTAAACCGAAAAATTACGTGAAATTTCATCATTTTCACATTTGCTCGCCTTTATAGCGCCAAAACGGTAAGAGCTAGAGAAAAGTGCCTAAGCCTCAATTTGTAGCCCCTAAAATAATGTACATTTTGATATATAAATCATCCCTCTAGCTGTTGTAATAAAAACGCTACCGAGTTTAAACCGAAAAATTACGTGAAATTTCATCATTTTCACATTTGCTGGCCTTTATAGCGCCAAAACGGTAAGAGCTAGAGAAAAGTGCCTAAGCCTCAAATTGTAGCCCCTAAAATAATGTACATTTTGATATATAAATCATCCCTCTAGCTGTTGTAATAAAAACGCTACCGAGTTTAAACCGAAAAATTACGTGAAATTTCATCATTTTCACATTTGCCGGCCTTTATAGCGCCAAAACGGTAAGAGCTAGAGAAAAGTGCCTAAGCCTCAATTTGTAGCCCCTAAAATAATGTACATTTTGATGTATAAATCATCCCTTTAGCTGTTGAAATAAAAACGCTACCGAGTTTAAACGGAAAAAATACGTGAAATTTCATCATTTTCACATTTGCTGGCCTTTATAGCGCCAAAACGGTAAGAGCTAGAGAAAAGTGCCTAAGCCTCAATTTGTAGCCCCTAAAATAATGTACATTTTGATATATAAATCATCCCTCTAGCTGTTGTAATAAAAACGCTACCGAGTTTAAACCGAAAAAATACGTGAAATTTCATCATTTTCACATTTGCTGGCCTTTATAGCGCCAAAACGGTAAGAGCTAGAGAAAAGTGCCTAAGCCTCAATTTGTAGCCCCTAAAATAATGTACATTTTGATGTATAAATCATCCCTTTAGCTGTTGAAATAAAAACGCTACCGAGTTTAAACCGAAAAAATACGTGAAATTTCATCATTTTCACATTTGCTGGCCTTTATAGCGCCAAAACGGTAAGAGCTAGAGAAAAGTGCCTAAGCCTCAATTTGTAGCCCCTAAAATAATGTACATTTTGATATATAAATCATCCATCTAGCTGTTGAAATAAAAACGCTACCGAGTTTAAACCGAAAAAATACGTGAAATTTCATCATTTTCACATTTGCTGGCCTTTATAGCGCCAAAACGGTAAGAGCTAGAGAAAAGTGCCTAAGACTCAATTTGTAGCCCCTAAAATAATGTACATTTTGATATATAAATCATCCATCTAGCTGTTGAAATAAAAACGCTACCGAGTTTAAACGGAAAAAATACGTGAAATTTCATCATTTTCAAATTTGCTGGCCTTTATAGCGCCAAAACTGTAAGAGCTAGAGAAAAGTGCCTAAGCCTCAATTTGTAGCCCCTAAAATAATGTACATTTTGATATATAAATCATCCCTCTAGCTGTTGAAATAAAAACGCTACCGAGTTTAAACGGAAAAAATACGTGAAATTTCATCATTTTCACATTTGCTGGCCTTTATAGCGCCAAAACGGTAAGAGCTAGAGAAAAGTGCCTCAGCCTCAATTTGTAGCCCCTAAAATAATGTACATTTTGATGTATAAATCATCCCTTTAGCTGTTGAAATAAAAACGCTACCGAGTTTAAACGGAAAAAATACGTGAAATTTCATCATTTTCACATTTGCTGGCCTTTATAGCGCCAAAACGGTAAGAGCTAGAGAAAAGTGCCTCAGCCTCAATTTGTAGCCCCTAAAATAATGTACATTTTGATATATAAATCATCCCTCTAGCCGTTGAAATAAAAACGCTACCGAGTTTAAACGGAAAAAATACGTGAAATTTCATCATTTTCACATTTGCTGGCCTTTATAGCGCCAAAACGGTAAGAGCTAGAGAAAAGTGCCTAAGCCTCAAATTGTAGCCCCTAAAATAATGTACATTTTGATATATAAATCATCCCTCTAGCTGTTGTAATAAAAACGCTACCGAGTTTAAACCGAAAAATTACGTGAAATTTCATCATTTTCACATTTGCTGGCCTTTATATCGCCAAAACGGTAAGAGCTAGAGAAAAGTGCCTAAGCCTCAATTTGTAGCCCCTAAAACAATGTACATTTTGATATATATATCATCCCTCTAGCTGTTGTAATAAATACGCTACCGAGTTTAAACGGAAAAAATACGTGAAATTTCATCATTTTCACATTTGCTGGCCTTTATAGCGCCAAAACGGTAGGAGCTAGAGAAAAGTGCCTAAGCCTCAATTTGTAGCCCCTAAAATAATGTACATTTTGATATATAAATCATCCCTCTAGCCGTTGAAATAAAAACGCTACCGAGTTTAAACGGAAAAAATACGTGAAATTTCATCATTTTCACATTTGCTGGCCTTTATAGCGCCAAAACGGTAAGAGCTAGAGAAAAGTGCCTAAGCCTCAAATTGTAGCCCCTAAAATAATGTACATTTTGATATATAAATCATCCCTCTAGCTGTTGTAATAAAAACGCTACCGAGTTTAAACCGAAAAATTACGTGAAATTTCATCATTTTCACATTTGCTGGCCTTTATAGCGCCAAAACGGTAAGAGCTAGAGAAAAGTGCCTAAGCCTCAATTTGTAGCCCCTAAAATAATGTACATTTTGATATATAAATCATCCCTCTAGCCGTTGAAATAAAAACGCTACCGAGTTTAAACGGAAAAAATACGTGAAATTTCATCATTTTCACATTTGCTGGCCTTTATATCGCCAAAACGGTAAGAGCTAGAGAAAAGTGCCTAAGCCTCAATTTGTAGCCCCTATAATAATGTACATTTTGATGTATAAATCATCCCTTTAGCTGTTGAAATAAAAACGCTACCGAGTTTAAACGGAAAAAATACGTGAAATTTCATCATTTTCACATTTGCTGGCCTTTATAGCGCCAAAACGGTAAGAGCTAGAGAAAAGTGCCTAAGCCTCAAGTTGTAGCCCCTAAAATAATGTACATTTTGATATATAAATCATCCCTCTAGCTGTAGAAATAAAAGCGCTACCGAGTTTAAACGGAAAAAATACGTGAAATTTCATCATTTTCACATTTGCTGGCCTTTATAGCGCCAAAACGGTAAGAGCTAGAGAAAAGTGCCTAAGCCTCAATTTGTGAAATTCTTGGGATTTTTACCTCATATTCCAACGTTTTGACGTTCTGCGGAGACTTTAAACGCATTTTCGACTAGATTTGACGATTTTCTAAAATTTCGACAGAGAATTTCTTCATCCATGTACCTATACCTTATGGTTGTAAGATGGTCAGAAATCTTTAATTTACGACCAAAAAGCTTGAAATTCTTGGGATTTTTACCTCATATTCCAACGTTTTGACGTTCTGCGGAGACTTTAAACGCATTTTCGACTAGATTTGACGATTTTCTAAAATTTCGACAGAGAATTTCTTCATCCATGTACCTTATGGTTGTAAGATGGTCAGAAATCTTTAATTTACGATCAAAAAGCTTGAAATTCTTGGGATTTTTACCTCATATTCCAACGTTTTGACGTTCTGCGGAGACTTTAAACGCATTTTCGACTAGATTTGACGATTTTCTAAAATTTCGACAGAGAATTTCTTCATCCATGTACCTTAACCTTATGGTTGTAAGATGGTCAGAAATCTTTAATTTACGACCAAAAAGCTTGAAATTCTTGGGATTTTTACCTCATATTCCAACGTTTTGACGTTCTGCGGAGACTTTAAACGCATTTTCGACTAGATTTGACGATTTTCTAAAATTTCGACAGAGAATTTCTTCATCCATGTACCTATACCTTATGGTTGTAAGATGGTCAGAAATCTTTAATTTACGATCAAAAAGCTTGAAATTCTTGGGATTTTTACCTCATATTCCAACGTTTTGACGTTCTGCGGAGACTTTAAACGCATTTTCGACTAGATTTGACGATTTTTCTAAATTTCGACAGAGAATTTCTTCATCCATGTACCATGTACCAATCCTTATGGTTGTAAGATGGTCAGAAATCTTCAATTTTCGACCAAAACGCTTGAAATTCTTGGGATTTTTACCTCATATTCCAACGTTTTGACGTTCTGCGGAGACTTTACACGCATATTTGACCTAATTTGACTATTTTTTTTAAATTTCTTGACAAATGTACTCCCCCCTTCTGGTTGATAAGTCGTAAAAAAAATTAAATTTTTGCCGAAATTGCGTGAAATTCGTTGTATTGCAGTATTTTATTCCTAGGTCAACACATCTCGTGTCCTGTCAGCACGTTTGAACTTTGTCTCTCCTGTGTATTTTAACTGGGAGAGCGATGATTCAGGTGTATTGACAGACCGAAATCTACAAGTACGTCTCTCAAAACTGTGTCCTGGATTAATATGTTGACATTCTGGGTTGAAATTTCACGCAAATCCGTCTAAAATTTAAGAATTTTTAAGATTTATGGTCACCGTACTCCCCCCTTCTTACCATAAATCTTAAATTTTGGACCGATTTTCGTGAAATTCGCCAACACTTTCGCATCTCGGGTTGAAATATATACAACATTTTTTTTTTCTGGTCGAAATTTCACGGAATTTCGGCCAAATTTAAGAAAAATTTAAGATTTATGGTCACCCTACTCCCCCCTTCTTACCATAAATCTTAAAAATCCTTAAATTTTGGACCGATTTGCGTGAAATTCGCCAACACTTTCGCAACTCGGGTTGAAATATTGTACAACATTTTCACTTTCTGGTCGAAATTTCACGGAATTTCGGCCAAATTTAAGAAAAATTTAAGATTTATGGTCACCATACTCCCCCCTTCTTACCATAAATCTTAAAAATCCTTAAATTTTGGACCGATTTGCGTGAAATTCGCCAACACTTTCGCAACTCGGGTTGAAATATTTACAACATTTTCACTTTCTGGTTGAAATTTCACGGAATTTCGGCCAAATTTTAAGAAAAAATTAAGATTTATGGTCACCGTACTCCCCCCTTCTGGTTGATAAATCTTAAAAAAATTTGCGCAAAATCGTTTAAAATCCGTGAAGTCGTGGCTTCTTCGATTTGTAGATTTCGGTCTATCAATACACTTAAATCATCGCTCTCCCAGTTAAAATATACAGGAGAGACAAAGTTTAAGCGTGCTGACACGACACGAGATGTGTTGACCTAGAAATAAAATGTCTGATGTGGGCACCAAACGATTCCCTGAATTACATTGGCGTTTTTCACTTTTTTGGCACTTTTTGGCTTATTTTAACACATTTTTTGTCGCATTTTGTTATGTTTTTACGCACTTTCATACATTTTCATATGTTTTGACACATTTTGATCAATTTTAGCATGTTTTGACACATTTTGACAAATTATGACACTCATAGTTGTGTCATGATGGATCATGTGACATATTTGACACATTTTGGCATATTTTGACACATTTGCACACATTTTTACACATATGGACACGTTTTGACACATTTTTGACACATTTGCACACATTTTTACACATATGGACACGTTTTGACACATTTTTGACACATTTGCACACATTTTTACACATATGGACACGTTTTGACACATTTGCACACATTATTACACATATGGACACGTTTTGACATATTATGGCACATTTTGACACGTGTTGACACATTTTCCTATATTATCTCACGTTTTCCCCTCATTTTCCCCTACATTTTCTCACATTTTCACACATTTTTGCACATGTTTTCATATGTTCTATATTTTCTCACGTTTTTTCAAATATTCTCACATTTCACATTTTCATTTCTATTCTCATTACTGCGTTAACATGTGACCAATTTCGCTAATATCCCGCGCGATTTACGTATAGTGCATTAAACGTCGTTTGGTTTGGTTTGGTTTGGTTTGGTTTGGTTTGGTTTGGTTTGTTTTGGTTTGGTTTGGTTTGGTTTGGTTTGGTTTGGTTTGCTTTGGTTTGGTTTGGTTTGGTTTGGTTTAGTTTGGTTTGGTTTGGTTTGGTTTGGTTTGGTTTGGTTTGGATTGGTTTCAAGAACTACATCTAAACATTTATGTTATTTTGAATCATATCGTATCAGTGTGATTTATTCGTTATTTGTATCGTACAGTCGATTTTTTCGGGGAGAAAGAGGAAAATAGAAAACAACAACATATTTATTTTCGGTCATCGGTTCATATTTTATTTTAAACCGGATGTCTAGTAGAAGCGTTTCAGATAGTTGCCTAGGGTTCCGGGGTTGTTGCAGTCGGGGATGGCTCTGCCGTTGCTGGAGATGCAGGCATCGCCGCACGTTCTTCCTTGAAAATACCGGCCGAACATTTGTTTGCACTGGATGCAGTTACTGTTAATAAAAAACAAAATCAAATCAGTCTAAATGTTTTTTTATTTAAAGAATTTAAGGCGGACTTCATTTGAGTAAATAGTCAAGTGTAAGCTAGAAAATAAATTTATATACGGAAAAGTTGTTCGTGTTTCTTGATGAATCCAGTGCAATAAAATCCACGCTGTAAGAAAACGACTGCAATTTTTGTACAATATGAATTTCTCTTGAATCCGACTTTCAACAATCAAGTCGGCCCCAATATAGTCGCTCCCTTGTTAGTCGGCCATGACAAAAAAAACGTAAGTCAACCACCCATCAAAAATGTCCCGAATGAAGCCACCCGAGTACAGCGTGCTGAAGCGCACCATCGAGCCCCCATCCGCGGTGCAGCGGCCCGCTTCCCCGGCGCCGCCACCAAAACCGCCGAACCGCCTGCGGCCAGACGCGCCCGTGTTCATCCCGCTCGAGAACATCCTGAACAGCATCCTAATGGCGCAGCCCCGCATCAAGGAGCCGCAATGTTCGCGGTACTCGCGCAAGTCAGTGCGGCGCGACGACGAGAATTGTAGCCCGCGGCCGATACTGGGCAACAAAATATTGTCGCCACGGCCTATTTTGGGCCGACAGGAGAACATCACCGGCGTGAAGTCGCCGGCAGCGGAGGAGTTTGTGGGCAGGGAGTTTCGCTCGATTTCCCGGCGGATGCAACGCATGAAGATCGCGGAGGAGAACAAGAAGGCCGGCGGGTTTAGTAGTAGTAGTAGTAATGCCAAGAAGAAGAATAAAACTTGAGGTAAAGTCGATACTATAATGGTTTCAAAGTTATATGGAGTTGGGTGTTTAGATTTCATTACAATTAGAGATAGTGCAATAAATATATTTAAGTGATTAAATTTGATGCTTTATTTGTATCAATGTTTTAGTTGGGACACCAATTTTTTTAGAATAGTTTTCAAATGGGGCTATATGAAGATCCTAGAACATAAGTCGAGCTGATATTTTTATTTTGACGTTACAAATAAGTGATATTATTTGTTAATCTTCATCTGGGAGCTTGGCGTACTCTTGTAATCCATCGACTGGAAGTTCTGTGGATGGGTCCGTAGACTGTGACGCGTTGAATGTTCATGCCCGTGTTCACCAACATCCCATAAATTTTATACGTCCCAAAAGCTATTGAATGGATACATTCAAAACGTCATTGTGACAGAAATTGCCAAAACAAATGTCAAATACCTTCAATGGTGTGTTTGTGTTTGGAATTTTGATGACATATTTTGTTTAATTATTCAGTGTTTCCAATAGAGAAAATCTAAAGTAACTACATTCCCTAGAGAATGTATTTATTGTTGCTGTAACAACGAATACTTATAAGGCACCTTACACGATCAATATTTTAGAATAATGACAGTATTACTATGCAATAATATGTTTAAAATGTTCAATATTCTAAAATATTGACATTATTAAGGGACCTTACACGGTCAATAATACTGTCAATCCTAGTACTGTCAATATTTGCTTCAATTCTCCTTTCATACTTATCAAGTAATCAATTATCCGGATAAAGATCAGTATTCTCTTCATTATATCATTAATATACTTTACACGATGAGTAATACTGGCAATATTTTAGAATAATGAACATTTTATTTATATTATCGTACAGTAATACTGTCATTATTCTAAAATATTGACAGTAATATTGATCGTGTAAGGTGCCTTATTACTTATCGTGTAAAATATAGTAACGATGAAATGAAGAGAAGACAGATGTATATCCGGATAATTGATTAGTTGATAAATATAAAAGGAGGTTAAGCAAATACTGACAGTACTATGATTGACAGCATTATTGACCGTGTAAGGTACTTTTATGGGTTCAATAGCTATTGATACATTTATGGAACGTTGGTGAATCCAGGGGCAAATGTAGTAGTTTCTAATATTTACTGTTTTACAATAAATAATAAATTAATAATTCAAAAATGTTTGGTCAAAAACTTACGTAAGGCAGACCTGTATTGAAGCCTCTCCATACGAACTTTGATTCAAACACAGCAGCAGCAAAAAGTAGAACAGTACGGTGCTTTTCCACTACAAACATAGGAAGTTATTTTTGTATATATCTTAAGATCGTTTTAAGGTCGTTTTAGACAAGACAATTTCTTACCTCAAAAGATGTTCAAGAAATAAATTCATATATCCTCCTTGCATACAATTTGTCCTTGACAAATAGAACGCGTTATATTTTTCCATTCGATCTACCATCCAATTCAATATTTCAATTAATTTGCTGTATAATACGAGATCATTTAGATTGTCTCGCATCTTGACTCAAAAGTTAGTCAAGATGCGAGACAATCTAAATTGTCTCGTATCATACAGCGAATTATTTAAAATATTGAATTGGATGGTAGATCGAATGGAAAAATATAACGCGTTCTATTTGTCAAAGACAAATTGTATGGGAGGAGGATATATGAATTCATTTCTTGAACAACTTTTGAGCTAAGAAATTGTCTTGTCTAAAACGACCTTTAATCACTTTTGTTACATATGAAAAAATTACTAAAGAGTAAATTACAGCAGTAGTTAGTAGTTATTGTATTTGTTACAATTCTGTAAATGACTTAAGACCTTCGGGTCCTTCTTTCGTGTGATGGTGTATGAGTGGCTGTTAGGACTTTAGAAAATCATCGAGTTTTCTAAAGTGTTTTTAATTGTATTCCAAATGGTACCGACTACCCAGGCCGAAATTCGAACTCGGGCAGTTAAGCGGGGGTGCTAATCACTGCACTACATCTGCGTGTTCACTAAACTATTTTTCAAAGTTTTCTATAAATTTAATAATTTTAATTATTCAATGAAATTTTGAATCATACAAAATTGCAAAAATAAATAGTGGAGTGTAGAGTAAAATAGTTTAAAATTTTAAATGACCATCGTTTGCTTGGTCTCTAAACATCCAATCATAAATCAACCCTTAATATTATTTTTTGCGGACATTTATTTAGTATATTTTGATTGAATTCGTGTTAGCGTTGATAGATATAAATACTGTATACAGGTATCAATATCTAATAGAAAATATAGAGACATAATGTATAAATCAAATTGTATAAATTTCACTTACTTTGCACAACAAACCTTATTTGTTTTCTTAAATTAGTTAAATTTTCATATAATTAATTAATAGTGCCTTACACAATAATGTTCGTTCAATTTGTAGTTGAATTAAGTGTAATTATATCTCACCATGTTATTAATCGGTCGGTATGCACGGCTTATTTGGCGGCAGAGCCCGCGCCGCCGCCCCTTATATAAGCGCGTTCGATGTATCCTCACGGGGCTTCGTTATGTCGGCGCCGATTTGCCATTAGCGGGCCCGCTGCCCCCGCAAAACAACAAAACAAGGTGTTTTTTTAAATGGGGCACGTGTACGCGCCGGGGGCGGTCGCTACGCTACACGGGAGGGCGGCCGAAAATAGTTGACGTCAACGCAATCACGCAGTCATTACCCAGGGGGCCGTGTTTATGCGAATTTGCTGGCAAATGTATTTGCGAGAATTGTAGGGGCAATTATTTGAGGGAAATATAGATGCACATATATACATTTATTTGGTTTGTTAGATCAATAATGCAATAATTATATATATATATATATATATATATATATATATATATATATATATATATATATATATATTAATAATCAGGGATATAGAACGTTCGTAAATACGGGGGTAAGGGAAACTGTGGAAAAATGTGAAGTAGAAGCTGCAAGAGATCGGAATGAAGACAAAATTAAAATAGGCCTAAGGTGAAGGAAAGAACTAATTAATCTAATTACTGGAATAAGAAAGAAGAATGAAACCATAAAAGTACGAGTCAAGAAATTGGAAGAAGAAGACATACAACACAATGAGGAATTACAAAGACAAAATGGGGTACACCAGGTGTTTGCTATGTGACCGACACGTGGTGGCACCTAGGCAATGAATGTGAAGTAGTGAAAGAAGAGTGAATAGGGGATGGCAGAAAGGCGATATGTTTTGGATTGGTATATGAATTAGTTGGAAGAGTAGAGTACGGGATTGAGAGCTAAGGTCCGCGGGATCGCTACTTCCCGTTAGTGTTGGGTTAACACTACCCTGCGGTTTTATTACTATTACTGCTATTGTTAGGATTTACATTTATTGAATCATATAAATCTTGACCATATACTAAAAGCTTCAGGTATCTACATCTCACTGAAGAAAAAAGTATGTGATGTTTGCATCCTATATGCCATGTCATATGGTATGGAGTAACTCTTCATTTCGTTAGAGTTAGACCGAGTAAGGACCACACAGAGGGCCATGCTCGGTATAAGCTTGTGACTTACATAACTGACATAATAGCAAGAGTGATGACCACCAAGTGCAGCCGGGTAGGGCATGTAGTAAGGCACCAAGAACGTCAAAGAGAAGCGTTGGCCAACCCCAGATGCACTGGCTAGACGATGTAGAAAACTTAAATTTTTGTTATTAACAATCAATTCCATTCTTAACAGTGAAGAAAAATAAAGAAAAAGATTTAAAAAATATACAACCATTTTATTAATGCTTTATTAAATAGTAAATAAATAAAAATCACAGTCAGGCAGAATTAAATTCTAAGGGCTCATGTTAGAATTAGTTGTACCACAAAACAAATCTAAATTAAAATACCCGTAGCAAAAATAGCAATGTGTAGCAATTTTCTTAGTTAGCTACTCGTATTTGTTCAGGAATGGTGCGATTGAGGCGATGTCCTCGCAGTCTGGAATTATTTTCCCTTTGAATTTGACACAGGCATCCGCGCAGAGCTGTCCCTCGAAGTATGGGCCGAACATTTTTTTGCACTGCGCGCAATTCCTAATGCAGACGCCTAGATAAACAACAGTTACATATTGTATTTGAGATATGTTTGTTATTTTTATGATTTATGATTACGGTGATCATACGTTCTTTATTGAAAAGTGTTGTCTACGTGCCGTGCATTGCTACATCCGTGCGTTGGCGTTGTCGTGGGTTGAGATTTTTGAACATTTTACTGCAAAATCAATTGCTTTCGAAAACATTTGTAAAACCGTAGAATTTTCACAAAAAATAATGTAATCTGTGAGTAATTGTTAATAGTATGTCAGTTTTATAGCATCTTTGTGCCTATTTGGATTTAATTATTCAACCTTTAATTAACTTTTACAACTTATTCTTTTCCTTATGTGGCTGATAGATTCGTTTACATTGGAAACGTCTCAACAATGTTCACGTTGTGCAATCACACACATCAAATGAAATGAAAGCAGTACGCGATTTAAAATTCAAATGTAGGTTCGCTTTACGAAATATCTTTTTCTGGAATTGATCTCTCGCTCTCGATTACGCGTTATGTTAATTTACCGAATACTTGGTATTGAATGAAAGTGCTGATTAATAGAATACTGCAGTATTAAATATACATTTATGACTTTTTAGCGCTGGTTTTAAGGATTTAAACCATACAAGTAGAGTAGTTTGATATCGAAACAAATATCACCATTTATTTGTTTCGATATCAAACTACTCTTGTATGGTTTAAATCCTTAAAACCAACGCTAAAAAGTCATAAATGTATATTTAATACTGCAGTATATTAATTATAATTAATATTTAAAAAAAAATATTCATTATATCCTTTGAATAATGAGTATTTCTGAATGAAAACGGCGTAACGGCAAGTGCACAATATAATAATAATAATAAATAATTTTATTTCATAATAATCCCAACTATGATATAGATCACACTGAGAGATATTACATTTGGATTAAAACACTAGCGTAATTATTAGAAACCACATGATGTCATTCTCAGATGTTTTCTAAAATAGTTTTCTTATGAAAATTGATTCATCATGCCCCGTGGAACGATAAAAATTTCACCTAGTTATTAATAATTACAAAATTACAAACAATAATTTTATATTTATTAATAATGTATATTAGTTCAACAACATATATTTATGTTGTTGAACTCATACACATTATTATTAAATATAAATTTTTTTTTTATTAAAATCCCTTGAATAGTATTTGCATTCGAGATTATTGCAGAAATAAAATAAATTTAAAAAAAACCTGGGCCTTAACTAAACGTATTATTAAATATCCCATAAATGAAAAATAACTCTATGCATATTTCCGACTGTGTAAAAATCGTTGAACCCCGACAAGAGCAATTCACAAAAGAAAACGCGTTTCAATTAAATTTCATTAATAAAAAAAAAACACTCACCTATAGGATTTGCGTCGACAATAAAGTGCGAAACGAACAGCAACAGGAGGGCGGCATACAAAAGCGCTTTCCTCTGCGAATCCATACCTGTGCAACATACAAGAAAACCACCACAGCCCCCGCTATAATTAACCCGTTTTCAATTCTTCAGCCAATTGTACCTGATTCGCACATGGCTCTCAAATCGGCGCTCGCCGCCGCCGCGCGCATTTATACCACGAACTTTGAAAACTTTGTGCACGCGCGAAATAATATAAAAAAAAAACCTGTATATTCCACGCTCCGTCCTTGTCGCCGCGGTATGGTGATGAGACGATCTGATTTTTTTTTTGCGCGGCGTTAGAGTTGCCCCGGCAAGGCCGGGAGCGACCCGGATGCGACCGGAGAAAGAGAGCTCGCGATTTTGTTTCCGCGATTCTATTTTTCATTATTCGCACGAAAATATATGTGGACAACAACAAAAACAACAAAACAACAACAACAAAAAAAGTGTGCACACCCGGAAGGGCGTGTGGCGCGAGAGTGATTCCCCCTGTGCGACGACGACACGAAGACCAGTCTCACGGCTAATTATAAATTGAAATTCGACGATTTATAAACGGACTTTCTTTGTCTGCGAGAATTTTTTTTTTCGCATAAATCAATCCGTGCAAGAATTCATTTCCTGTATTGTAGCGTTATTTTTTTTTTAGTTGATCGACTATAAATAGATTGATTTTAGTACGGGTTAATTGTTGAGTATAGAAAAATTAATTTTTATTGTGCGGAGTGTTACTTTTTATTTTTATTCTTATGTATTTTTTTTGTTTCTTGCTCTGGATGTATGAGCATTGGGTATATTGGGGAAGGTGTGTATTTTTTGAGCGGTATACCAAATAAAGGCCTTTTTTTATTTAGAAAAATGTTTATAAAGGTATGATTTTGCTGACACAATATGAAATACGAGAGATATAATCAATTACATTGTTGGATAGTAAAAATGAGGATAATTTTGGACCTGGTGATCATACCAGATAAGAATACTCACTTATTACAATATTATTCTAAATTATTTTTTAAGTGGGTTTGTGCCGTAATAAAATAAGAAATAAAAAATAAAATTCTAAAAACAAGGAATTAATTTTAGAGAGATATATTCAATTACATTGTTGGAAAGTAGAAATGAGGATAATTTTGGACCGTATATGATCACCAGATACGCATACTAACTTACAATATTATTCTAAATTATTTTTAAAGTAGGTTTATGCCGAAATAAAATAAGAAATAAAGAATAAAATTCTAAAAACAAGGAATTCATTTTAGAGAGATATATTCAATTACATTGTTGGACAGTAGAAATGAGAATAATTTTGGACCGTATATGATCACCATATAAGAAGACTCATTTACAATATTATTCTAAATTATTTTTAAAGTGGGTTAGTGCCGAAATAAAATAAGAAATAAAGAATAAAATTCTATAAACAAGGAATTAATTTTAGAGAGATATATTCAATTACATTGTTGGACAGTAGGACTATTCAACAACTATCCCTAAATATGACAAAAGAAATAATAAAAACTAAATAGTTAGTGAGTATTCTTGTGATCCTGATGTTAACTACACATAGAGACTGCGAAAGCACGGCCTATCGATCCTTTTGGCTAGAAGAGTTTTCAGCAAGAGGTGTCAGAAAAGTTACCACAGGGATAACTGCCTTGTGGCGGCCAAGCGATCATAAACGGTTCAAAATTATCCTCATTTCTACTGTCCAACAATGTAATTGAATATAAAATTAATTTCCTGTTGTTTTATTTAAATTTTATGGTTTATTTCTAAGCTTACCCTCAAAGATTAAGTGCGATACGAATACATGAGAGGAAGCTTTGAAGTTGCACCGATAATCGAGAAAATAACGGAATCCAGAGGAAGATGGTACGATCACGTAATGCGAGACCAGAAGATCATTTTGGAAATGCACTTTTTCCATGGATACAACAAAGGAGAGGAGGATGACCTCTAACCACATGGTAGACAAATGTCCAAACGGACATGAAAGAAATAGGACTGAAAGGACAACACATGGCGTCGCATGATTAGGAAAGCCGACCCCGAGTAACGGTAAAATTTGAGAATAAAGAACTTCTAAACTTATACTTAGATAGTTCTGGATAGTTGAATGAAGGGATTGAAGCTTATACTTACTTCTAAATAAATTTACACACGGTACGTGTATTTTCTGAGTGTCTTGTAAGAACTGCCGCCGTTGACTGACCACACTGAGGTTCGCAAGACTTATATACTCGTAGCGGAAATGGATTCTTCACAGGGTGTTAATATAATTTCGGATAAATACAATCAATTGCATCTCCGTAGCTTTAATTACCGCCACTGGAGTTCATATAGATATATAACGTATACTTTCATGTAGAACTGTTACTTAGAAAATTCGGACAGATTTGCGAATTTATTATTTTTATATCAGTTGTACAAATATATAATTGAAAAATAAATGAAATTTCAACATTTTCAGTATTATTTCATAAATTAATGTAGTATGTTTTAAACTATTTAGTTAGAAGATTAATCTATTATTTTCATAATTATAATAATAGAAATAATTACATAACTTGAATTTTTATAAATAACTACTGAAAACTAACACCATGATTTGCAAAATTGACTGATGGGACGAGTGAGTAGCCTAAAGGGAGGTTTCAGAATGGGCCCATTTTGAGACCTAAGGGTCTATAGCTAGCTGTACCCTCCAGCCAATTATCCAGAACTATCCAGAACACCATGATTTTAGATGTTTTTTAATGATAACTAATCTTTTTCAGTATGCCATAAAAGTTCCCTTTAAGAAAATAACTATCTGAGATATAATGTATGCCCTTATGCATCTATTTTACAATACTAATGAAAAATTAGTAGATTTCATATTCAAGCTTTAAAAAACTGCCTGAAAACATTTTTCATGAAATCAAGAGAGCTAGACTTGCTAGTCTATATATCTATATATCTATATATCTATATATCTATATATCTATATATCTATATATCTATATATCTATATATCTATATATCTATATATCTATATATCTATATATCTATATATCTATATATCTATATATCTATATATCTATATATCTATATATCTATATATCTATATATCTATATATCTATATATCTATATATCTATATATCTATATATCTATATATCTATATATCTATATATCTATATATCTATATATCTATATATCTATATATCTATATATCTATATATCTATATATCTATATATCTATATATCTATATATCTATAAATCTATAAATCTATAAATCTATAAATCTATATATCTATATATCTATATATTAATATATTTTTAGTAAAATAATGCTATTGTTGTCCTGTAATTAGACTATAACTGTTGGATAATAAAATTATTATTATAATATTATTATTACTATAAAACCAATATCTTTCAAATCAGACGGGCCACTAGGGAAAGCTATATATAAAATATAATATAATATATAATAGAGTAAGTTTGATTTACAAAGTTTCGTTCATTTGAAACTATGCGCTGCGAACTTGGATATATGGTTTAATACAGTCATAACTATCTTAGTTCGAAAGTTAGCGAGTAAATTGTTAGAAACAATATGTAGACAATTTTAAAATCAGAAAAACTCATTAGAGGTGTGCAGACTTATTATCTATAAAAGTTATTTTGTTATTGGTAAATTTCTAAAATGTTGTAAAGAGCGCCAAAATATTGACGGGGTGCGACACCCGCATACATGAACTATATAAGCTTCACGAAATTGCTGCCTTGCGGCGTTGTTTGGAATATTTCAATCAACGCTCACGAGCAATTTACGATTTCAGTTGAATTTCGGTTTATTAGTGTTTTTAAAGCTAGTCACCCGATCATTTTGCGTGCTCACACCCGAAATTTTGCTGAGCGTTTTTGACAGAAAACGAATATATTTGGAACATTTTGAACTGTCAGGTAGTAAAGCATAGTTCGTTTAGCTTTACTTTAGAGTAGTTCGCATAATGCCACTGACGCCAGCGCTCAAAAAACCAGCGGCGAAATACATCAACTATAAGCTTCACAAAATCACTCATAGATGGCGCTGGCATCAAATTCACTTGAACTACTCCGAATGAATTTGATCTGAACTACTATTAGTAATGCGTAGTTCGTTTAGATTAAAACTAAAAGTAGTTCGAATGAACATTTATTTGATGCCAGCGCCATCTGTGAGTGATTTTGTGAAGCTTATAGTTGATGTATTTCGCCGCCGGTTTTTTGGGCGCTGGCGTCGGTGGCATTATGCGAACTACTCTAAGTAAAGCTAAACGAACTATGCTTTACTATCTGACAGTTCAAAATGTTCCAAATATATTCGTTTTCTGTCAAAGACGCTCAGCAAAATTTCGGATGTGAGCACGCAAAATGATCGGGTGACTAGCTTTAAAAACACTAATAAACCGAAATTTAACTGAAATCGTAAATTGCCCGTGAGCGTTGATTGAAAAACAACGCCGTAAGGCAGAAAAACACTAGCGCTCGTGGAGCGTGGGGAATCCACCAATGCTAAAACAATTGAGCCTGTGAGTTTGAAAGTGGACAACTTTAAATTTAGACCGGTCTGCTAAAAAAGCAGACGGGTTTGTTGCCAAATATAGTTTAATAAACAATTGTGCCTGTGAGAATGAAAGTAAGTCACATTTGAATTGTTTTGAAAAGGAGAAGATTTTGCGTTTGGTGTTGATGTAAATCAACGTGCGCAGTTACAGATATGAAGTCAATTTATTCATAAAGAAAAATGTTGATTTACGTAAATACCAAACAAAATCTTCTCTTTTTCAAAACAATTCCAATATTACTTACCCCACTTTCATTCTCCCAGGCTCAATTGTCTATATTTGGCAACAAACCCGTCCGCTTTTTTACCAGACCGGCCTAAATTTACAAAATATACTCCCTAGTCTGTAGCATGTTAAAACATATCTTATTAAAGGCGCTTTCGTTTAGCATTACTAGTCGTCCCGTGGCATGCAGTAACGCGCCTCCGATTGTAAGTACCGAGATAGAATTATTCGCATCAGAAGCGGCAAATAGAACAAGAAACAATAAGCCCGTACCAGCCCAAAGTGATAATCGAAAGGCACTTAATATGACGAATTAATGCAAACGTAGAAATTGAAAGCAGTCTGACATGAACAGAGGTACAGATTCATTTGAACTACTTTTCACTTGATCTATCTAGCGTACAGCATTAATTAAACATGTCTACAACAAAACAATAACTATAATATACACATAGCTTTTGCATGAAAACTCGAAATAATTAAATAAATAGCATCAAATTAATCACAGTTTTGAATTTCCCGCCGCACCTCTGCATTCGCTGCTGCGCTCTATCGATTGTCTTCATCGGCGTGTAGGTAGCTGTTTTCATAGTCAATAAAACCTCTGTTTTGAGAATGCTACAGTTCAAAGAATAAACGAACTTATTTATTATTTTATTTAATTTAACGGAGCCCCCCACAAGAAAGCGAACGAAAATGGTAAGTACCGCATTTGTTTAAATCCGATGGAGCCGGCACGCGGCCCGCGCAGCCCGAAGCGATGCTATGCAAAACATAACCTCGAAAGGATAATGATTCGGGGAAATAATAGTGGTTGTTGTTAAACAGGATTATATTATGAAGCTGTTACTGGTGTTTAATATGGAGCATAGCATAGAGGGTTGTTGTTGTTTATAATTATTGTGTTTTGGGATGTTGCATTTTGTAGGCTTCAAATAGCCATTTGAGGAAAACAAATGAATTTCAATTGTTTTTGTTTAATTTGACTTATACTCATAATTACTTATGAAATTATTTCTAGTAGTAGTATTTGATACAATTCTGTCACTTGCTATTAACATTTGGGTCTTTCTGCTGTGTTTTTGTGTTTGTGAGAGTTAGGACTTGCTACTTCAGAAAATCGCTCAATGTTTTCTAAAGTGTCATTCATTGTATCCCAATGATAAATAGTTCTAACTACATAGCCTGCCTATTCATAAAGCAGGGGTGCGTGCTATCCAGTGCACTACATTGGCATATAATGATTTCTATTATGATTAGTTGGTTTATCAAAAGTAAACTTAACATTAGATTGACATTATGAGTGGTCTCAGGTAATCCTCGATAATATTCAGATGCATTTTTGCCATAGGCAACCTTGATTTTAATTATTTTTCATCATTAAATTATTAAATTTGTAAACATGCTGCATTTCAACCATACGACAACTAATTTCAACCCTACAGAGCAACAACCTCATCTAACTGAATGGACTGTTTTAAAAATAATAAAATTTGCTGGTGATTATATTGATGGAATCTATTAAATTTTACTTGTAAGTTCAATATAAATTGATTTCTATCTATGTTGCCACTATTTTATTTATAACCCTCATATATATATATATCATTAATTATAAGTATGAGGAAAAAACTGACCAAATGGTCAATGATGTTGTAGGTGATCATATATGTAGAAAAAGATTTTAGGTATGTAACTATTATTTTTCCTATGAGTCTTTGACAGAAACAGTTTTTTAGCTGAAACTATAACTGAATTTCATATCTTTATATCAGTGTCAGGTTTCAGGTATGTAACTATTATTTTTCCTACGATTCTTCAACTGAAACAGTTTTTGAGCTGAAACTATAACTGAATTTCATATCATTATATCAGTTTCAGGTTTCAGGTATGTAACTATTATTTTTCCTATGAGTCTTCAACTGAAACAGTTTTTGAGCTGAAACTATAACTGAATTTCATATCTTTATATCAGTTTCAGGTTTCAGGTATGTAACTATTATTTTTCCTACGAGTCTTCAACTGAAACAGTTTTTGAGCTGAAACTATAACTGAATTTCATATCTTTATATCAGTTTCAGGTTTCAGGTATGTAACTATTATTTTTCCTACGAGTCTTCAACTGAAACAGTTTTTGAGCTGAAACTATAACTGAATTTCATATCTTTATATCAGTTTCAGGTTTCAGGTATGTAACTAATATTTTTCCTACGATTCTTCGACTGAAACAGTTTTTGAGCTGAAACTATAACTGAATTTCATATCTTTATATCAGTTTCAGGTTTCAGGTATGTAACTATTATTTTTCCTACGATTCTTCAACTGAAACCATTTTTGAGCTGAAACTATAACTGATTTTCATATCTCTATATTAGTTTCAGTCTAACTTGACACTGAATTTCAGTTATTTTTCTTAGTTACCGCCAAAACCGAAACTTTTATAAAGTAAATTTGAGACATGTTTGCTGCAGATTTTAATTTTTGTTCCGAATACAGTCCTGTTGTATAAGGAAGGTAAAAAAAAATATCTACAAAAATTTATAGAGATAATACAATATTTGTTGAAGAACTAAAAAATATAATTGATTACCACAAGTACCAATAATTGACAATAAATACTAAAAACTATTAATTTGTTCAATTTAAGTCACATATTTGAATTGCAGGATGTGTTTTTACTGATTAAAAGGATAAAAGAAGGACAGACACAATTATTTTATAACTAAAAAAGTTAATACATAATAACAATTTGTTGTTGGGATATAATGAACAATAAAAATAATAAAGATGTAAAATTCAAGTCACATATTTCTATTGCAGGATGTCTTTTTAATGATTAGAAGGAAGAAACTGACCATTTTCACAGATGCCAAGGATACAACAACTGTGTTAGAACTGAAAAAAATAATTGAGGGTAAGTGAGGATACATTTTATATTTTTATAGAGTTTACATAACTTCTTTTTGATTGCAGGTATATTGAAAGTGGCACCACAATGCCAGCAGCTATACAATAAGGATAATACGATCATGGATGATGAGAAGATGTTGCAAGATTATGGCCTAACTGCAAACACGGCAAAAGCACAGAGTCCTGCTACTGTTGGACTGGCTGTCAAGTGAGTTTGAATTTGTAGGGTAAAGTACAATATAAATTGAAGCGCATAAAGGCTAAATAAATAACCTCTCTATAAAAGTTTAGATTTAAATTCTGTATTAGCTTTAGTAAGTTATTTGTTATTTTTATAGGGATGAGGAAGGAGCGTTTGAGGCTTTAGAATTAACGCCGTACTCGGCGCCACCGGATCTGCCGGATGTGATGAAATCTCAGGAGAGTGTGAACGGACAGGAGCAGTCGAACTGAATAGTCCCGCCCCCCAGCCGCTACAACCTTTACATCGACTTATATTATTGTATAACTTAAAAAACTTGCGCCCACTCTAGTTTAGAGGGCTTCACACAAACACCTTTTAATATGGTTTTCAAGCCCTCCCAATTGATTTGTACATTATAGTTCATTTGTGCCCTGACCACCAACCCTTCTATATTATATACATACATACAAGACCCGTCGCAGCCTCTTCTGTTTTTTTAATTTATTTTTGTGTAAATGATATTATCGAAAGTTACTAATGTGATAGTTTTAATGGTTTAGCGCTGGTCTGCGTTTTGATTTGTTTTTGTTTTTGCGCATTTCAGGCGTTCAGTTTTTATTTATTTCGGTCCATTCATGCTTCAGTCAGGTATGATCAAATTAAATGATAATATACTATTACATGATATAATATAAATATTATAATTATTAATTATAATCAGGAGGGAAGTTGTTTTGTTTTATTTTTTGAAAATAATTTTGCAGGTATATTTGTGACTGGTTTTCTCCAAGGTATTTTTTTGGCGGGTATTAGCGTTGATTGAAGTATAAATACTACAATCAACGGTATTAGTAAGAAAATCTGACCCAATCAGCATTTCGTGTTATATCTTCTTTATAATATAAAAATGAAGATAATGTTTTGAGGCTGACTGACTTATAAGTTGACTTTTGGTGACTTGTGCTGTCAGTGGGGGCACGGATTCAAATCCCATCCAGGGTGGAATTTTATATGTTTTACTTTTAGAATATTGGTGCATAGGAAGGTTTTTTATTCGTAAAAAGTATTGAAAGCCATTTGAAATAGTGAACGGGCATAGTTTGGTTGGTGGGGGCCGCCCGCCCACCCCACCTCTGCTCGCATAGTTTTTTTCAATGGATACAAATGTTTTATATTGTTGAAACTATTCCAAGAAGAGTATTATCCTATGGAACAACTATGCGAACAAAGGTGGGGTGGGCGGGCGGTCCCCACCAACCAAACTATGCCCGTTCACTATTTCAAATAGCTTGAACTATACACTACACTATTATCCGTTATTTTTTATGATTAAATTAATGTCATTTATTAATTTAAAACTAATTAAAGAATTATATGTGAACAATAATGTAATGCATAGTTCAAGTCGTTTGAAATAGTGGACGGGTATAGTTTGGTTGGTGGGGGCCGCCCGCCCACCCCACCTGTGCTCGCATAGTTGTTCCATAGGATAATACTCTTCTTGGAATATTTTCAACAATATAAAACATTTGAATCCATTGAAAAAACTATGCGAGTAAAGGTGGGGTGGGTGGGCGCTCCCCACCAACCAAACTATACCCGTCCACTATTTCAAATGGCTTGAACTATGCACTACACTATTATCCGTTATTTTTTATGATTAAATTAATGTCATTTATTAATTTAAGAGTAATTAAAAAAAAAATGTGAAAAATAATGTAAAGGATCGCGACCAAATTTGAAAATCGACTGTGTAAGCGAGATGGGATGATCCCGTGGAAATTTGAACACAATTGGTCCACTAACACAGAGAGGAAATGTGATGAAAACATGTGAGAATATGTGACAAAAAGAGAGAAACTGCGAAAAATGTGAGGCCTGAAAAAACAGGATATGAAAAAAAAGTGAATACGATAAAACGTGAATCGAATTGAAATATCATAAACTTTGATTTAATTTATTGGGAAAGTCTTGTGATGCCCACAACATATATTGTTATTAGTAAATTTAAAAATGTAAAGAGCGCCAAATGATTCAAATTTACCGGGTTACACTAGCGCCAAAATGCTTGAACTTTAAACTTCACAAAACTTCTGTCAGATGGCGCTAGCCATGTAATCCTTGTAGTTCAAGCTTTTCATAAATAGATGGCGCCATTCTGATAACAGTGCGACATCTATCTTTGAATTTTGAGAAGCTTGCAGTACAAGCACTTCACCGCTGTTTTTTTACGCGCTGGTGTCGGCGTAGTGTTGGGTGCCATCTGTCAGCGATTTCCTGAACCTTTTAGTTCATGCATTATAGCGCTAGTGTCGCATCCCGTTAATATTTTGGCGATCTTTACAACATTTAAAAAAAAAATAGGATACTCTTATATCTGGAGAAACGTGATAATGTGAATCGAACTATCTCAAATTTTGATTCAATATCAATTATTTAATTCGGAAAGTCGTGTGGTGCCCAGGTGCCCACAGCAGATATTTCTTGAATAATTGCACTAATAGCAGAGTTTTAATAGATATTTTACCAGCTCTAGGCGGAAAGCAGAAAGAAACTGAAGGGTAAATAGCCTTAATAAAGATGGTTTATATATATATACATATATATTTATATATATATATATATTTATATATATATATATATATATATTTATATATATATATATATATATATATATATATATATATATATATGTGTGAAAGTTGCCTGCATTTCTCTGGAGTCTTAACTTGCGATTCATGCGACGCCCTCTTTTGCAATGAAGTCGACGTCTATTGTAATGATGCCATGTTTTCATTCTGGGCCCATGGTGCAGGATGATATTACTGGTAGCAACGTCCTGCTTATGATGTTTGATTCGTGTCCTTGTCGTCCGAGGTCTTCGAGTTTTTACATCGTCTCCATTTAGCGCGACGATTTTGAAACCACGTTTTTACCTGAAAATCCATAACAAAAAGTATTTGAACACAAAACAATGTAAAGTCCACTTCTCTTTCTTGGTCTTTATCTTCTTGTACCCGTCTTGGGTGTCGAGGATTCTTAGATTCATAAATTACAACACTTAATTTTGTGTAAATATGTTTTTCAGCGGTTTTTACTAAGTAGTCTTTACGTTATTTTAATACTGCAAAGAAAAATATTATTGTGACCATGGATAACATAGTTAAGGATTAACCCTAGACAGATAAACTCAGGGCCGGTTCTAGCGAGCGTGCCGCACTCGGGCGATCAAATGCAGCCCGGGACATGATATCAAAAGAGCTAAGAGTTAAGAGTAAATATAAAAACTCGCCTCGGTTATAAAAGATAATCCCAGTAATTTCAGAGATTTGTCCACGGTCGATGGCCTCTTGTACATGTATGTATATCTTGTATGTATGTATGTTACAATAAATATATCTTCTTCTTCTTCAGAGATTGGCGTTTATAAATGATTTATTAATTTCTTCTCATATGTCCCTCATCGTAATGATAACAATTTATAATTACCATTATATAGGATAATGGCAATTATAATTTTTTAAGTACATCATGTTGGCGGCCAAATTATATTTGCCGTCTACCTAGAACCGGCCCTTGTAGACTACAATCGTACCACAAAAGGTAGACATGAGTACATTTTTTTCACTTCCTTGTTTTGTTGTTGTTGTGATTACAACCAATTGTGATTACACCAATCTACCATTCGCATATTTTTAATTTTTTCATACATCTCGCTTAATATTTGAAAATAATAATGATTAACACTCTTTTGTACTTTTCATACCAGATGAGTCTCTCTGGTATGAAAAGTACAAAAGAGTGTAAAAAGTGATTACCATTATTATTTGTCTTATATATATTTGTCTATCTTTCACTCTGACTAAGCGGTTTTGTAAGATGGGTAGGGTATGGATGTAAGATAGAATAGGTATATATTAGAAGGATTTAATGTTGGGACGTGGTTCCCCCCGGTACAAGGAGATGGGAGAACCATGGCTCGCGTGGGCAGGGGCGCATCCCTGAAGTAGACCTGTTCTTCTCCGGGTTCGAAAAGAAGTGTCTACCCGCTACCCTTGTAGAAGGAAAGATTGACAAAGAGAGTATATGAAACAAGAGTTCAAGGGAATAACTATAAGGAAAGACCAAGAAAAACATTGGAGGTCCGTATACGAGAAGAAGCAGAAAGAAAAGATGTACCATGAGAAGGAATAGAACAATTAACATAGGATAGAACTAAATATGGCGTAATCTCAGGCAATGGTTTAACACTTGCGAGGTAGCTACACTGGTTCGGTGTGCGCAAAATAAAGAACAGTACTACATGATGGTCGCCAACCTTCTTTAAGGAGAGGGCACCAAAAGAAGAAAGAACTAAATGAATAGACTACTAAAGGATAAAAACGCCTACATTTGGTAAATATATAAATAAACTCATTAAAAACCTCACCTGTCTGTCGCTTAATTTGAGTGAATCTGCCAAGGCCCGTCGCTCATCTGGACTTAAAAATTTGTGCGTTTCGAAGCGATTTTCGAGAGCTTCCGTTTGTGTTGTGGTGAACCGCACTTGACCACCCTTTCTTTTCGTGTAGTGGACATATGGAAATGTTAATGCAGACATATTTCTAGTGTAAACTGGCCACAGCGTCGTGGGCGAGTATGCCAGGGGTATAGAATCTGCAAAAAATGCGCTCATTTTGACTATAAAGAAATGTAAATAATTTTTATACATAATATTAAACATTCATATATTATTATTATTTATTCATTAATTCGTACATTCGTCCTTTAATTTCTACCAGATAAGATGATGATGAGATGACAAGATAATATGCTGCTATCAATGAAGGAATAAATAAATGAATACAGGAAGGAATGAATGAATGGATGGATAAATATATGAACGAACACAAGAAAAAAGAATGAATGAATGACAACATAGATGAAGCTATGAACGTATGAAGGTATGAAGGTATGAAGGTATGAAGGTATGAAGGTATGAAGGTATGAAGGTATGAAGGTATGAAGGTATGAAGGTATGAAGGTATGAAGGTATGAAGGTATGAAGGTATGAAGGTATGAAGGTATGAAAGTATGAAGGTATGAACAAAATAATAATGAATGCATGAATATTCAGTCATATTTAAAAAATAAAATTGTGGATAATGGGGCACTTTAGCCTTGATACCAAATTAAGTGTGGGGATAATAAAGCAATTCCGTTCCCGTGCTTAATTTAGTTTCCAGGCCAAAGTGCCCCATTACCTACAATTAGTTTCATTCTTTATGAATGACATTTATTACTATTTTTTCCTTTCAATCTTTATACATTCATACATCATTAATTCTTTTATTCTTGTGTTCATTAAATATATTCATCCATCCATTCATTCATTCATTCCTTCCTGTATTCATTTATATATTCATTCATTCATATGTTCATTTCCGCATTCAGGGCTGTATCTGTATGTTTAAGGGTTTCAACGCAATGTATTGTTTTTGTTGTTTCCCCTTTCTCATTCATAATAAATATTAATTATTTATCTGCGCTTCTTTAAACCACCCATCCGGAATTTAATTCCTAGATACGACACTGACTGCATTATTAATTCATTCATACGTACACATATCCACGAAAAAAAGAGATGGCTTTATAATTAAAAATATGTCTCTAGCAGCCTCCAGCAAAAGTACTTCTGTTTCTAATCCCAGCAATAAATTGAATCGGCGCAAACAATATCCCAAATCCCCGTTATCTGCCTCCGAATAAGAACCGTTTGTGCTGCCGCCGATTAATCAAAATATTAGCGCAATTGACAGTTTTATCAGGCCATAAAACGCGCGACGCGTATTAATTGTGGCAACGATTGTCGAATATTAGGCATTACAGGGGATTATAGAGCAATTAGATAGCCAATTTAATAATCACCTTTTTTATTGTGTGGGTGTTTGATAAGATGATTGGGAGCAACAAAAATAGATGTCTGAAGGACAGAGTTAAATCTTGTTTGGAAACATATTATTCAATAGTGATATTTTAGAGTCAATATTTATTATTTTATTATTATCATTTCATCATTAATTGATGATATAATTAATTTTGTCATGCGGCAATGCGGGAAAATTTAAGACACTACTACTACTGATTCATCCGAGTATTCATTTGGTCATTCCTGCATTTAATAATTCATTAATTCAGACGTGAAGTGAATTTATAAATTTTTATATTAAAATTGATGGTAAAAGGATAACTGACTAAATAAATATTACTAATGAATGTTACCTATGCCACAATGCACATTCAATAAAAACAAGAATATATATTATTATTTATGTAAATAATATATATATATATATATATATATATATATATATATATATATATATATGTAAAATTAACAATAACCAATAAAATAAAAATATAAAATTTAAAGACAGTAAAAAGCAACTTAAATTACCCAAAAAATATTTGTGCAGTTTGAAAGGTAAAAGGTTGTTTAGTCTAAATAGGATTTACAAAGTAGTTTTTACGTTTTTTTTTATATTGTTAAACTGTTAAACGTTTTACCATCCATTCATATACATATATATATATATATATATATATATATATATATATATATATATATATATATATATATATATATATATATATATATATATATATATATATATATATATATATATTCATGCATAATTAATTAATTCATACGTCCAAATGTTAATAAAAATGTTGTACCTGTACTACTTGTATAAGGTGTAATAAAAGGATAACAAAATTGATGACAATCGTTCTTCACTTTATCACACAGCTCCTGTCGATTCAAAAGCGTCCGTTCCAAAATATTGCTCTGCACACTTTTCTCGTCTCGAGTACTGTCTTTTAGTATATCATCTATTCGAAAAGACATGATTGGAAAGAATATTCGAATGATTCTCGATACGTCGTTGGTTGGTATCTGGCCCACACGAACTATTTATGTTTTATTAATTCAGGCTGAGGCTGGGATTTTCGAAGACCGATGTCGATTGGCTGCCGTCGCCCTTATCGCGCAATTTACGACGATTGTTTCCGCTTCGGTGCAAGATTAGATACACCACACATCCACATTCTCTTCCGATTTGCAGACCGCTAATTGATATCTGTGTTATTTTAAAAAAACTAACATTAGGGAATTATCAGCGTGAGCTTCTTTTCTCCACACTACAGCATTATTAATTATAAAAATGGATAAATTATACATCCTTTTGAAGATACATTTGTAACTAAATATCTATTTTGTGGGCACTACACGATATTCCGAATATGTTAAGGAAAAATCGACTTATAACAGACTTTATGAACACAAAAAAGTGCGATATGTTTCTATTTTCTATCATGATTATTTTAATAAATGAAAGAAATTAATAAATAGTAGCTTGTTTTGAAACTATTTATAATAAATTATCTAATTATAATTTAAAAAATTCTAAAATTGGATTTGTTACAATTTTTTAAACATAAAAATGTGTTTTGTTTACAATTTCTATCATATCACCACGATTTTAATGAAATGGAGAAATTAATAAATAATAGCTCATTTTGAAGCTAAATGAATACATAATTTAATTGTCAAATCATAATATTCAAAATCCAAAAATTGTATTTATTACAATTTTTTAAACATGAAAATGTGTTTTCTTTACATTTTCTATCACCACGATTTTAATGAAAGGTATACATTAATAAATATTAGCTCATTTTGAAGCTAAATGAATACGTAATTCAATTGGATAATCATAATATACAAAATCCAAAAATTGGATTTATTACAATTTTTAAACATACAAATTTGTTTTGTTTACATTTTCAATCACCACGATTTTAACAAAAGGGAGAAATTAATAAATAATAGCTCATTTTGAAGCTAAATGAATACGTAATTCAATTGGATAATCATAATATACAAAATCCAAAAATTGGATTTATTACAATTTTTTAAACATACAAATTTGTTTTATTTACATTTTCTATCATCACAATTTTAATAAAAGGGAGAAATTAATAAATAGTAGCTCCTTTTAAAGATAAATGAATACGTAATTCAACTGGATAATTATAATATTCAAAATTTAATAATTTGATTTATTACGATTTTTTAAACATACAAATGTGTTGTGGTTTTCTTTTTCTATCACCACGATTTTCATGAAAGTGAGAAATTAATAAATAATGACTCATTTTGAAGTTAAATGAATATGTAATTAAATTGTCTGATCATAATATTCAAAATCCATAAATTGGATTTATTATAATTTTGTTTAACATCAAAATTTGTTTTGTTTACATTTTCTGTCACCATGATTTAATAGAAGCGAGAAATTAATTAATAGTAGCTCATTTTAATGCTAAATGAATACGTAACTCAATTTTCTAATATAGGATTCAAAATTCAAAAATTGGATTTTTTATAATTTTTTTAAACATAAAAATTTATTTTGTGTACATTTTCTATCAGCACGATTTTAATGAAAGGAAGAAATTAATAAATAATAGCTTATTTGGAAGCTAAATGAATATGTAATGCAGTGTTCTAATCATAATAATCAAAATCCAAAAATTGGATTTATTAAGAAAAATTCATTTAAACATACAAATGTGTTTTATTTACATTTTATATCACCACGATTTTAATGAAAGGGAGAAATTAAAAAAATAATAGTTCATTTTTAAGCAAAATGAATACATATTTCAAATGTCTAATCATGATATTCAAAATCCAAAAATTGAATTAATACAATTTTTATTAACATACAAATTTGTTTTGTTTACATTTTCTATCATCACGATTTTAATAAAAGGGAGAAATTAATAAATAGTAGCTCCTTTTAAAGCTAAATGAATACGTAATACAATTGGATAATCAAAACATTCAAAATCCAATAATTAGATTTATTACGATTTTTTAAACATAAAAATGTGTTGTGATTTTTCTTTTTCTATCACCACGATTTTAATGAAAGGAAGAAATGAATAAATAATAGCTCATTTTGAAGCTAAATAAATTCGTAATTCAACTGTCTAATCATAATATTCATAATTCGAAAGTTGGATTTTTTTACAATTTTTTGAAATCTCGTAAAACCGGGCATCGAGATATATTCTCATTCATCATATTTCAATTCCCATAATAATTTAAACAATCGTCAAATACGATTATTTTTTTTAACTTTAATCATTTTGAATATATACCTGTATTACCTATAATAGCTAACTTAAACTAAAATTAAACAAATAATAATCCGTTGTAAAGTTAAATAAATAATCAAAACAGTTTAATATTTAAACATGAATTACAAAAAAAAAAACTTCTATCCTTCAGGGCTATCAGCCGTGAGGCTTTTCCGCCGGTCAAGGGAGAAGCTCAGAGTCGTTTAATCACCGCGAAAATTCGATCCCCGCTGGGGATCGAACTCAGGCTCCCCAATGCTCAGTACGAGACGGACGACGTCTCTAACCACTCGGCCACTGAGCTGGGTCATGAATTACATTTTACTAGATTCGTCAAGAAACTTGAGCAAGTTGCAAGTTTCAATTATTTATGTACTATGTTCAACTCGTACGTACTCATGTTTTTTATTCAAGACATTTATCATAGTTCGTGCTATACATAATACGTGCATTATTGAAACTAGTAACTTATTCAAACAAATCTAGTACGATGTAATTCACGTTTTAGGAAATACAAAACTGATTTGTTACAACTTTTAAAATGATAAAATATGATATTCCACTTACTGCTAGTATGTAATTTAATCCTTTTTACATTAAAAACACGTAAAAGTGAAGTTTTCTCGCCATTCCTCATTCTGAAATTAGAACCTGTATGTATACATTGGAGAATAAGGATTAGGAACGAATAAATAAAACTTGCACAATTCGTGTTTCGTTGCCACTGGACTTTTTATAAATGGAATCTCATAAATAACATTGAAACAATTATCTATTGATTATATACAAAGTGTACATTTAAAAATAACTATATTTACGACATGAAATATCAAGAGCACTTAAGTTTCCCTCCTTAAAATTTAATTTTCATTTTTTATTATTTTATATATTTTTTTTACATTGAGCTGTCTTCATTGGTTTTAAACCTTACAAAGTAAACACACGTAGGAATTTGGTACAATTGGTAATCATCGTTTCTGGCAACAAATTGACAAAAAAAAATAAGTGTTTGGTTATATATATTATTTACAATTATAGTTTTGGTTTTACATTAGTACTTTTTTTATGTGCGACGCGGGACCGGCGTCGCGGGACAACACAAGCAATGAAGACAGTGAGTTTGGTTTATATACACTTGGTAGTCCTTAGGGTTAACACGCGGTCCTTGTTTCGGGCTTCGGGGTTATCAGCTTGCGGTCCTCCGTGCTGTCCGAGTCGCTCGAGTCGCCGTCGCTTACGGCGACGACGTTGTAGTTGCACGTCACTTTGGGCTTTTTGATTGAGACTCGATTGTAGCCACGCTGGGCGGCCTGGACACTGTTCTTCTATGACAAAACAAGTTCGATATTTATTGTTAATGCTTAAAATATAAAGGCATTGAATTTGCAGCGGTGTATAATAGTTATTAATGTAAAAATAATGCTTAACGTTCCGAGTTGAATTGATGAATTTTAACTAGAACTCTCTGGAAAATAGCCTAATCATATATTCAAAATCCAAACTAATTTTGAAGCTAAATTAAAACGTAATTAAATTGTCTAATCATAATATTCATAATTCAAACATTGGATTTATTATACATTTTTGAAAACACAAAAATGTTTGTCTAAATTTTTGACCATTACGATTTTAATGAAAGGGAGAAATTAATAAATAATAGCTCATTTTGAAGCTAAATAAATGCGTAATTCAAATATCTAATTACAATATTCAATATCCAAAAATTGTATTTATTATAATTTTTTTTACATTTTCTATCACCATGATTTTAATGAAAGGAAAGAAAATAATATATAATAGCTCATTACGATTTCAATGCTCAGTACGAGACGGATAATGCCTTTAACCACTCTAATTATTTATATTTATTTATGAAAATAATGTTTCCGATTTTCACCTACTTGTGAAAAATAATACGTTTCTGATTTGTACATACCTGTAGAATTATAAATACAGTGCTAAATAGTACAACAATGCACAAACACGCGACGATTGCGAGCCCCGTGATAAAATTAAACGGGTTCACCAGTTGCAGGGTGGACACAGGCTGCGCCGACACCAAATACGCCTCCACGTTGATCCTGCGTTTGTCAGCTAGATTTTTACATCCTTTAAAAGTAATATTAATTATTACCTAGATATTTTTGTATTCAATTGATATCATACCAGCACAATTCCTGCAGGAATAGTGACACTTTTGGCACCCGTAATCCGTTTTATAGAAGCCCTCAGGGCAGTCTGGCCGGCATTCGCCTGCGGCCAATTGCCAGGCCGGTGGGCAGGCCACACACTGATCGTGGCCAGGGCCACTGCAGGTTTCGCAGCTGATGTAGCACCTGCTGCACACGCCGCGGTCGCTGTAGTAGCCGGAAGCGCACGTCGAGCGACAGTCGCCACTTTGCAACTTTAAGGATCAAATACAAATTAAGCGATTCCAATTAAATTTCATAGACAAATTTATATAGTACACCTAAAATCCGATTGAGATCAAGCGAATCTAACTAAAATTATCAAATTTCAGCGGATTTAATTTAATTTACTAAATATTTATTGTTGTCTACTAATTAGAATGTGAATTGGATATACATATATCATGATTTAAAATTTATAACCATTTTACAGTTTGAAAAACAAAGAAAAATGTAATATATATTAGATGGTGAGTAGATATGACGTCTCGTTGGCCTCTCGCTACCATCATTCCCTGTAGCCTCGCCTCCTTCTCCCATATTGGTGGTGGGGAATGGCCAACGAGACGCCATACCAGCCATACATACTATGATTAATGTGTATTGGATATAAATAAAATCCGTTTTAAAGTTTGTATCAATTTTGCAGCTTGAAAAACAAACAAAAATGTAATAAATATTGAATGCGTAAGGTATCTATTTTGTGATAATTCATTTTAAAATAATATTACAAATTAGATGTTTAGACAACAATATTGATTGCATTATTGTTTGATTTTCAAGTTGTAAAACATTTATAAAAATGTATTATTTTAGTTTAACGTTTAAAAATGCAATAACCACATTTTATCAAGTAAACTTTCCATATAGTTGCACTAAATTGGATCCAATCCGCTTGAAAATTGTATTTATAGCTGAACGAATTTATTACCTGTAATCCGGTCACACACTTGGTGCAGTTTGATTTTGCATAGCACTCCGTGCAGGTGTGCAGACAGGGCTCGCAGGTATGCGAGGTTTTATCCTGGAAGCGACCCATGTCACACTCTGCCACGCACCGCGTGCCTTGCAGGATCAGCGGATGCGAGCAGGACAGGCAGGTGTGCTCTGTAGGGCCATCGCACGTTCCACATGTGGAATGGCACTGTTTGCACAGCCCGCCGTCCGTGTATTGGTCTTCAAAAACAAAAGACTTTTGGTCAGAACAAATGCCATCAATTTTAACCGAAATTAATGGCTGAAAGTCCTTGACAACACGTAATTTTCGAGTTTAACCTCCCAAAAATTCAGCAAATAGTGAGAATACGATCTCTATAGTTTAAATATAATAAATATGATTCTTGATGAATACATCTAAGCTAAATTTATATCATTTTGTTAATTATAACGAGAAATCGTATTTTTACTATTTGCATACTTTTTAGAAGGTGAAACTGCAAAATTACGAAATTCCAAAGGTAGGGTTACAGAAAGTGCTGTATTTCTGTAACTCTACCTTTGGAATTTCGTAATTTTGGAGTTTCACCTTCTAAAAAGTATGCAAATGAAAATACGATCATAATAGTTCAAATATCATAAACATGATTCTTGAAGAATAAATTTTAGCCAAATTTATATGATTTTGTAAATTATATCTGTAAATTATATCGAGAAGTGCTGTAACTTTCTATAGCCCTACCATCTGGAATTACGTAATTTTGGAGTTTAACCTCCCAAAAAGTCAGTAAATAGTAAGAATTCTAACTGCATAGTGCAAATATCCTAAATATGATTCTTGATGCCTACATTTTACAACTAAAATGTATATAATTCTGTAAATTATAACGAGAATTATAGCACTTTCTATAACCCCACCATGTGGCATTTCGTAATTTTGCAACAAGGATAATATAGATTATATCTCACTATTATAATCTAACGTAATTTTTGATTATTATTTTTTTTTGGTAAATTAATATTATTAATTTTTGTTGTATGATAGGACCGCGAAATAATGAACAAGTTTCAAAAAGTCTTATATGAAATTTTATATTTTATTTTATAAAATATTATATAAAATTCTATGTAATAGTTTTTGAAACACTGTTAAATATTTCGCGATCCTTTTATATATCACTCGATGAAAATTTCCACACCAGTCCTTTCATATATCACCCAACAATCATGCCCAAACCTTGTATCATTTATCAGGAAAACTAGTGACCATATAATGTTTTATTATTACACTTTTGAAACAACTAATATCTTGCTAGATCTTTTAAAAAAGATTCAAATATATTCATTAAAGGAATTTTGAAAAATTCAGAAATCTTTCACGGTACTTTTATAAATATCAAATTCGTTACAAATTGGTAACGAATATTATATCCTATGTTTCATGCGCAAAAATATAATAATCAAATTTTGTAATCAAATATCTGAAAAAGTTATAATATATGTTATAACACTTTTTTGTTAATTCAGCAGCAAAGTTTGATGAAAAAAATCCATTCAAGGATTTTTGAAGTATCACTCAAAACTTACCCGTATCGCAGTGATCGCTTCCGTGCGGCACGCACCGCCCCTTGCTGTTCACCTGCCAGTCATCCAAGCAGGAAATGCATGTGGTCTTATTGCACTCGGAGCATCCTGGCGGGCACTCAATACACTCCCTCATTCGAGTATCCGCGTAGTGGTGTGCAGGGCAATCACGTACACAACGACCCTCGTTCCAGTAGCGACCGTGGCCGCAGGTGATGCACTGTGAACTGTTGGAGCCGCTGCAGGTCTCGCAGGAGTCGTGACAGGGCAGACACCTGTTACACCAATAAGAAGAAAAACGTGCAGTCCGCAAAATTATATTTTTCATAACATTATATTACGTATAGTCCTCCGTTTCGAACGTGTCCGCAGGACATGAAGCTAAACACTTGTTATGGAACAGCAGGAGGTGATGGTCACAACTGGTGCAGTAATCAGGACGGTCCTGACAACCGGCGCAGTTGGGTTGGCACGGAGTGCAAGTTTTATCACTGTAATCTATAGAAAATCATTAAATATCTGGTGTGACCACACAATTTTTGTTACCTTCAAAATAACCTTCTGGGCATTGCTGCATACAAATATCCAAATCCACAACCCTAACATGCCCAGGTGAGCAAGATAAACAATTATTCTGTCCAGCTCCCGTACAAGTATCACACGACTCATGACACGGTTGACAAACGCCTTGAATATCAGCGTAACTTCTTGGAGGACACGAGCTAACACAAGTCCTGCAAATTAATTTTAATCGCATAAATATTTTTATATAAGCAACATATATAATCTATAACTCACTTATCCATCCGTTTATTTTTGCACGCGATACACTTATTAGGCCCCTTCCCAAAGCACCCTTGATCATCACACTGCTCATCACAATTCTCCTTAGTCTCCTCATCCACATCAATCCTATTATCATCCCGTATAATAGCCTTCTTTCCATCCAGCGAGCTAATGGCCTGCTCAGGATCCGATCCAGCAAACGTATAAATATTCGGGAAGTTATTAAAACCCTTGTACAGCTCCGGATTAAACAAATTATCCGTAACGGACGGATCGTGCGTCACCGCGTCAGCCTCCGTTGGGAACGTAAAAGTATTCAGCGGCGATTTCCACGGGTTATTCGAGGAAACCCCTTGTCGTATCCTGATGGGATTCACGGATGTACCATAAAAAATAAGTTGCCACTTTTTAAGAACGCCCGGCTGATTAACATGCCGGTTACCAGCGTTGATAATCTGCAGCGTCCAACGCCCTTCAGCTTTCTCTCCCCAAAAGTGCACGCTGAGGAATGGCCAGTCGTCGAAATTCGAGCTAACTACATCCCGTGGCCGTTCGAATAATAGAGTTGAAGTTGTGCCCATTGGGGACGTGAGTAGTATACGTAAGTTGCCTCTGGGGAAGAACCTCAGAGAGATCTTGCATTGGACGTGCTCTAAAAAGTGCACTTCGTTCAGAGTATTCGTGCAGGCGTTTACGTCCATGTGTTGGGTGAGTGTGAATTTGTATGTTGAATCAATTTGCCGGTCCTCTACAAACTCTTGTGACTTGCATATGTGTTGTGGGGGGACTGTTGTCCATTTTTCTGCTAGACTGACTAGTGCACCGGCGTCCATTAAACCGTAACCGAATTTGTGACTGAACTTCCTTTTAACACCGTTTAGGATCCAACCGTTTTCTTTTTCAAGGGGTGTTGCTCGCGATGTTAGTACTACAAGGTATTGCATGTCTCGCCATGTCAGGTGTGGGTTGGCTTCAAGGGCTAAAGCGCAGATACCGGCTGCTAGAGGGGCGGACGCAGAGGTGCCGGTGTGTTCAACGGTGCAGATATGGTCGGGGCGTAGACGGGCGTCCATGTCGACCGTCGCGACGCTCTTATCGTGGCCTGGAGTGCCCGAACTGTAGGTTGTTGCTAGTGTTGAGGAACACTCTTCCAAGTACCACGGTTTATAGCTATAGAGATAAACATTCTGATGTAGGAAATATATTTGAAACATGATAATAACATTAATAGTTATTTTGTTGGCATTGAGAAAATTTAATTTGTTTGTTCATAAACTCACCATCATTAAATTTAGTAGTAAATTATCTTTAAATTGCCATATTACTCGCTCTTATTACTTAAGAAATACTATAAGAAATGTGGTTTTGAAAATTATACTTAACAATTATTTATATGCGTGAGTTACTTAGCTGGCTACATCACAATTTAATTGGTTTCTTAGTGACCTCACCATAATTAAATTTAGTACTAAATTATCTATATAGCTGACTAGGTCACAATTTAATTGGTTTCTGCCTGACCTCACCAACATTAAATTTAATAATAAACTATCTTTAAATTGGCATATTACTCACTCAAATTACTTCAGAATTACTATAGGAAATGGGGCTTTGAAAATTATACTTAACAATTATTTATATGCGTGAGTTACTTAGCTGGCTACGTCAAAATTTAATTGGTTTCTTAGTGACCACACCATAATTAAATTTAGTACTAAATTATCTTTAAATTATTGTTCGCTCTTATTATTTAAGAATTACTATAGGAAATGTGGCTTTGAAAATAAATTATACTTTACGATTATTTATCTGCGTGACTTACTTAACTGGATACGTCACAATTTAATTGGTTTGTCCATGAACTCAGCATCATTAAATTAAAAGATAATTTACCTTAAATTGACAGCACAAAGTGCGCACAATAAATTACGAAATTTATTTTAAATCTGTTATCATAATCTCATTGTTAGTTTAACGAATTATGTTAGCACTCACCCTCCTTGGGTAGCGCTGGAAATGCTCAATGTGAAAATACTGTTGGTGTATCCATCACAGTTGCAAGAATCTGTGTGCCTGCCTCCATTTCCTGAAGCCCAGACGAAGATAGAGCCTTTTCCTTTGCGACCACTAGTCACCCCATAAATAAACGCACGTCGAGCCAAAGGGCCAGGCCCGTCGACAGTCTTACCATCGTCTTCTGGACCCCAAGAGGCACTGTAGATGTCTATGTGCTCTGGGTTTAGGCCTAGGGCCTTCGCCTCAACTGCGTCATTCACAACACCATCCAACATACGAACACCTATAAAGTAAACATTAAAAAAATAATGTTAATGTTTCGAGTTTACAAAAGGATTCTAGTCATAATATAAAGACGTAGACAGAGTTAAATAAAATTAAAACCGATTTTTAAAAACACAAATTATCTTTTAACAACAAAAACATTTATTAAAATTCCCTTAACGCTTCAACAAACGTTCCCATTCCATGTTATTCCATAATAAACCCTTTTTATATAGCACACGCCACCCATTTTTCCGGGGTTTAAAAATAGCCTCATTAAGAGGCATACAGGCGACAAATTAATGCACAAATGGCATGCCTAAGTGGCAGCCCAGCACAATTACACGCCGTTTTATTTCCATGCACATTCTTTTTGCGCCCGTCCGCACCAGATAAAACCACGTGCCATTTAAAATTTATTTATCCGCGCAAACACACCGCGGGGGCCACCCTTATCTGCCCTGACGGCAGCGCGGTGGCGGCGACGGAAACAGGAAAGAATAAAAACGCCCGCCGTTTTTCGGATCATTACGGCGTCCCCAGCTCGCTTTTCTAATAAAACGAAAAACAAACCGAGGACGCTGCTGCTGCGGGATAAACAAAGGCCCTGTAATTAGAATCCACAAAGGTCCTTTGATTTGTTATCATACTTTTTTTTTATGGAAAAATTAATATTGATTTCCCAAACTTTTTAATATTTAAAGCGGCAGCAAAATAATACGCGTCTGTTGTTTATTTAATGTTGTTATAAAACTTCATGCGGCGATAAATATTTTAATTCCCAGATATTTTAACAGCGCGCCAACTAATTAATTAACGCGCTGGAACTTTCCTGCGAGGGTTTGCGGGTTAGCTCGTGTTTATTCTAAATGCAAAATTTGAATTTATATCCCAACACACGCAGACACACGAACGTGTGCATAAATTGAACAAAGCCAACTCCAATACAGAATGCGAAAAACAGATGTGCGCGCGGGTCCAAACTTTGGCCATTGCGAGTTGCAGTTAAAGTGCCCGCCGCAAAAGCACCGGATTCACCCCAACCCCTTTATATTGAGCTGAATGTGTTAAAATACTACTAATGCGGGTCATAAAGCAGACAATTTCCAAAAATTTAGAAGCACAAAAATTCATAAAATAATTGTACAAATATCATATACAATCTTCTAGAGTTAATATTTCCAAAACTGGGCTAAGGTAATTTTACTTTAATATATTTTTGGATAGCCTATAGCATTGGTAATTTATTTGTAAAGTTTGATAAATATCCAAATAGCGATTTTCGAAAAAAATCTGATAACTTGGTACCATCTTTTAGGAATTACACAAATATGGTTGATATAATATCGTCCACAGTAAATATTTTCAAAATATCACCGATTACGATTTTTCTGTCGGAAAATGAGAAGCTGTATGTGGTGAGATTCCTACAGCTTTTGCCGCATTTCGAATTTCTTTTTCTACTTCTCTCTATTCTTCCATTCAAAGGATTTACTTTATAAACAACTAAAACGCTGTGAAAGGTGATTCGTTAATGATATTTGAAGTATTGGCTCCTCTATGCTAGATACAAGAAGGACTACGCCTCCACCAAATATGTCACTGAGCTGGATTGAGCTTTATAATCATAAAATTATATGAAAAGTATGCTTCTAATTCTGTCGAAGTCAAAGCACTTGCAGAAATGTGTTTCTTATGCCCCTTAACCCACTAAGCTCGGCTTGTAATCATAACAAATTACATCTCGTTTCGGACGCCGCCGGCGGCGGCAGCGGTGGCGGCGAGCTCGCGCGCGTTATTAACCCGATGAAATTCGAAGCGGCCATCTGCGGAACGACCCCCTTTAATGCAAATTAAGTCGCCTGCTGAAGTAATAGCCATCCGCAACACAGCGGGTAGAAAATAGAAGAACCACCGGTAACAATAAATACAACCGGTAATGGCCCAACTGCAAGATGCGCGTAACAATCGGCTAATGACCAGCCCAGAGAAGGCGGGGGGCAAACACTGGCGAGGTACGTAGGCGGCCAAAATAGGGAGAGGGGATTTACATTTAAAATTATATAAAAATTGAAAACATCGGGTACACGAATTTTTGAGTTATTAAAAAGAACTGAATGGTTTTTTTTTGAAATTCTCAAAATACATTTATTTGTTACAAACATCAAATTCGATTAAAAATAAATAAAAATTTCAGTATAAATCAACATTTTCAAGATTTTAGCTGTAACGTTTATTTCATCAGAGGTAAAAGTCTATGTAATATGTCTCTGGGTAGCCTCAGTAATTAAATTTCTGACAATAATATAAATAATTAGATCAAAACTGTATTTTTTTCAATCGTTTGTTCTTCTATTTTCTACCCGCTGTGTCGCGGATGGCTATTACTTTAGTGATAACTACCCTTCGAGAAAATAATTATGTTATCTGGATGCTCCCGCAAAAGCTATTTATAATTTCAAATCATTTTCCTACTTCCATGGCAAAAAGAAAATATTCACAAAATCATAATTAATGTCCCTCCCGTCATAATTAATCTCCCAACCCTCACAGTCGATCGCGAACTCGTTACGCAAGTTACGGCCGCGTGCAAAGTTTTGGGGGGAATTAATTATGCCCGGCGTTTTTTTTTCAAGGGGGCACAAACTTTGATTGGGGTAATTAGTCAAAATCTACACACAAAAAACTTAGCATTAATTAATTTTAATTATAACGAAGGAAGAGAAGAAAATAAAACGGTGACACAGATAAATTGTTTGTGTCGTGCATTTTATGTTTTGATATATAATTATACGAGTTATACTGTAACCTTCGAAATTTTTCAGCCCAAAATAATTTTCATTCCGATCGAGCTGAAATTTTCCATACTCATTTTAGGTTTTATTTTTAACGTCGGAGGCGACTTACAGCTGTTTACAGCAAACACTTTTTCAGTTATTATCAAATTAATTTGGCTGAAAACTAAAATTCCCTCTTTTTCAGTAAACTGTAAAAATAGTTTCCCGTAAGAAAAAAGCCATGTGTGATACAGTTTTGGATAGCTTAATTAATCTGCTTTAAGATTGTAAAGCAAAATAGCCATGTCGGTAGTATATTTTTCAGAAATATCGACTGAAAACCAACAGCTTGTTTTTAGAAATTATTTTCGGGCTCAAAAAAATTAGCTGAAGAAAAAATGTAAAATTCTCATAATATACTCATTTGAGTGGATAGATTCCAAACATAACATTTGATGATGATTAAAACAACTTGATTTTCAGTCAAAATCAACATTTTCAAGATTTTTCAGTAAGCTATAACTCCTACTTCAGTAAAGATAGAAAATACTCTAAAATGTTTTTGGATAGCCCAATTAATTTATTTTCAGAGAATAGTGGAAAATTACAACGCTATCGCAATTTTTGAAAAATCGACTGAAACTAAGACCATTCTTAAAATATATTCATTTGAGTGAGATTCCAAATATAAAATTTGATGATGATTCGAAAAACGTGATTTTTCAGTCAAAATCAATATTATCAGGATTTTTGAGTAAGCTGTAACTCCTAGTTCAGTAAAGATAGAAGATACTGTAAAATGTTTTTGAATAGCCCGATTAATCTATTTTCAGATAATAATGGAAATTATTACATAACTATAGCAATTTTTGAAAAATCAATTGAAAACTAGGACCATGTTTTCAGAAGGTTTTCAAAGATAATTGAGAAAGTAAAAGTCAAAAACAACTAAAACCTTCAAAGCAATGTTTATTTGATCGGTAATAATGTATATACTAATTTTAAAGAAAATCGAAAAAGTTCATTCATCGAAAGCCCAAAATTATTTTCACATTTTTCTTATGTTAAAGGTGGGATCACGTCTACACTTGTTTATTGTTATATTCTGTTTGATTATTTTGCTGATGAGTATTTTTATATCAAATACAGTTTTTACTTAAGAAGAAAAAACGAAACTGTCATTGTTGTGATAAATTACTTCAATCTACAGCCCTTTTAACAGGTTACATTAAAAAAAACTGCGAGTCTTTCCAACTGACAGCTCCATTTACTTTCCAAACTCTATCAACGCTCCATAACATTCCCGGCGCACACACACAAAAAAGTCTCATAAAATAGAAGGTACAATAGTAACCGCCCCCCCACGCGTTCACATCTCGACTCACGCGTGCCGCTCGGCAGCCAAAACAATGGCGTGTGACTGGGGGGCGGCAAATAAACGGTGTTATAAATGTGCGTTTAACTCACCGCCGATGCTGGCGTTATAGGCGACGCCTATGCCGCAATATTGGTTGAAGGCGACGGCGGCAACCTCTCCTGCGCATCTGGTCCCGTGCTTGTTGTCGCCGTTATCCTGAGGCATGGGGTCGTCATCGCTGCCGTTAATGTCCGTGCTGGCCAACGGATCCTGTAAAACGTATGGTGGACGATAACAATAAAACCGTACGAGGGGAAAAATGTAACGATAAAATAAATGTCGACCATGAAGAGAGTTATTTCCGAGCCGAATACATTTTAAAACACACCACCATGCGCTTCCGGATAAATTAATTAAAGTTATTTTTTATTAAAACCAGGGCTGTTCTAAAGGTCGTTTTAGACAAGACAATTTCTTGACTCAAAAGTTAGTCAAGATGCTAGACAATATAAATTGTCTCGTATCATACAGCAAATTATTTGAATCATTGAATTGGATGGTAGATTGAATGGAAAAATATAACGCGTTCTATTTGTTAAGAACAAATTGTATGGGAGGAGGATATATAAATTCATTTCTTAAACAACTTTTGAGCTAAGAAATTGTCTTGTCTAAAACGACCTTAACATATTCGGCACGAGTAGGCTACTAAAAATAATGCGCTCATCTTAATGAGAAAATAAATATATGTATACATACAATATTTTTTGTTTCATTTGGAACAGATTAAAACATTTTGAATAAAAATAACTAATAAAAAGATATAACACCAATAACAACTGCACCCCCAAAAAGCTTGCGACCGAGAACTATAGTCCATTTAGCCCTGTGGTTAAAACATTTCAATAAAAGTAAAGGTCGTTTTAGTCAGGACAATTTCTTAGCTCAAAAGTTGTTCAAGAAATGAATTCATATATCCTCCTCCCATACAATTTATCCTAGACAAATAGAACGCGTTATATTTTTCCATTCGATCTACCACCCAATTCAATATTTCAAATAATTTGCTGTATTATACGAGACAATTTAGATCTTGACTAACTTGTGAATCAAGAAATTGTCTTGTCTAAAACGACCTTAAATTGAATATTGTATATATAGAATTTTCATTTGTAACTGTAATATGTGTGTAGTTAGTGTAGAGTAAGTCCCATCCATTATTGATTATTTGCGGTTACATTTAAGGCTCATACTATTTTCATATTATCATGAAAACTATACCCATTTTCGAAATTCAATTAATCTAAATTCTCCTTTAAAACTTTTCGTTAATCTCATCGCCGTTTCGTTTCGCAGTAAACTGCTCTTAAAAGCTTTGCGCGCCTCTTAAGGGACACAAAAGAATCGCGGATGCATGAAGCGTCCGCGGGTTTAATTAAGCGCATTCGGGGGCTGCAGCGGTGCGCCGTTACGTCTTCAGCTCGGTGCAGCAGGACCGAAATACGGGTGCGTTGCTGTGGCGCATCGCCGCAATAATTCAGCGGGTTAATTTTCTAAAACTGTGTACTGCACCATTGCGAGCGAAAGATCACCAAATATAAATTGCGAATTGTAATTAACTGTGAACGTATGATTAGTTTGTAATATTAAACAATAAACAATTTTTTTTGTTTTTATTACAATTTCTTTAAACATCAAAAATGTGTTTTGTTTACATTTTCTATCTCCACGATTTTAATGCAAGGGACACATTAATAAATAATAGCTTATTTTGAAGCTACGTAAATACATAATTCAATTATCTAATCATAATATTCATAATCTGAAAATTGGATTTATTACAATCTTTTTATCTAAATAAAATACCTGAACCTTATACACGCTACTATCCGCGACATATTGGTGGATGCGCCGGGTAGTGGAGTGTAGACTCTAAGAGCTTCAGGTATCGGTAGCATACTTAAGTCGTAGTATCAAATGTATGATAGTATGTAAATATTAATGTGTATAAAGACTGCTTATATTAATTTTTACTGTCCGTATACAGCACTGCTGTATAAGGATGGCATAGCGAAAACGTCTTTACTTTTTCTAATGAAGATTGTCGAAATATATGATTATTATTATTATAAATTTGCATTTATTCAAACAACAAAGTTATTCTATATAAATACAAAAATACAAAATATGTGAAGTTGTTATGATTGAAGTTTTTTCCCTCTGTCCTCTGGCCGCGGGATTTATGAGTGATTTCCATGATTACTTTCCGTAAAAAAAATAAACTACTGTATAAGGAAGCTATTGTCATAGCGAACACTTTAGAATACATCAAAATCACTTTTTTTAAAATTATAATTCATTTAATAATATACTTACATAGTTTTGAGCGAGATCCGGATGATTTGTTTGAATACCATCATCAAGAATGGATACCACAACACCCTTTCCTGTATACCCTTTATCCCAAGCTGGTCCCAAATTCATATCAAGTCCATCCTTAGCACCACCGTTCTGAAACAAAACAGAATGTTTATTCTAAAACCTGTTCGACTAACAATAATATAATTACATCTAGAAGGTGTTAGTTGAAATAACTTTGGGCCACAAGTGTGCCGAGTGCAATTTTAAATGCTACGTGTCTATTCCTAATGGAAACACGGAAAGTTCGGGGAGTGTAAGACAATAAAATCCGGTCGATCATCGGGGGGATTTTAGCACCCAATTTCGCCCGGTAACAGGAGGTAATATAACGGCGATAATACTTTTATCGGCGATTCTACCGCGCTATCTATTTGGGCGACATGTATTTCAAATATTTTGCATGCTCGTCCCGCACACATATGAACGGTTTGAAAGATGTATGTTGTTATTGAAAACAAATATTTTTACTGGTGAACTATTGTAGTTTGCAATGAGGTTTTCTGAGCTTATGTTTACAGTAATCTTACGTGAAGTTACGTTTCTATCTATACTGGAGGTAATAATATATAAAAATAAAATAAATCCTACAAATCACCGGAAACTATATTAAATTATCCTTCTTAATTTAATATAGTTTACAGTGATTTGTAGGATTTATTTTATTTTTATATATTATTACCTTAAGTATATTCAATACAATCATAGTAACAAATAATATGTTGATAGGTTATGATTAGGTTCGGATTAGTAGATTGATGAATCTACACCGGTCTTTCACCTAATCATTTATTGAAATATATGATGTATATATATATATATATATATATATATATATATATATATATATATATATATATATATATATATATATATATATATATATATATATATATATCCGCTGGCATTTTCTACCACAGTGTGGTGTAATGGTATAATACATAAATAGATACAAACATTAATCATAATTACATTATAACATACGAGCGCGTAGTAAACAATAGTTAAAAAAATAACATTTCTTTTTTCTGGTAAGATTAATATATATATATATATATATATATATATATATATATATATATATATATATATATGGATGTGAAACGTTGAAAAAAAAAATGTAAACGTAAACTTGTGTAATTATGTATACAAAATATTTAATAAATGTATGTTAAGGGTGTGCATTGTTAATTGGTGTGGTGTCGCCAGATGGCATTTATATTTCTCCCTCGAGAGAAAGGTGTATTTAATTATTTTTTGTTTAATTTGAAGACGTGAAGAGTTGCAGGTGAATTAATGTCATATAATTTATATTAAACTACATAGCTAGATATTTTACAAAAAAAAAACTGTAAAATAATTTAATTTAAATTTAAATTTTTAAATTTATTTATTTAGTTCACTTATATTTACATTTAAACATTTATACATGTTATTCTATAATATTTTTTATAATAATTTCATTATTGCACCTAAGTACGTAGTACTTGTATGTGCCCAGATTCAAGATAATTTACATTTTGTTATTTCGAAAATATATACATAAAATAAACACATGGCATAGTCTTGTGAATTTAGAAAAATACAATATTGATAGTATGTTATTGTTTATACATACAATTTTAAAAAATGTTTATATTATCCACTATAAAAGTGTGACACCTTAATTTAAACAATTAAATTTTGTTTATGTTTATATTATCATTAAATTTTAGACTGTTACTAAAAAAAGACATTTATTTGGCATGACAACTCAAACAAAAAATACAAAAACCCTCCAATATACAATGCCCATGACTATTACTATACAAATATTATAATATATATTTCGAGTCTCTTGAATCTGTTTTCATAAACTATAATGTCGCATTAGTGCAGGGCCCATTTCGTATCTAGGTGCAATTGAGCGATCCCTTGTGGGGGGTGGCGGCGAATTAGAAGCACGCGCTCGACCGCCCCGCTAATTATATAAGGAGATATTGCATAGTTTATTATACCAATTACTGCAGCCGTCGTAGCGAGATGTGGGGCGGTTAAATTTTAATTCGCTAATAAAACAAGGCGATATAATGGCGCGGTCGTAATAACCCTCGATTCTCCCACAGTTGTACAATCTCAAATTCCCTAAATACCATTATTTAAATTGAAATGTTTCTACGTGTATTGTTTAACAAAATGAAACGTTAAGAAAGCAAGAATATAGTCATTATAAAAAAAAAAAACTAAAATCATGATTATCGAATTTCTATTATGAATTAAAGCTGGAACGACTACGAATGAAATTACAACAAAAACGAACAAACAGGACAATACTAGAGGAATTATGTATAAAAATACTCGACATATCTAAAAATATGATTCGTGCAGTGTGAATCATATTTTTAGATATTTTCTAATTATTCACCATTGACTTTTTTAAAATTAATTTTAATTATATGACAAGATATCGTTTTGTATATCACAGTAATGTCATATATTATTAAATTTATGCAAAATCGAAATATAAACTAAATAAATTATAAAAGCAATAATTTGCATTTATATTCAAGTTGGATTTCCAGTAGAAATATTTACTTAATTCCGCAATACTATATTAATATTGTTTCAAACAGAGTTTTCAGTATTTTAACCAAGCACCTCCAGACGATGAGCGGGTTATTTGCTGTGAAAACTGTTGTTTCTAGCAACAGCACCGGCGGAAGAAAATTTGCAAGCAAAACACACTACGAGTTTTCGTTTGCATGTTATCCTGCCGGCGCCGATGGAAAATAATTCGTGCCTCGGTTTTAGTTGAAATGTTTAGTAAATAATCGCTTGGTAGCAGCGTAGACTGCTACGACTTTAGGTAAATACTGGCAGCTCCTTCAAGCGCTAAATGTGCTAATTATAATTTGTAGCGGAGTGCACTGGTGTAAAATTTTCAGACAATAATAATATTAATTTTAGAAAACAAATATTATATTGTATAATAAATCACCATCGTTTAATTTGTAGCAGTGCTTATAACCAAATAATCAATAAATGGTATGAATTATATTTAGCACAAAGTTAGCTTCAAAATGAATTTTTTGTTGTTGAGTTTGGTCTTAATGCATACATGCAAACTTTTTATTTAAAAAAATGTAATAAATTCAATTCTTCTAATTAAATATGAATGATAATATAATTATATTTGGCAATCCAGCTCAGTGACTGAATGGTTAGACGCCTCTAACCACTCGGCCACTCCGTTTCGTACTGAAAATTGAGTAGCATTAGTTCGAACCCCATCGAATTTTCGCGAATCACCATTCACAGTTGTTCAGAGGTTTTCTATGAAGTTAATATACATGCCGGGCGATTAAACTCATCTGAGCGTCTCCCTTTACCGGCGTAAAAGTCTCACGTCTCATAGCCCTATAAAGATACACGTTTTTTTGATTTTCCGAATACATCACTGATGTATAAGATTTAGCGAAAAAGATTGTGGAAATATGCGATAATTTGCCGGAAAAAAAGAATTACACTATAAAGAAGGTATTATTATAGCGAACAATTCAAAAACAAAAATTCAATTTTCTTTTTATTTTATGCCTAAAATAGTCGAAATAAACCCGATTTTTGCGATGACTGTGTGTGTTGGCTTAAAAAAATTATGACCGTATGTAATAAATTCAGAATCATTCAGAATTTAATTAAATAACTTGTTTAACTTTAAAATAAACAAAATTAAATCACGTATATTGATTATTTCAGCTCATTTAAAGTTTATTGAATGCGGTATGATATGTATTATCTACTAAAAGTTGCTATTAGCCTCATGGATTGTCAGTGAGGAGAACTCGTTAAACGTTATGAATCAAATGTTGCCGCGTGCGCTTTCAGGCCAATCACTCAGCCAAAAGTCGCAATCAATATAGATTGCGTCTCGGTTTTAGGAGCGACGACGAAATTTGCGCTCGTAAAAGTTAACTTTACCGTCCCCCGGATAACATTTATAGAAACGTAACCGTAAAATGCGCGATAGGTGAGTGAGAGAACGCACGCCTCGACACTAATTTATACCATTCACCCCGGGGGGAACGTGGGGAAGTGTCGTAAAATTTCAACCACCGATTATATAATTCTCGCAACCTAATTAACGCCGAAGTTTTAATCGAATCAATTCCGCCAGGGTGGTACGCGTTGTTTTATTACGTTATCAGCACGCGTTCGCGCTCATAAATCATAATTTAAAATTTGGAACAATTTCCGTGAAAAATAATCATGACAGTGTCACGGTATAGCATTACAAAAGAAAAACAAATGTAGCGTTAGTAACCTTATTTCAACAATATTTTCATAACATCATATCATGGATATTACTTTATTCAAAATACCAACAGGCCCAGTGTTAGCGGGTGTGCAAAGTTAGAGGCGGCCATGCAGATAATCCATTAGAGAAGTTTGAAAAATATCCATCGAGGGGTTTTTGAAATATTTACAAATTTGCCATTGAAACATGGGAAAACCGTATTTTAATGAACTATTGAGTTTGACTTTATATAGCATGAAAACTAGCAACAACGTAATTTTTAATTATTACTTTAATACATGGAATAATATATTGCTAATCCATTAGAAAAGTTTGAAAAATATCCATCGAGGGGTTTTCGAAATATTTACAAATTTGCGATTGAAATATGGGAAAACCGTCTTTTAATGAACTATTGACTTTGACTTTATATAGCATGAAAACTAGCAACACCGCAATTTTTGATTATTACTTTAATACAGGGAATAATATATTGCTAATCCATTAGAAAAGTTTCAAAAATATCCATCGAGGGGTTTTCGAAATATTCACAAATTTGCGATTAAAACATGGGAAAACCGTATTTTAATGAAATATTGACCTTGACTTTATATAGCATGAAAACTAGCAACACCGTAATTTTTGATTATTACTTTAATAAATGGAATAATATATTGCTAATCTATTAGCGAAGCTTGAAAAATATCCATCGAGGGATTTTCGAAATATTTAGAAATTTGCGATTGAAACATGGGAAAACCGTATTTTAATGAAATATTGACTTTGACTTTATATAGCTTGAAAACTAGCAACACTGTAATTTTTGATTATTACTTTAATACATGGAATAATATATTGCTAATCTATTAGCGAAGTTTGAAAAATATCCATCGAGGGATTTTCGAAATATTTAGAAATTTGCGATTGAAACATGAGAAAACCGTATTTTAATGAAATATTGACTTTGACTTTATATAGCTTGAAAACTAGCAATACCGTAATTTTTGATTATTACTTTAATACATGGAATAATATATTGCTAATACATTAGAAAAGTTTGAAAAATATCCATCGAGGGGTTTTCGAAATATTTAGAAATTTGCGATTGAAACATGGGAAAACCGTATTTTAATGAAATATTGACTTTGACTTTATATAGCTTGAAAACTAGCAACATCGTAATTTTTGATTATTACTTTAATACATGGAATAATATATTGCTAATCTATTAGCGAAGTTTGAAAAGTATCCATCGAGGGATTTTCAAAATATTTAGAAATTTGCTATTGAAACATGGGAAAACCGTATTTTAATGAAATATTGACTTTGACTTTATATAGCTTGAAAACTAGCACCACCGTAATTTTTGATTATTACTTTAATACATGGAGCAATATATTGCTAATACATTAGAAAAGTTTGAAAAATATCCATCGAGGGGTTTTCGAAATATCTAGAAATTTGCGATTGAAACATGGGAAAACTGTATTTTAATGAAATTTTGACTGACTTTATATAGCTTTAAAACTAGAAACACCGTAATTTTTATTATTACTTTAGTACATGGAATAATATATTGGTAATAAATAAAATAATGGTTATTCTGAGTGAGTAGTTTTAATGTTTCAAATAGAAAAAAAAAGATCGTCAGAATCAAAAAGTGCACACACTAAAAAATCGTACAAGTGTATGTGGACGAGCAATAAATTTGAATTAACTCGGGAAACACATTTAACCACTAAGAAACTTTCCGATAAAATCCCGTTTAACCTAACATGCCCATTAGGGGCGGTGTGGGGGCAGGGGCTCGCACTTAAAACTTTTGGCACATGCCACCGGAGGTGCAGTTTGTAATTCATGCAAATTGGCCGTTCGTTACGAAACTCAAGACATTCCTCTCGCTCTCCTTCACTCTCCCCGGCGTGCAGCATAATGCAAATGTTCAGCAATAATAGCCGCACTAACCCCCTGCGTTTAAGCCTGGCAGTGCGCTGCCGCCGGTTTTTATTTTTTAAATAAATAATACTAAAATATCACCCATTCGTAATCAAGCCTTACTCGCGCGCGCGAGAGAACGTGGAAGGTTTTGAATAATGGGCGTGGATAAATTCGCATTTTAAGGTCCCGCCGGCCGGGAATTCCAGATGGATAAACGCGATAAAGATAATAATTTCAATGGTAAATGTCTCCCAAGTTGGCCGTAAAAAAGGACAGGCCGGAACGGTAATCTGTATACATTAAAATGATACAGTGTTGGTTCATATTAGTGTTAATACAGTAAGAGGGGTTCTATTGTTCTAATACAAATAGGGGCTGTTTGGTAAAGTACACAATTTTCTAAACTTAATTTAATAATCATAATAATCATACGGTAGTTGATTAGAAATTATTTATGTGTATACCGAGTAGTTACTATATATAACATAATGTCTACAGCAGTAGTAGCCCTCTACAAGATTATTTGTGGTATTTTGAATATTTTGATTAGACAATTCAATTACGTGAACATTTAGTTTCAAAATGAGCTATTATTTATTAATTTCTTCCTTTCATTAAAATCCTGGTGATAGAAAATGTAAACAAACAAAATTTTTATGTTTAAAAAAATTGTAATAAATACAATTTTTAGATTTTGAATATTATGACTAGACAATTGAATTACACATTTATTTAGCTTCAAAATGAGATATTATTTATTAATTTCTTCCTATTATTAAAATCATGGTGATAGAAAATGTAAACAAAACATATTCTTATGTTTAAAAAAAAATGTAATAAATCTAATTTTTGGATTTTGAATATTATGGTTACATAATTGAATTACCTATTAATTTAGCTTCAAAATGAGCCATTATTTATTAATTTCACCCTATTATTAAAATCATGGTGATAGAAAATGTAAACAAACCAAATTTGTATGTTTAAAAAAATTATAATAAATACAATTTTTGAATTTTGAATATTATGACAAGACAATTGTATTACATATTTATTTAGCTTCAAAATGAGCTATTATTTATTAATTTCTCCTTATTATTAAAATCATGGTGATAGAAAATGTAAACAAAACATATTTTAATGTTTAAGAAAATTGTAAAAAATACAATTTTTGGATTTTGAATATTATGACTAGACAATTGAATTACACGTTTATTTAGCTTCAAAATGAGCTATTATTTATTAATTTCTCCCTATTATTAAAATCATGGCGATAGAAAATGTAAACAAAACCTATTTTAATGTTTAAGAAAATTGTAAAAAATACAATTTTTGGATTTTGAATATTATGACTACACAATTGAATTACATGTTTATTTAGCTTCAAAATGAGCTATTATTTATTAATTTATCCCCTTCATTAAAATCGTGGTGATAGAAAATGTAAACAAACCAAATTTTTATGTTTAAAAAAATTGTAATAAATACAATTTTTGAATTTTGAATATTATGACAAGACAATTGTATTACATATTTATTTAGCTTCAAAATGAGCTATTATTTATTAATTTCTCCCTATTATTAAAATCATGGTGATAGAAAATGTAAACAAAACCTATTTTAATGTTTAAGAAAATTGTAAAAAATACAATTTTTGGATTTTGAATATTATGACTACACAATTGAATTACACGTTTATTTGGCTTCAAAATGAGCTATTATTTATTAATTTCTCCCTTTCATTAAAATAGTGGTGAAAATGTAAACAAAACAAATTTGCATGTTAAAAAAAATTGTAATAAATACAATTTTTGGATTTTAAATATTATGATATTGCGGTTGGTTTATTATGCTATGATTGAAATAATCAACAAACGCGGGCGCAAATTAAAATAAAAACCTGGTCGCATAACGCGTAACTAAATACTAATAAATATTAATTGGCAAACAGGAAACGTACGTGCATCTCTCTATTTATATTTATACTGGGCACACATGTCCCGCAATACACGCAGCGGGCATGATCCGCGAAATAAAATTTTGTACAAACAAGCACGCAAATTGTGTAATTATTGCGGACGTGGCGCATTCAGGGGAAGTACGGTGGAAAAAATGGTTTTGTATGTTGTTTCTCGGTTTAATATACTAAACGGCATATAAATTTTTTTGAATATAGTAGCTGTAAAATTTAATTTTTCATAGTAGAGATACAGAGAAACAATCTTTAAATGGTTTTAGAAATCATACATGCACTTATCTATGATTTCTATATTCACAGTAGATGAAAGTATTTAATAATTTAATTATAATATATAACTATCCATAATATCCAAAATAAAAAAAAACAGTTTTTTTGTGTGAGAGTTTTTTCTACTAATTTCAGCCTAAAGTAAATATTGTATCAATTAATTTAAATAGTAAGTAATTTAATTTAATTTAAATAGTAGTAGTACTATTTAAACTAGTTGCGAATAAAAACTGTAGCCTACCCATATTAATTTTATCATAATATCCAATATAATCCGTTACATTTATTACACCCCACATTTTTAATTTAAAAACCTAACCCCTCTCCCCAATATCCTATTTATTTCAAGCGTTTTAAAAATATATTTTTAATACGTAATTTATCAGGCTCGCACGATTTTTATTACCGATACACACGCCGCGTGTACGTGAGCAGAATATTTTATTTTATAAATATCGCCCTCCCTCATCCGCCCCCCCATCTGTACCCTCTGGAAATTGTTTTAATAAATCACCATGTATTTTTTACGTAATTAGCTCGCGTCGGATTCATTTAAAATAAGCGCGATATCGGAGGTGGTTTGTATTAACGATTTTCCGCACCGCGGGGGGCGGCGGGGCGATTTGCTTTTTGCGGTTATTAACAATTTTATGGTTACGGCGGCCATTCGGTATTTTTATAGCGCGGCGATTGTGTAATTGGAATGGCGATATTGGAGTTGGCCCGTGGAAAATGTACAAAAATATTTTCGTACTAGTAATTGTAATATTTTTCATCCTCGAGTGCTATTTTTATTTTCCAATAATAGTCTTACTAATGAATTACCCTGTGCCACAAAAACTGATATACAAAAAAATATATTGATGTAACTCCGAACACCAAATCTACCGAAGCCTGTACTCTCAACATACTGATAACAATTGTTTCATATTATGTATTCTAGCAGCCTTATATCCGATATCAAAAACTAGAAATTTAACTTTCTTCTTACAATTAAAATATATATGATACAACTAACCCTCTAGGAGGAAAGTTAAACGCCATCTGGCGGCACCACACCAATTAGCTAGCAATACACACCCATATGGTAATATCCGTCAACATGCTCATACCATCAGGATCACCGGGTAGTGGAATAATATTCCAACAGAGTGCTTGAGATATCAACACAAAGCCAATTTTGTAAAACGTATACCATATGGGTGTGCATTGCTAAGTGATGTGGTGCCGCCAGATGGCGTTTAACTTTCCCCATAGGGGGTTAGCTGTATAATTTTTGTATATAACCACTCGAGATATTGTGCGAATTCATCCTCACTAGCTGAGCTACACTGATGAGATCTAATATGATCGAAATCTAGATATGTGGATTGCTAAGAGGTGGTTTCACACTTATGTATGTTTTACAAAATATATAGGTTTAAGAAATATAGATCTTGTGATCAAATAGAAAATAATCCACCAACAAATAAAGAACAAACCAGATTGCAAAAGTGTAAGAGACAGCAGTCAAAAAATAAAGAATATAACATTAAATTAATTAATTATTGAATGGTGTTTAATATCAAATGCAAAATTGACTGGTGGGACGAGTGAGTGGACTTAAACGGAGGTTTCACAATGGGCCCATTTTGAGGCCTAAGTGACTGTAGCTATGCTACCCTCCAGCCAACTATCCAGAACTATCCAGAATATCAAATACTACACATCGAGTTGTAGTATTTGATTGATATAAGTACTGTATAAAAAAAAGATTCACTGATCTACAAAAAATATACTTCTTTGTCCAGTTCTGTGACCGACTGGTTAGAGGGGACAATATTAAATAAATTAGCTCATAAAATAAAATCATGTGGGTCGTTATTTGTCAAATTCGTCTAAAAATGAATTTATAAAATTGCATTGAACATAAAACATATTTCCCCATATTGCACGAGCTCTCAACAAATATTTTTATATGTAATTTTCTCCCGATTTTTTTTAAACGCGTATAACTTTTACTACCAAAATAAAAACGAACACCCGTATAAGATGTAAATACGGGCGTGTGCATTGCTCCACCACCCCCCACGCCAGTAGAAGTTTACGTAAACGCGCGACGCGGCAGTAAAGCGCGCAAGTTTATTCAAGTTTTTATTACGACGCCCGTTGTAAAGATCGCCCTTTGAGCATGTGTGTGTGTTTATACGTCTGTTTATATATATGTGAATGTGTAGGGGGGCTGCGCGCGCGTCTCTTCGCCCCCCATGAACGCTTTATGGGTTTTGGATTTGGACCGCTTTATTGCCGTAATTCGCATCGATATCGTTTTTACTGGGCGCATAAATAACGGGGGGTCGCTCGAGTTTACTTCGTGAAACGATTGTGGCGATGTATATAAACTACTGCCACTAACAATTTGAGAATGGAGAAGACGTATTGCTTGGCATAATAATATTGTACCTACTTTCATGCTTAAAATCCCAACAGAAATGAGAGTAGTGCAAATACAATACAACTCTATACAATACAAATACAATGTGATGAATATTAGATGCGATTTAATTTTAGGGGGTCCAAAAATAAATCAATCAAGGTTTATATGAAGATTAATTATCTTGTTTTTGTGTTAATATTATAGCACTACAAATCAAGTACTTTTAATCATTTAATTTAAAAAGTAGAGTCAAAAGACGTAGCGAAATAGAAAATTTTGGGCAATAGTTAAGTTAAAATACTACAAAAAAACAGGCAGTGAAACATTTAAGGAATTTGGTACTTTAGAAAGGCTGAGGCAATGAGGAACATTGAAACCTCTATTCTTAATAATTTTCATAGACAATATTTTAAAAAAAATTAAGGAAAAAACAAAGATAGTATAAATTACTAGGTACTACAACCTAGAAAAGATATCCATATCGGAATGCATATTCGCAGATGATTTTATTATATTATATTATATTATATTTATATATTTAAAATTGGTTTTGAGCTGATATCTTGAACACTCCACTCCCTGGGAATGTTATTTCAATGGTCCAACTCGGTAATCATGATGGTATGAGTATGTTGAAGGTTATTATCATATAATGACGAATGACAAACGAGTGATAAATGAAGTATTCGAAGAAATGCAGCCTAAGTGTGCATTATTAATTAATGTGGTTACTGTAAGATGGCGTTAAACATTCTCTATAGAGAGAAAGTTACATTAATTTCCTCTGTGTACTTATTGGGTATATATACAGGTTGATTTACGCGTTTGCCTTGGCTTTATTGAAATGAGGGGAGAGAGATTGGTTCAAATAATTGCACGACACAATTTCAGGACGCTCTAGTGGCGGTAATTTATGCGCGCTTTATTTATGCGCCAATAAATTCAAATTGTGGAGATTTTAACGGCGGTTTTAGTTTGTTTGCCGCCCCGTCGTCGATGCAAATGTGCGAATTAACAGCGTATAATTTTTATATAACTACGGCCGTTATAACGCCCGCGCTGCTGCGTTACAATACTTAAATCCTTGCACATTTTCCTAGGGCCGTGGCAATAAAATTCCGTATATATTTAAATTAACCTGAATCCGTCAGGACAGATCAGAATCTGGAAGTTTCTCCCGCCAAGCGCGGTTGCTTTATGTCGGGGCGCACAACTTTTCCCATTTTAAGAGAATTAGAAGTCGCCCAGCCCTGGCCGTTTTCAAAACAAACTAATAATTAAGTTTGTCGAACGACTGGTGGGCTACCTTAAGGGCCCGAAGTGCTTTTGTGTTTTTATTATTCCCCGGGTTTCGGATCGGTTTTCGCCAACGAGCCAACTTTTGCCGATAACAACGCGGGGGATGGCCTGTGGACAATTAGCGCGCGCGATTCTTGTTGCGATGGGGAAAGTTGTAATCGAAATGGAATTGACGACGCGAATAAAATTAGGAAAACAAAAAAAAGTTTACTTATTATTAATCATAATTGTGGAAAAATATGTATAATGAAAATCGGCAAAATTAGACAGGACGGCCTATCCAAGACATCGAGGTTTCGTAAACATCAAAGGTTTCTAATTTTTTCCTATTTTATTGAGATTTAAACGTATGTTGAATGCATTGAGAAAATATTTAGGGTTTTCGGCAGCAAGTTCTGCAACTTGTAATCCCACATACCAAATACATTAAGTACCAACCAAAAGACTTGATTTTGAGGCCTAAGTGTCTGTAGCTATGCTACCCTCCAGCCAACTATCCAGAACAAGAACTAAAATACTTCATAGTAGAACTATTCATTTAAACTGATACGAACTAACAAAACATTAGCAAAAGAATTACACTCATCACTATTGTAACTAGATAAAATAAATTGCAAGCAACATTTTATAAATAGTTTCATTACTTCTTCCCCCGATATTTTCTGTACCTTATGAAATTAATGCTCTCGTTATTAGATTAAATTACTCCCTAGTAAAACGACCGCGATCAACAATTTCCGATAACAAGCCTCTCTCGCTCCCCCCACTGCACCACCCTCCACCCCCATACAGTATTTATTGAATTATGTCTGCAAGCAGCAAGCGGGACGGCTCTCATTACCCACCCCCCAGGCCCCCACGCTGGCCTGAAACAGAAGCTTTTTATTGAAATTTACAAGCGGGCCGGTGTAATTACGTTAATGGAGGAATTTAATGGGCCGGGATCGAATTACCGGTGTCAATGCTGATTAAAAAATTGCAAAAGTTAGGAGAGTCGAGTTTAATGTAATAAGTGATTTTTGTACTGGTTTGGTTTATTTTTCTTAAAATACAGGCGAAAATTACAGTGCTGTCAGGCGATTTTCACCTATGCAAATTGACCAAATTAAAGAAAATAACTTTTAGGACCAAAAGTTATTTTTTTAATTTGGTCAATTTATAGCGTCTAATAAATTGACCAAATTAAAAAAAAAAACTTTTGGTCCTAAAAGTTATTTTTTTAATTGGGTCAAAAATTAATGAATATATATATATATATATATATATATATATATATATATAATAATTGATTCATAGAAAGTAATGGATAACAGTGTAGTGCAGAGTTCAAGTCATTTGAAATATGTGTACGGGCATAGTTTGGTTGGTGGGGGCCGTCCGCCCACCCCACCTTCGCTCGCATAGTTTTTTCATTGGATATAGATGTTTTATATTGATTAAACTATTCCAAGAAGAGTGTCATCCTATGGAAAAACTATGCGAACAGTGGTGGGGTGGGCGGGCGGCCCCCACCAATCAAACTATGCCCGTCCACTATTTCAAATGACTTGAACTATGCATTACATTATTTCTCACAAGTATTTTTTTAATTTGTCTTAAATTAATAAATAACATTAATTTAATCATAGAAAATAACGGATGATAGTGTAGTGCATAGTTCAAGTCATTTGAAATAGTGGACGGGTATTGTTTGGTTGGTATATATAAATATAAATATAAATTGCCAAAATTAAATAAAAATACTAAATTATCATAGCTGAAAACCACAATATTTCTTTTCCCAAGCAAAATCCAGATTGGTTTAATCGCATTTAAGTTCATTCCTATAGATTATAGAATCGAGGAAAGATTCAAGATACATAAAAAACTTTTTGTTTAAAAAAAAAACGTAATAAATGTAAAAATTATACAACTAACCCCTTAGGAGGAAAGTTAAATGCCATCTGGCGGCAGCACATCAATTAGCAATGCACACCCATATGGTAATAACCGTCACATTTATATATGTTTTACAAAATTGGCTTTTTTGCTGATATTTAATCACTGTTGGAATATTATTCCATACCGGTGATCCTGATAACATGAGCATGTTGACGGTTATTACCATATGGGTGTGCATTGCTAATGGATGTGGTGCCGCCAGATGGCGTTTAACTTTCCTACTAGGGGGTTAGTTGTATAATCTTTGTATATAACCACTCGAGATATTGTGTGAATTCATCCTCACTAGCTGAGCTATACTGATGAGATCTAATAAGATCGAAATCTAGATATATAGATTACTAAGAAGTGGATTCACACTTATCTATGTTTTACGTAATAATTGTTATTCTAATTTGAATAGAAATAAATAAAGTTCTAGCATTGTCCCGCGTCACGTTAAAAATATGTCACGTAACCACTCGATATATTAACAAATAGGTAATTCGATTTCAAATTGAGTCCAGAATTTTGTTTTTGTATGTGTGAAAAAAAAGGAATATATAGTACTACTGCGCACCGGAGATTGGATGGCCAGATTGAATTTGTTATGGGGCGCCTGCCGCCGCCGCCGCGTTATTATTTCCCGGATCGGTGGGGGCTCGCCGCCTCCCACACTCTACACCCTCATATACAGTCCCGTTTATTGCGCGCGGGGGGCGACGCGAGCGGAATATTTTTCCAAATCAACGCGCAAAAAATACACCAATTCGTTACGCTTATCCGATTTAAAGGGACGTGGGGGCCGGAGAAGTGGGTAGGTTATAGGTGATTTGTGAACTTAAGCCGCCATGCGCGAAGCCTACAGAACAAAATTCGATTTTTTAACAAGAAAAAATCAATGGACAATCATCTAGAGAAATTTTTGTTTAAATAGGGGTGACCAAACTTTTGGTCACTTTGGGTGAGCTGTTCCTTAAAATATGGGCGGCGGTCTACCAACATCGTATGTAAGTAAGTAATGGTCATATGCACAGTATGTGTTTCTATGTCCGTTTCATATAGTCTGCAGGCAGTGCTGCCTGCTTTGCCTATTTATTGAGGTGATTTTTAACTGGATATTGTCCCGTTAGAATGCCTGTGATAGTTCCTATCTCATTTCTTGAGAGGCTAAGGATTTGTACTGTTTCTAGCGCCGAGTAGTCAATGAGCATTTTAGCTTGAATTTTGGCTTGCATTTTGGCTTGAATTTTGGCTTGCATTTGTCTTGGAGCGATAACCAGTTACAAATTGTAACAAATACAATAACTATTAATATCCCGAATAAAATTCACTTATTACGAACTGGGTTATAGTAAAACTTTCAGATAATAATCAATTTAAATATTTAATCATTTTCGTAAAGAAATTAAAAAGAAGACTAATTTATAAAATATTTAAATAAAAATTAAAAGAATACTTAATCACGAGTCAAGGAAATAAAGGAACCTAAACCAAAAATAACAACACCAACAACAATTCCTTCACAGTAAGCTGTCCAGGTCAGCGTTTTTGGGATAGCCTTGTGAAGGAAAACGAAAATCTACTTAAAACGTACTACGAAGATTTCGTAAGTCAAAATTGTTTGAAACTACCATTTCAGTAGCGCTTCTTCGAGCTGTACGTCAATAAGTGTGTGTAAAAACGAATTGAATGTTTTGCAAATTTTATTCGGGATATTAGTAGTTACTGTATTTGTTATAATTTGTAACTGGCTATTGCTGCAGAACAACGGCAAGCCAAAATTCTCGTTGACACCTAACCGGGAAATATTGGTGAATGCGCCGGGTATTTATGCGAAACGGTGGAGAGCGCAGTTGCCACATACGACAAATATAATTATTTGCGATAATCTCCGCCCCTCAAAAAAATGCACCCGACATTTCTACAATATAAAAACGAATTGAATGTTTTAAAGCCGACCGACCTATCATTTATGTTTTTTTTGTGCTGGCAGTACTGTCAGTTCAAAACTGAGGGTCGCGAGTTAGAATTCCCACTAGGATAATTTTTTTATATTTTCGATTCATTATTTAATTGATATATTAAGTGTTTTGAAGTAATAGTAATGTTCTAAGTAAAGTTTTACTTTTTACAATTAAAAATACATTTCTTCATTTATTAAAAGCAAGACCCAGCTCAGTGGCCGAGTGGTTAGAGGCGTCGTCTGTTTCGCATTGAGCATTGGGGAGAGTGAGTTCGATCCCCAGCTCAGTGGCCGAGTGATTAGAGGCGTCGTCCGTTTCGTATTGAGCATTTGGGAGAGTGAGTTCGATCCCCAGCGCAGAGCGAATTTTAGCGAATCACCATTCACAGTTTTTGAGAGGTTTTCTGTGAAGTAAGGTAAATACCGGGCGGAAAAGCCTCACGACTGATAGCAATATACGCCTCGCAATAATTTTATAAATATTTGAATATCAGAATATTTTTTAGGGGCAGCAATACCTCAGTATCTTATTTATTTCTTAAATGCATTTTGCTTAAATTTAATCATTTTTACTAGATCGATATTAGCAGACTGAGCTGTATTTTGGATAAGTACATTAATACACCTTAAAGGAAACTTAAATTTACTTAAAGACCCCTCAGTCGCTATGCCGCCCCCGGCCGCACATGCTCCGCTAGATACGATTAGAAAGTTTCGCCACTACCGAAGCTAATCACAGCAGTGTGCGCGGCGGAGGTCGGTTCGGGAAGGGGGGGCGGCGCTGTTTCAAAGATGATATAGTTTTAATTGTGTCGGAGAGAGAGTAGGGTCGGGGGGGCTGGCCCAGCGGCTTACCCCCTCGAGAGTGTCGCTCAAAGTTTGCGCCCCGCCGAACTTGCGGTTTATTAGCCAGGGATTTAATTTAGTCCTTCGGTGGGAGGGAAGGAGGTCGCCAGAACTCGCGTGACCGCGATTGTCTGATTAAAACCGTTTCTAAGGCAGCGGGGGGTTCCGGGTCTAAGGGAGTGTGCTCGATTGTTCGAGTTTTGGAAAGTAGCCCCGCGTGTGCCGTATTGTGTACGATCGAGTGACCAGAGTAGCAGGTTGGATTTGATCAAGGTCTCTTTTGAGAAACACCAAATTCATAAAGGCACCTTACACGATTAATAATACTGTCAATATTTTAGAATAATGTAAATGTAATTTTAAAGTTATATTTTTAGTGTTAAGTGTATTGTAATATTAAATTTTTAAATTGTATTATTATTTTAAATTTTTATATGTATATAACTAGTGTAAATATCAAATTTTATACCTGCACCCAGCAAAGTGCACAATTTCCATCAAAAATGTTATATATAAAAAAAGAAGCTAATAAATAAAATTAAAAAGAAATCGAAATTAAAAACACTTCTTCTTTAGGTGCCTTCTCCATTACTGAAGGTTGCCAACAATCATGTCAAAATCCGCACGGTCTTGTGACGCTCTGAACAATGAGTGGAAGTCACTTAACTTATTAAATTCTGATTATCATAATAGAATTAAATTTAATTCATATACTAGTTGAAGAAACGCGTTTTGCAAACGACTATCACTTCCATAACATTATGAAAATCCCGCGAGCATTTAACGACCTTCCAATTCACAGTCAGATGGAAACTGAGTTTTTCGTAGCTCTCCACTGATACAATTAAGGAAGTGGTAATACGCTCAGCCGCGATAAGAAAGTCTAACCGGGGCTCGAGAGCTCGAGGGGGCCACTTCGCTCTATGCATTTTTGATGCAGTTCAGGAAGCGATTCCGACAGAAGCGTCGGCCCATTCGGGATTCAATAAGACTGCGAGTTTAGTGCGGCGGCGGCGAGTTCATTTGCTCGCTAGCAGCCAGCAGGAATTTTTGTCTGGCGAGAGAAACAGCTCGCCGGGGAAAATCGACTTGAATTGGAAAATGCGCTCGAGTATCGGCAATGGGTCGAACGAGTGTTTATAATGCAGGAAATCTGCGCCACGTGAAATTTATGATTTGCTATGATGGAAAAGCGAAACGAAGTATCAAATCTAAATAAATATCAAACTAAATATTTTTTTACCAACATTCTTTACATAAAGTAGACTGCATAACTAAATTACACATTTATTTAATATGATAATAATATGAATTAATTATAATTATATTTATAATTCAATATAAAATGAATTTCCCCCTTTCATTAAAATCTTGGTGGTAGAAAATATAAACCAAAACAATTTTATGTTTTAAAAAAATTTAATAAATTAAATTTTTGGATTTTAAATATTATGATTAGACGATTGCATTATGAATTAATTTAGCTTCAAAATGAGCTATTGTCTATTAATTTCTCCCTTTTATTAAAATCATGGCGTTAGAAAATGTAAACAAAACCAATTTTTATGTTTAAAAAATTTGTAATAACTCCAATTTTTGGATTTTAAATATTATAATTAGATGGTTGCATTACGCATTCATTTAGCTTCAAAATGAGCTATTATCTATTAATATCTCCCTATTATTAAAATCATGGTCATAGAAAATGTAAACGAAACCAACTTTTATGTTTAAAAAATTTGAAATAAATACAATGTTTGAATTTTGAATATTATGATTAGACGGTTGCTTTACGAATTCATTTAGCTTCAAAATGAGCTATTGCCTATTAATTTTTGCCTTTTATTTAAATCATTGTGATAGAAAATGTAAACAAAACCAATTTTTATGTTTAAAAAATGTATAATAAATCCAATTTTTGGATTTTAAATATTATGTTTAGATAATTATATTAAGAATTCATTTAGCTTCAAAATGAGATATTATATATTAATTTCTTCCTTTTATTAAAATCATGGCGATAGAAAGAAGATTCGTACCGCTGCGGATCGAACTCAGGCTTCCCAATGCTCAGTACGAGACAGACGACGCTGGGATGGATTCAATAAATTATAATAAATTGATTTTTTGATTTTACAAACAGTTGACTAAAAAACTGTATTATGTATTTATTTAACTATAAAATGAGATACTAATTAGTCGTTTAGTACAATTAATAAGTTTTCTATTGAGAGAAGTTAAAATTCATATTAAATAATTCCAGTTGCGAGTATAAAATTGTACTTATAAAAGAAAAAAAATGTGAAAGTTGTGTCGACACTTACCAAGTACCACTGTTCTTTGAAGAGAGGATCAGGAAAAGCCCGGTTGGGGGCGGCCCTGTATCTTGGTTGTCCGTGACGGGCACCTGGAGCCACCCCACTGAAGTACTGCACGAAAGGAGAGGCGGACGGATTCACATAGTCGCGCTTCTTGCGCTTCTTCTCGTGCTGTTGCTGCACCCATTGCACCTGAAACAAAATCAAATATTGTAATTAAATTCATAAACACTAATAATTCATTTATTTAGCATTTCTTATGTTGTTAACAAACATTATTAATAATATTAGAAATAACAAATAATAATTTCTATACACAACATACATCCTTCGATACAGATAGCCTGGGGTGGGACCACATCCCACTAATTCCGAGTTGCAGACAAGTTTGTCTAGATGATCTAAATACTACTTGCACCCTGCAAAGTGTACCATTTACTCAAATTTGTCAAATGTCTGATGTTTTAGATGTGCTCTTTAAACTCTATTGTAAGTATTACTTTAATAACTGTGTAATTTTATAAATTTTGGTTCATTTGTAGTAAAATCCTGATGAAGTTGAAAATAGAAACCTTGGCTGCTAGCTCCTTGTGGGTAATGCAGCAATAAAACGCTATTTTTATAGGTTCTTCTGCACTAGGCAAGTAGTAAAGTGCAGACGAATATATAAAAATAGCGTTATATTGCTGCATACGTTGTCCAGTTCTCACTGGTAACTCTTGAAGTTGAATTGAAAATTGCAGGCCGAGGGTTAGCTCAAGGAGCTAAGGACCAGAAGGAGCCGACAGCACTTTGAATATTATGCTTGTAACTGATTGAATTTCGACGACCGGAGCACCTAGAGAGAGTCGATGGGCTAGTTGAGCATCCAAGCGAAGAAAGCGTTCATCGCGTGAAAGGATCAAGGAGGTCATTAAGGTTAAAATAAGGGGCGCGTGCCGATTAGGCTGAAGTAGTCCTATTCTTAGCATCCACTGACCAGGCGCACTGGAAATGGGGAAAAAGGAGGCATTAAGAGAAGCAACCTCGGACTCAAAAGAAACTGGTAAAAATACAGAAGAAAAAAGAAAACAGTAATTAATCCACGAGTCTATGGACAATATGTGGCGCTACTCCTACATAGAAGACACAACTACAGAGCTTTTTCATGGGCACAGGTTCACACGCGACTCTAGAGGCCAGTAATATGGCCCTTTACTGCGGTATGAGAAGGTTAAAATTTCAGTAGAATACCAGCGGGCATAAAGAAGACGGTCCCTTACACCTAACGGTAAAAGGCATATGATTCAATAAATAAATGATTTCGATTTGTAATCAAAAATTACTAATAATAAAATTAATGTTTCATCCGTCTCTAAACTTATGATCAATATGTTAGTGGATAGGCTACATAAATGACAATGTCGGTCATATTGCACCCATAAAACATTATGCTCATACAAATCCACCCCATAAATAACCTAATTAATTAGTATCGAAATTTATAGCACTCTATAAACTCTCGTCTCATTACATTACATCACTCGGAAAACTTGGATATTAATATTAAACGCTTTTGCTCGAGACTAGTACATTCAACATTGTCTGGGGGGGTGGCGTGTGGGCGCGCGTGACCCTTCGGTAATGGGCCATTGCCACTCTACAATGGACCCCGCTTCCAATCAGCCCACTGCCCCCCACCCCCCTCATGCCGCGCTTTATCGGCGCCGATATCGTCTTTTAATCTTCCGCCGGGCGCGTGCTTTATGCAACGTAACGGCCGCCAGCCTGCCGCCCCCCACACAGCTCCTATGCAAAGTATTAAATTCCTCGCGCGTTTTATGAGGCCCGTATTTTAATGAGGCATTACTTTGAGACATGTAGAGTTCGAAAGAGAAATAGAGAGAGGCGGGAATTCCTGCGGAGACACCGCGAAATAGTTTTTACGACTGGAATGCAGATTTTAAGGACATTCAAGGGGGAGGAATTTTGCTTGAGTTGTGGGGAATTATTTTGTACCAAGATATAATAAAGCAGTTATATGGAATGTGTACGGGGAATTACGGTTAATACGTAGGTAAAGTAAAATATAATAAACTTATTATAAGTTTTTGTTTAATTTATATGAGGTCCTTCAGACTAATGCAAAATACAACGTATTTAAAGAGGTGTTCCAATTTGTTAGTTTTGAATTTTTTCTTTTTTAGTTTAGTCTTGTATTTGCGAGGTCTGCTTGCTTATATTTATATAGCGACTTTTCAGATTTAATATGCTTTGGAAGTGTATTGAATAAAACAAGAATGTTAAATAAAACTGTATTTTGCCCTTGTTGCTATTGATAGTGTGGAGATGTATATCATTTCTAATTCTAGTTTTGTAGCTATGAATGCAATATTTGTATTGCTTTTAAATGTTTCAATTATTCAAAATATGTGAGGCAAATTTTCGTCATTGTGAATCAGTTGATAGACTTTTAGCAATACATTTTGATGAATATTTGTATTGCTTTTAAATGTTTCAATTATTCAAAATATGTGAAGCAAATTTTCGTCATAGTGAATCAGTTGAGAGACTTTTAGCAATACATTTACGTAGACTAAAGTTTCGAAATTATAAAAAAGTACCCAGGTCAGTGTTCGAGTCTCGTACTGAGGATCGTACTGGGGATCGAACTCAGGCTCCCCACCTCGTTCGATCCCCAGAGGGGAGAGAATTTTCGCGAATCACCACAGTTTTTCAGAGGTATCCTGTGAAGTTAAAGTAAATACCGGGTGATTAAACTCCTCTGAGCTTCTCCCTTGACCGGCGGAAAAGCCTCACGGCTGATAGCCCTATAAAAATACGTTTAAATAGTATTAAAATTAAACCCGTATGGTAATATTTCTTTAGTTTCAATTATAATATAGTAGTTGTGTTGACTAGAAAATACTTTTCATTACGTTCTTGCAGCAGGCAAAAATTGTGTAATTTGTATTTACATGACTATTACAAAAAAAGTGTACTGCTCCATTGTAGTTGTGCTTATTCCATTGTAATCAGGAATTAACACGGCGCCATAAAACGTACCGCCCCGGAACGAAATTAAGTCCGGACATCCAGACGACTCCTGCATCGGATTAAGACGCTGCCTGGGTGTACAGAGGAGAAAAAAAAGGACGAGCAGAGCGGAGCGCGAGCACGAGTCCCAACCGGAAACGAGATTACGGAATAATATTACAGTATCCGTTTTCTCTTACTTTGTATAAAAATGTAAATTGGACAAATCGTTCCGTTGTATATCCGAGTATTATGAGAAGAGGGGGATGGCGTGAAATCTCGAAATTTTACGCGGTTCCCTAGGGGGGCCTGCGAATTCGGTATTGTCTTTGCAGTTATCTTTTTACGGGTGGCGCAGAAGGCGGCCGTAATTATCTTGTGCGGGGTATTTTGGTTAAATTTTATATTTGCATGCGGCGGCGGTGAAAATTTTATGCACCGTGTAAGTAGCATTGCTGGAAAGCCGCCCGAGGAGACACATTTTTATAAAACTCATTTTTAGAATGTTACTAGATCTTAAGTCATTAGATTCCAAATGAAAAGTACGATTTGTAAGCGGGAATTAATGCGAAATAATAAAAATGATTTTTCATTAGCAACTACTGCTACTATATAAATATAAATTTGATATAAAATATGAAGACGCAGATATTTCTGTATAATATATATATATATATATATATATATATATATATATATATATATATATATATATATATATATATATATATATATATATGTCACATCCTTACGGTTGTTGAATTAATTAGCATGCCCTTTACTAATTCAATTCTAATTAACCCGCGCTAGTGCGGTGTACGCTTTTAATTCGCAGTAAATAATAAATTTTGGCGCTAATTTGCGGATTACATTATAAACCAAATTGTTAACCCTGGTGAAAGCACTGCGGCTCTAAGGAGTCATTCATTATTCCTCGCGATGCTACCAGAGTGCAGTCGGGGTGCGTTTCTAATGCAGCCCAACACTTTAATGGAGTGCAAATTAAGTTAATGTATTTTTTTCTTTGACCCACAATTTGTTTCATAATTCGAATTCCTTATGAAAACGGCATTTTCAGTAATACATTAATATTGTACAACAGAATTAACAAAATTCCAATTACAGGACAACAATAAAATATTACACAATAACAATCACATAGTTAATGTGTAATATTTTGTAGTTGTCCTGTAATTGTAATTTTGTTAATTCCGGTATTTTCAAGAATAAATAAATATTGCACAACAGAATTAACAAAATTCCAATTACAGAACAACAACAAAATATTACAAGTAATTCAATGTACTGACGGTTCTGTCAAAAACGGTAAATCAGGATGCGCATTTTATGATGCTTCGAACCATATAGAAAAACAGGTGGCCCTTTCTAATCCTTTTTCAATTTACTCATGTGAATTGATCGCCACAAGTGAAGTTCTTCCACACATACAACAGTTAAATGGCGTCACCTGTGTCTTATTTACTGACTGTAAAAGTATATTAATGAAACTGTCAAATTTCAATCGAAATCTAAATGAAAACCATTTGCTGGTACAAATAAATTCAGAAATTAATTGCCTTGAAAAAAACGGAAAATTCATATATTACACTGGATCAAAGCACATATAGGAATTTTGGAAAATGAATACGTAGATAATTTAGCAAAGAACTCCACTGCTATGGAAATAAATTCGAATTGGAAATGTCCTGTTTCCGATTTTCAGAAAGAATTTAAAGAATCGGCATTCTCACAATGGTGTGATATGTCCAGTAATAATAAGAGTCTAAAATACAAAAATGTACATGCACTACCTCTAAAAATTCCTTGGTTTTCTCGTAAATATAAAACTAAGCATTACATTAAAACTATTTGCAGACTCAAATCCAATCATGGTACATATGGCTCACATTTATATAGGATAGGTTGTAAAGCAACTCCACTTTATAGTTGTGACGAAGTGGAAAGTTTGACCATATATTTTTTCAATGTCCTAGGTATTATATTGAAATAAGTAGTTTATTATCTGATATAAATACATTCATAGTAGGGCCATAGGGCCTTATAATTAATTATAAGTGTTCTCCTCAGCTATAATTATATGGATGTATTCGATATTCTCTTTGATTATTTAAGTAAATGTAGATATAATTTGTAGTATTCACTGTCTTACTCTGTGTTCACTTCCGTACCCTTCCTACTCTTCTACCCAATCTTTGTTTGTTTAACTGTTAGTCGCCTTGATAGGTACCTAGGTGTAAAATATGTGTCTTTTGTTCGTTCTCCTTAGTGTATCTTATTGAATTACAAAATTCATATATAGTTGTTGACTGTGAAGAAATTAGAAGGGTTGTGACGCGAAAACGGAAAGAGATATCCACAAACGGTTTTTGAAATTTTAATTAGTACCTTAAAGAGTATTAATTGGTAGCATATAATGTATTTTTAAATTATTGATTGAAAATATTGGACCATATAATCTTAATGTTCAATCAAATGGCTAATTGAACATTAAGATTACGGTGAACTTCGATTGGATTTAAAAAGCACAAAGCGACAAAGACGAGTGGAGGAATATTATAGAGGCCTACATCTACAAATGTATCGATATATAGGCAATTAATGATGATAAATATTTAATACATATCCTACATTAATTAGTTATAGAGCAATGCCTGTGTATACTAATTATTCATATATATTTATTATTTACCCTCATGAATATTATCCTCTTAAATTTCTGCCAAACCCGTACGATTAAACATGAATTGAACTGTCAAAATTGCGGGGGGACAGCAAGCCAATAAATTGAATTGGAAATAAACAGCGTTCGCGGATTTGGGCGGCGGTGTGTTTGCCAAAAGGGGGGCGAGCGCCAAACATAATTAATAATTCACTTACTACACACACATAATAATAATTTATTGAATATCCGCGCAGCGAAATTATTAGTGCTCGCCGTGTTTATCGAGAGCGGGGATTTGATGGATATATTTAGGTAATTATTGCAATTAGCACTGCTACGATGGAATTTATAATTAATATAACTGTAGTAGTAATAAACAGAGGTAGGTAATTAACTATTCTATTAAGTACATCCAGTTTGGTACGTATATAGTCGCAACGTAATGAGAAATTGTATTGTTCTTACGTGAAAAATTGTTAATTATAATCCATGGCTGTAGTCACTACACTCACACACTCAATACACACACTGGCACTATGTTATTACTACATTTTAATTAACTTTTCACAATAAATTTCGCGAACGTGTACGATTGATGAACGCGCCGACCTTACTGACGGACAGGTCGGTCAAAGTTCATGTCCGCATTGTAGCGCAGCGATTTAAAATAAACCAGTTTTTTTGATATAATTTCACCTTGAGGCGTACAAGGCAATAACATGGTCTAAATATAAACAGGTCAATAAAATGCAATCACTATTTATGCGTTATATTTCACATTCTCTTGCCCGTTACCAATAAAATATTACAATTTAATTTATGCAATGATATGATTGATACACACAACAGTTTGTTTAGTATGTTGTGTAATATATTAATAATTTTTTTATATATTTTTGTGGTGGTTGGTGATATTGAGATTAAGAATCAACTAAAAAATCTGAATTAAATTTCAGCAAAAAAGTGATTTTCAATCCAAATCATTAATGTTTTAAAAATGCAACAACAAAAATTAACTTGCTCTACTCTACTAATTGTTTTCAAATTTGTCGCCCGCGCCATTTCGCCGATTGTTTGCTAATGCACCGAGCGCTTATTAAATTATACGTTTTTGGGGGGGTTGGCAGCGTGGAGGCGGCGGCGGCGAGCGTGTTTGTAAAACGATACCGCGTAAATCAGCGCGGCGGAACGGGACCCTCAATGTTCCCTAAGTGCTCCACTTTCATCCCGCACAGTCGATATTTTGTTTCCGCGCGCGGGACAAATGCGATCCAGTTATTCATCCGGCTTGCATTATTCATTGTAAAACACTCGCGGAGGGATGATTGCGGCGGATAAATGATAAGTAAGATATAAATACATGTCATTGCTTGTACTCATCAGTCTTACCACTGATTGATGAGTATGAACAATACGTTTGATTGCAACGCCAACAGAACTTAGTTCAGATTGTTATTTGTAGCAATATGTAGCGAGATTAATGTATGATTTAAAACGTTGGGACAAATTGTGTAATGTTTCTTCATAACAAATCTTGTATCTGATTTTATTATCTACAGACTGCCACATATGTCTTTGTAGAGCAGTTTCCCGATTAGTAGTGGATTAGAACAAACGACGATCCACATTACCACTAACGCGTTTATTGTAAATGGCCCCTTTAGACCAGTTTTCTTCAACCCTTTTGCACATGCCGACCGATGAAAATAGGATACATATTTCAAAGACAGGCTGAAAGCATAGATTTAAAATAACTAATATAGATAGTACTTCTATGATCTGTGTAAAATACAATGTATTGGTTGACACAAATAAACTATCGTATCTATCTTTATTTATTCCCAGTTTTAACTATGTAGCGTATCTATTTCAAATGCCAGAGAGATGGTTTGTATGTGAACATGTAGAACATTAGCCCTACAGATTGATTCTAAACGTTTTTCTGTAGCTGCTACCGTTTTCGCGTTGCAGCGTTGAGAAAATGTGATTATGATGAGATTTTATGTTTATTCCCAGTTTCAACTCTATAGGTGTGCATTGCTAATTGATGTGGTGCCGGCAGATGGCGTTTAACTTTCCTCCTAGGGGGTTAGTTGTATCATTTTTGTATATAACCACTCGAGATATTGTGTGTCCTCACTAGCTGAGCTACACTGATGAGATCTAATAAGATTGAAATCTAGATATGTAGATTGCTAAGGGGTGGATTCACACTTATATATGTTTGCTAGAAAGATGGTTTACATATCAAAATGTAGAGTATAGGTATATGTTATGTAATTACAATTTTTGTGTGTGACATCTGCTGCTACTTCTTTGATAGAAGAGTTGATATATTAGCCTGCAAAGTTGTTTCCGAGAGATGAAGTGCTGTATTGACATCTATTTGGTTTATCTGTTTTTATTATTGATTTGGCTAAAAACGTCTTTTGACAGCAATAGGAAGTAAATCACTAATAATTTGATAGCTTTATCTACAAACAACTTTAAACGAACAAATTTATTTGATCTAATTATGTAACTAAAACAGCTTGACAAATATTCCATAGCAAAAAAACTCAACTCAAGACAAAAAAGTAATTTCTCTCCAAAACATTTAGCTTTTATTGCTCAAACTTTACCACCCCAATGCCTACTAATTTAATTACATCACAAATTATTACAATTAACTCGCAAAGCCATCCACCAGCGGCGGTTTTACGAGCGGTCTATAAAAACTACGAGTTATTCCCTGTAAATGCGCAAATTTAATTAAATTTGCCGCCGCAAAAATGTTTCGACGTTTTGCATTAATCAATGGGATGAATTAAATATCTTAGCGCGCGTGTCTGCGCGACGAGCGGAGCTGATTGAACGTGATTTCGGATTTTATCGGCTAATTAATTCGTATCTGTGCAGCTGTATTTGCTCCATTAATTAGTGCTGTATATACGTAACGAGGCTCTATTATCTGGTAATGAGTTACGTTTGGCCCGTTACGCCGATAGTAGCTACGTCTAGTTGTTGTGCTCAGCAAGACGGCGTGATTTGAACCATTTCCTTAAATTTAATCAATATGGCCATGCATTGTTGTGCTCGTCAACTGTCAAACTTCATATATATATATATATATATATATATATATATATATATATATAATAAGTATAACAATTGAAGTTAGTGGTTTCAATTGGTAGAAACAGTTGAAAAGCGTTCGAATTGTTTTCGTTCTTGGATAAACAACTTATTTATTGTAAACTTTTTTAGTAATAAGGATAACAGTTGAAGTTAGTTGTTTCAATTAGTAGAAACAGCTGAAGAACGTTCGCATTATCTTCGTTCTTGAATAAACAATTTATTTATTGTAAACGTTTTTAGTAATAAGGAAAACAGTTGAAGTTAGTTGTTTCAATTGGTAGAAACAACAGTTGAAGAACGTTCGCATTGTCTTCGTTCTTGGATAAACAATTTATTTATTGTAAACTTTTTTAGTAATAAGGATAACAGTTGAAGTTAGTTGTTTCAATTGGTACAAACAGTTGAAGAACGTTCGTATTGTCTTCGTTCTTAGATAAACAACTTATTTATTGTTTAAACAATTGATGAACACTGTAATTGAAACATTTAAAACATGTGGATCATAGGAGCGTGTGGGTGGGTGCATTTCGATGCAAATTACGCTCTGCAACTGTTTCTATCAATTGAAACAACTAAATTCAACTGTTATCCTTATTACTAAAAAAGTTTACATTAAATAAGTTGTTTATCCAAGAACGAAAGCAATGCGAACGCTTTTCAACTGTTTCTACCTGTTATTTTTACTAGTAACACTATTTAGCATACTTTGATCTAAGTTTTAACAGTTGCCATGCAAAATAAAACAGTTGACGAGCAGTACAATTCACGGCCATATTGATTAAATTTCAGGAAATGGTTCAAACCGCGCCGTCTTGATGAGCACAACAAGTTTTTCATATGCTTGATGAAATAATCACAACTAAAAATCACAATATTTTTTATCTGCGCTCATACATACGACATAAATATCTCTCTATATATCCGTTATTCGTACTAAAATCTGTCTATTCTGTTTTCCTGAAATTTATGCGCGAAATGAAAGCAGCAAAAGTCACACGCGCACAACATGAATGTTTATGCCTTAAAAATACATCAAACGAGTGCGCTGTCGCCGCCGCCGCCGCCCCCATTGTTATAACAAACGATTTATCACGGATGGCAGGGACAATCGAATCATCGTGAAATACTCCCGGGCAGTTATTTATAATTATCATCGCGCATCGCGTGATTTAATGTGACGCGTGATTAGTTATTGTTAGCCAGGCCGTCACTAAATAGCGGCGTCGCGACGCGTGATGGATTCCGCTTGGGTGTCCGGATTACCGACGCGCACACATACATGTATGCACATGACACACACACATACACACATACACCTGTAATGTAACACGTACTGGCATATACGAGCCCTAGTTTAATCCGAACATAAAATATTGAGCAGAGGTGTGTGCTGTTAAAGAGAATATAAAATTAAAATAGTTTTAGATCGTGCAACTTCAAATATAATTGTTTAAATATTACTGTATTAACTGGAATTGAATATTGAAATTTCAAAAACTCGATTATTTTTCGTTTCAAGTGATATTTCAAAAACTATTAAAATTAGACTCATTATTTCTTATATCATTTTGCACTATATTGGAGGTACTTTGGGAATTTGTAAAAAATTATATGTTTCCATTAAATAAATTTAAAAACTTCGATGCATCACCGTGCATGACAATGCTATTTTCAAAAAAATCATTTTAAAAGGCGTTCTTAGTTAGTAGCATATACTTGAAAAAAATTGTAGCATTCTGAATGATAATTAAAGCAAAATCCGCTGACGAATTTGTTAAGTTCTAAAAACCATCAACATCGTTTGTACATTAGTTGTATATTTTATAACAATTATCATGTATTTGTGCCACAACCCTAATCAGAATAAAATTAACATAAATAATATTATATACAACAATATTTACCTTTAATTTAAATATTAGTTTAAGACTCAATAATAGTGAGATCGTTAAATTAGATCAAAGTACACAATAACAACCTCCGCGCACTAATGCAATTATTTTGTTGTTAATTATTGTTACAATGTACTATTTTTTCATATTGATTTTATTTTGTTGCACTGTAATTGGGTCAATAAACATTATTGTTATTATTAGTATTATTAATGCGTTTTTGCCAAATTCCGAGTACGCAATTAGCGTAACCACCCCAGATGCATGGTATTGGCAGACAAAAATCCAGGGATTTCCAAACCATCAAACATAGACCCCCCCCATGATATGAAAATCAATATAAAATTGGCGCAAGGATGAAGAAATGGAAATTCCACAAGACCCTCGAGAAGAAGAAAGTTCCATAAGATCCTGGAGAAAGAAAACAGTTACAAAAGAAGTGCGGCCGGACCCGAGGAGAGTTGAAGAGAAAAGATTAGAGTAAAAAAGACAACATAAATTTGGTGACAGCAGTGAATGCAGATAACAAAGAGGATAGTGAAGATTTTAGAAATTGTGTGTGTAATAAACAAGACCAAGTGCCGGTTCTACAATTGACGTTTAACTGGAGAATAAGGCTATTCGTGGAATAAGTTTGAGATATTTGCGTCAATATCTCATATTTATACCACGAATACCTTATTCTCCGGTTAAATTTCAATTGTAGAACCGGCCCTTAGAGTAGTTGCCAAACCGTAGCAAGGAATTTGAATTTTAACCCAAAAAGTCTCGACACGGCCGAAACAACTTATAAGCCAGGTCGAGCATACATCCAAGGTGACTCCGAAAGGGGCATAACACATTCGTTGTGGGTGTAATAAATAATTGCAATTTAATAAATCTTCAAACAATCCCACTTTATAATTCTGTAATTTTGATTATCAACACTTATAGTCAAAAACCAATATAAGCCACTTTTCGGCAAATCAATTTTCAACGCTCGCAACACAACGACGTCGAAATTGAGTAACAAATAACTTGTATATAGCTATATACGCCCGTATCACGCTAATGGTGTGCTGTTGGAAATATCAATTTGCACAGGTCCATCCCCCCAATTACTGTTCCGCGCCGAAAAAACCTGTCGCCAGAAAGGACACAACACAAAGGCCGCCCCCGGGGCGCCGTCGAAATTTACGGCCGGCGGCACGTGAATTACGCGCGACATTTTAATGCGCGCACATTTAATCAGAAGCGTATTTACAACGAAACTTGCGGGGGTGGGTTGGTTGTTATGTGGGGGTGGCACAAGCGTGCGTTTTTGTTTTTTAAATAACACCGGTTTCATTCTGCTAATACGGCGAAGGGGGTTTAATTCCGGCCTGCAAATACGGCGATACGGGCACGCGGCGTGATTTATTCGACTGGAAGAATGAGTGCGGGTGGATGATAGTTTTATTAACGCACTGAGGACAGAAGAAGGGTATTATGTAATATCTAATAATACCTATTTTGTACAGAATTAAAAATAACTTAATTTTGAAACTTTTCCAGAAATAAATACTGTTAGCCGAAATAATTCCAAGTTTTTATATGCACACGTTTTCAACTTCAAACTGAATATCAATTATTATCATATATATATATATATATATATATATATATATATATATATATATATATATATATATATATATATATATATTATCAATTGCCTTTTACCTTTCGGTGTAGGCTATCATAAATTTCAAAAATCGTTCTTGGCGGTTTACTCAGTTAGGGATGGTTTCTATAAAAATGTTCATTTAATTATTGTCTTGTGATTGCAAACATATTTTGTTAGTAACAATTTTGCGAGAAATTTTATTATTTATTTTATGCCTCTATGCCTCTAACCACTGAGCTGTGTCGATACGAAAATATTTTCCAACATTTAAATTAAATATTCGCCAACCATTATGAAATAGATTGGACTTCTAACAGACCATCACTATGTTACTTTCATCTTGCGGAGCACCGCCGCTGTCTGCGTGATATACAGCCTCGCCCTCCCCAACAACGGTAACAAACTTAACGCCCCCGCTAACACAGGTAACAGGGCATTCGTCTTGCCCCCCGCGTGTGCATCGGAACTAGCAACTACCAAGCGACCCCTTTGTTCGCAAGGAATTTAACTCAGCGTTTCGCTTTGTGCTACAATTGGCTCACTTGACCGAGCTCTGCTCTCCTCGATGATCTAATTAGAGTGCCTAATGATGATTTCGCAATTGTATCCACCCAACTGTTAAATATAATTGAATCGCGGAAGATGCAACGGAGGTTCGCTTAGATAGTAATTTTCATAATGTTTGTATGAAATATTTTTATTATTCAATATGCAATTCACAACTACTGCTCATTCACATATTCAAATATTGGCATATTAAAAAGTTAGCTTAATTAGTTTTACGAAACAGTTTCATGAATCTGGCAAGGTTTCACTCAGTTCAAAATAAACTTTAAAACTCTAATTAATAATATTTTATATGTCAATGAGCAGTATGCATACGTAGATTTCATGAATTTACCACGAATATTTAAAATTTGTATCTATTTAAAAAAATAATCATAATTTGGGTGTATTCTAAACGCAAAAAATGAGTTTAAAATATACATAAGAATCATAGAATTAAAAATAAAAACTTATTGTGGATATTACGACACTTGTCATATCATAGTGCGATATAAAACGTATGAAAACGTATGAAAACGTACGAAAGCGTATAAAAACGTATGAAAACATATGAAAACATATGAAAACATATGAAAACATATGAAAACATATGAAAACATATGAAAACATATGAAAACATATGAAAACATATGAAAACATATGAAAACATATGAAAACATATGAAAACATATGAAAACATATGAAAACATATGATAACATATGAAAACGTATAAGAAACGTATAAAAACGTATAAAAACGTATAAAAACGTATAAAAACGTATAAAAACGTATAAAAACGTATAAAAACGTATAAAAACGTATAAAAACGTATAAAAACGTATAAAAACGTATAAAAAACGTATAAAAACGTATAAAAACGTATAAAAACGTATAAAAACGTATAAAAACGTATAAAAACGTATAAAGACGTATAAAAACGTATAAAAACGTATAAAAACGTATAAAAACGTATAAAAACGTATAAAAACGTATAAAAACGTATAAAAACGTATAAAAACATATAAAAACGTATAAAAACATATAAAAACGTATGAAAACGTATAAAAACATATAAAAACGTATAAAAACGTATAAAAACGTATAAAAACGTATGAAAACGTATGAAAATCATCAAATCATCGAAATAAAAATAAAAACTTAAAAATTTATTTTGGAAATTACGACACTTGTCATATCATAGTGCGATATAAAACGTATGAAAACGTATGAAAACGTCTGAAAACGTACGAAAACGTATGAAAACATATGAAAACCTATGAAAACGTATAAAAACCTATGAAAACGTATAAAAACGTAGAAAAACGTAGAAAAACGTATAAAAACGTATAAAAACGTATAAAAACGTATAAAAACGTATAAAAACGTATAAAAACGTATAAAAACGTATAAAAATGTGTAAAAACGTATAAAAACGTATAAAAACGTATAAAAACGTATAAAAACGTATAAAAACGTATAAAAACGTATAAAAACGTATGAAAACGTATGAAAATCATCAAATCATCGAAATAAAAATAAAAACTTAAAAATTTTTTTTGGAAATTACGACACTTGTCATATCATAGTGCGATATAAAACATATGAAAACGTATGAAAACGTCTGAAAACGTACGAAAACGTATGAAAACATATGAAAACATATGAAAACATATGAAAACATATGAAAACATATGAAAACGTATAAGAAACGTATAAAAACGTATAAAAACGTATAAAAACGTATAAAAACGTATAAAAACGTATAAAAACGTATAAAAACGTATAAAAACGTATAAAAACTTATAAAAACGTATAAAAACGTATAAAAACGTATAAAAACGTGTAAAAACGTATAAAAACGTATAAAAACGTATAAAAACGTATAAAAAGATATAAAAACGTATGAAAACGTATAACAACGTATAAAAACATATAAAAACGTATAAAAACGTATGAAAACGTATGAAAACGTATAAAAACGTATAAAAACGTATAAAAACGTATAAAAACGTGTAAAAACGTATGAAAACGTATAAAAACGTATAAAAACGTATAAAAACGTATAAAAACGTATAAAAACGTATAATAACGTATAAAAACGTATGAAAACGTATAACAACGTATAAAAACATATAAAAACGTATAAAAACGTATAATAACGTATAAAAACGTATAAAAACGTATAAAAACGTATAAAAACGTATAAAAACGTATAAAAACGTATAAAAACGTATAAAAACGTATAAAAACGTATAAAAACGTTTAAAAACGTATAAAAACGTATAAAAACGTATAAAAACGTATAAAAACGTATAAAAACGTATAAAAACGTATGAAAACGTATAAAAACGTATAAAAACGTATAAAAACGTATAAAAACGTATAAAAACGTATAAAAACGTATAAAAACGTATAAAAACGTATAAAAACGTATAAAAACGTATAAAAACGTATAAAAACGTATGAAAACGTATGAAAATCATCAAATCATGGAAATAAAAATAAAAACTTAAAAATTTATTTTAGAAATTACGACACTTGTCATATCATAGTACGATATAAAACGAATGAAAACGTCTGAAAACGTACGAAAACGTATGAAAACATATGAAAACATATGAAAACGTATAAGAAACGTATAAAAACGTATAAAAACGTATAAAAACGTATAAAAACGTATAAAAACGTATAAAAACGTATAAAAACGTATAAAAACGTATGAAAACGTATGAAAACGTACGAAAACGTATGAAAACGTATGAGAACCATATAAAAACGTATAAAAACGTATGAGAACCGCATAAAAACGTATGAAAACGTATGAAAACTTATGAAAACGTAGAAAACGTATGAAAACGTATGAAAACGTACGAAAACATATGAAAACATATGAAAACATATGAAAACATATGAAAATCATCGAATCATCGAAATAAAAATAAAAACTTAAAAATTTATTTTGGAAATTACGACAATTGTCATATCATAGTGCGATATATGAAGATGATTATTACTCAATATAATTCTAATTTACGAACCGAAATAACTTATTATTCTTTTCAAAATCTAGTCAGATATTATAATAAAATTGCATCGGTAATTTCGCAATTTTTGGTGAATGCGCCGGGATGGGTACAAAGCTGCTAGATAATCCGCGTTAGCAATTTACACGTTAGGAAAATAAACCGCCAGTCGATTTGTGGCTCGTGGGGGACATGTGCTGGGTCAGCCCCAGTCGTATCTGATGCGACCAAACCGCCGCCGCCGCCGCCAGGCCGTAGTAGAACCGTTAGCACTCCGCACCGCTGGGAGATGTGGCGGGTTTCCCATGGCCCCGGGTTAACTTCGAAATATTGAGGGGGAATATTTCTCACTTTAGATATCCCAGTGGGGGCGGTGAAAATCGTGGATAATATCACAGAATGACACGAATTACATTTATATGTATATTTTTCTACAACATACAGGTTAAACTTATTGTTTTGGGTGATAATAATGGACTCACTTTTAGCTATTTTATTGTGTAGTTTATTGTGTAGTTTATTGTGTAGTTTATTGTAATATAAATGTGAAAGATGTGTTGTGATGCTGGATTCGTACTGCTTGGGTACGCGGCGGTCGAGTACCCACTTGAGATGGCGAGGGTGGAGATAAGAAATATCTGGGGTGAAAATCACTGCCAACTATATGCAACCTTAATTTCCCCAAGTTGGCGGCAACATTTATGTTAGTCTTGCTATATGCTACAGTTCAATATGATAAATTGTAGTGAAAATTCTCGAGGGTTGCTGGGACGTAGTGATGAGGTTAAAAATAAGACACTGCACTATCCTTAAAATACGTCTGTATATTATAAAATAAAGCAACATAACGGTGACAAATAGACCGATTTGGTGGTTGTAAAAAGGGGCAGCGTAAACACATGGCTTTAGGGTTTTCCGTACTAACTTAAGTAATATGGATGGATTGGAATGCACGCCCGAGTAAAATAACATACGTATGTATACAATTTTTAACAATATTACCAAATAGATCGATTTTAAATCATCCCAGCACATGTCCCCCACGAGCCAGCGTCTGGCGGTTTATTTTCTTAAACGTGTAAATTGCTATCGCAACGTTGTACCCATCCCGGCGCATTCACCGAAAATTGCGACATAACCGATGCAATTGATTATAATATCGTGTTCATAATATAGATATTTTAAATGAAAACTAACCTTATTTTAGACCATTTGTATGATTTTACGGTAGTAGTCTAACCAATTTCTGCATTACTTGCTGCATTTAGTACGACACGTTTTAATATAGTCACACATTTTCAATTAAACAAAACAAATATTTCGTCCGTCCCGCTGGAAGAAAACACACGTATTGTTTGGTTTCCATGACAACGCTGGCGGCCATCGCGGTTTGCGTTATTCATTTTCACGAGTCAGGGCAACGCGATTTTGCGTTACTCGTCTTCGAGGAATTCAAATGATTTAAAATGGAAATCAATAATTATTGTTTTAATATTGAAGGACGACGTTGATTATACAAATAGATAGATTTGGGAGGTTGTAAAAAGGGACTGCATAAACATATTTTACACGGCTGTACTTTGCAACCCATCGCGTATTTTACTAAGTGGGTACCGAAAACTGAATATATATATATATATATATATATATATATATATATATATATATATATATAGAGTTTTCGGTACCCATTTAGTAAAATACACGATGGGTTGGGAAGTACAGCCGTGTAAAATAAAATATGCTTAGAATATTTAACATGAATTAAGATGAAAAAAATTAATTGGTTGAATGAAAATGATAAAATTAAGTCCCTCTTTACTAAACCGTTTCGTGAATAACGTTTATTATATAAATAAAGTCACAAACGTCCGCTTTTACAGCACAGTTTCACTAGGAAACTTTAGATTTATGTTGCTGAGAATAATAAACTTAATACGGGGCAGTATAGAAGGGAATTTTATATTTCGTGCAGAATATTTTTTGTTTCTTTTATTATATAGTATATTATTATTATATTGTTTTATTATATACATTTATAGTAGTACGTTTTTATTCGATTTTAGCAGAATTTTGCTGGAAGAGAGAAATTACACGTGATAAAAAGTGAAATGAAGAACTCATGACTATTGTTACATCAGAACAGAATTAAATGATTTTAAAGGAGGCCTACGTTCAGTAGTGGACACATATTTGCCGAAGAGGCGTTAGGGATGGATTGTGATAAGTCTACTTCTGTTACATGTATATCTAAAATGTAAGCCAAATACAGATAAATATATGTAAACAACCTTAGCTACATAAATCGCATCGCTTGTAATTTATATAATAAAAACTTTAAAGTTTAATTAACATATTTTGTGATATAACAACAACCTACACACTATATAGACATAGCAAGATAATGAATTTTGATTAAATCGTGTGTACTTCACCGGGAAGCAACGGTCGTAAAACAGGCCCGGGTCGAAAAGCTGCAAAACTTTGCATTAACTCCGCCGGCGAGGGGCGGCTACTATAATAAAGTGCATTTCGCTGTAAACGAACGACCGGGGAGATGCCCATTGTGTCGATACAATTTTCTCCGGTGTCGCCCGTTCCCATTCGATTTTGCGCGCAAAGTTTGCTCTAATTAAACGATATTTATCAGACCTGGTTACAATTTCCGTTGCCGGCCACCATCTGCAACGCATCAGGGACACATTCACACTGGTTGATAATATACAGAATACGGATAAAAGTAAAAGGTTTTTACTTTCTGAATACAATATGTATAATAAGGAGTACCTATGTATAAAGCCCGTATGACATTATCTAGTTTCCTATATCGTTTTATATATAAGAATTGATATATAAAACCAATAGCCAACTATTTATTTACAATACCAGTAGAAGAATTGTAGAGAAGAACAAATTGCAAGAAAGTTCTTGCAATTTGTTCTTCTCTACAAGAGTTGTATGTACCAATTGTACAAATTCTTCTACTGGTATTGTAAATAAATAGTTGGCTCAAGTGACAATCGTAGTGAGAATCCCAAGTATCTAATCAATCTGAAGATTATAAAATCCAGCAACATACTGGCGACAAATAGACCGTTTTGGGTGTTGTAAAAAGGGACTGCGTAAACACTTAAAGGTCGTTTTAGACAAGACAATGTCTTGACTCAAAAGTTGTCAAGATGCGAGACAATATAACTTATCTCGTATCATACAGCAAATCATTTGAAATATTGAATTGGATGGTAGATCGAATAGAAAAATATAATGCGTTGTATTTATCGAGAACAAATTGTATGGGAGGAGGATATTTGAATTAATTAACAACTTTTAGAAATTGTCTTGTCTAAAACGACCTTAACACACATAATAATATGCGATCGGTTGGAATGTACAGCTAGTACAGCCGAGTAAAATAAAATATGTATACAATTTTAAACAATATCCAATGATTCCAATTGATCGCAATCACGAATGTAATATCAACGTGTCCTGCCCCTAATTGGGGCCCTCATTTCATTCGCGAAACGCAATTATCGCGCACCAAAGGCGCTCGCAAATTGCATTTTTATCGTGCAATCCAATTACAAAATATGCGAGACATGGAGAGGAGAGGGCGAGGGTTGGCGACGACGCGACACGACAACGTTATTTACGCGACAAGAGACACGGTAACCGCCCACACAATCGCACCACTTCCGTGCTAATTACAACCGTTTTACTCCTGAAGTACTGTTTCTGAAGATATTTATATTCGCTAGAATAGAATGGCTATAATTGGCTTATTTCCACCAGTGGACGAAATTGATTGATTGGTGATTGATTATACTGTTATCTGATAATATTTGTTACAGCACATTTCCTACAATGTATAATTTGTAAATTTTATAATTTAAAACCTTGTATATTTTGTCTATTTTAATTTTGTTTATTATTTTTTTATATATTTAATTTTGTAATTTTATTAATTTGTTTATTCTTGTTTTTAAACATTGGTAACACCACCCTCTAAAGTTGTTAGCGATAACAGCGCCCCAAAGTTTACTAGGTGACCACTGCGTGGTCATCCGCTCTCTTTACCATCAACCACCATCAGCATCACATCACATCAATAAGACACAATCAACATCAAAATCACAATGAATCGTTTTTATTTTCACCGATAAGATTGAACACTACAATATTTGATTGAAATTTATGAATATCGATTTTTGTGTTGACTAAATAAGAATACCAATGATCGCGTTTCCAGCACTATTGTTTGTGGGAAATAAAAGTCTTTCTGTTATTATTTCATAAAGGGAAAATGCAAAAATTGTACTAGATGCTAACAAAAAATCCTTGAATATTATTTTTACATCATTTTAATGGATGTTAATGGATGTCGGCGGTATTATTCAGTCGACATGCACATCACCTGTGTTTTTGCTCATTCATCCCCTATGGGTATTTTACTTTTTAATAATAAAAAGTTGCATACAGCATATTATTTGTTTTTAAAACAAAATTATATAATAAAATGTCAGAGAATATTAATATTATTTATATATATATATATATATATATATATATATATATATATATATATATCTATATGTATATATAAATTGGTTGGCAGCAGTATATGATTTATTACGCTATTTTATATTTAACACCTGTCATATTATAACCTGAATGTCTGAATATTTATTATTATGTTCATAGATGATTTATAATTTACTTGAAATTTATTGATTCATACAGCTGAGGTTCTTTACGTTGTGTTAGCGGGGGACCTATTTATACGATACTTATATATAACCACAAGGTGTTACTCTACCGGGGACACATACTCAATACCCTTGACCTCAATTTAAAGCTATTCCTCAAAATAATACATCAAAGAATAAAGAATAAATAAAACGATTTTTTACTTTGTTTTTTATCACACTTCAGTTACACTTTGCAACTAGTTTCGGCTAAGCTCTAGCCATTTTCGAGCTCCTCCGGAGTACAAAGTAAAAAATCGTTTTATTTATCCTTTAAAATGAATTATCACAAAGTAGACGCCTTAATAATCCAACATCAAAGAATATATTGAAAATGAGAAAGAACAATTGGGGACACTAAATTTGGATACAATCAACATTTTATAATCCTAATCCTGCAACTAGGACTACTCTACTGAATTTTTGAGGGGTTAAAATGATGTAACATCCCAAATCAGTTATGTTACTTCAGAAAAACCACTGTAACTTGATTATTACTTTTTTAAAAATGCTTCAAATTGATTGTGATTTGTTTATTAATAGTCCTTCCAATATGGTACTAAATTAGAATTAGAATCCTAGTTGCACTAGTACTGACGTTTTAAAGGGCTAGAATGATGTAATATCTCAAATCAGCTAAGTTACTTTAGAAAAACCGCAGCTACTTGGTTATTAATTTTCAAAAATATTTAAAATTGATTGCAATTTGTTTATTAATAGTTCTACCAATATGGTACTAACTTTTAGAATCATATTTGCACTATTACTGACATTTTGAGGGGTTAAAATGATGTAATCTCCCAATCAGCTAAGTTACTTCAGATAAACTACTGTAACTTAGTTATTAAGTTTCAAAAATGCTTGAAATTGATTTTAATTTGTTTGTTGATAGTCCCTCTAATATGGTAATAAATTTTAGAATACTATTTGAACTATTACACACTTTTTGAGGAGTTAAAATAGTGTAATATCCCAAATTAGTTAAGTTACTTCATATAAACCACTGAACTTGGTTAATTATTTTCAAAAATGCTTGAAATTAATTTTGATTTGTTTGCTAATAGTCCCTCCGATACGGTAATAAATGTTATAATCCCAGTTACACTATAACTGACGTTTTCAAGGGTTAGAATGACGTAATATCTCAAATCAGCAAAGTTATTTTAGAAAACAGCAGCAACCTGATTATTACTTTTCTAAAATGTTTGAAATTGATTGCCATTTGTTTTTTTAATAGCTCTTCCAATATACTACTAAATTTTAGAATCCTATTTGCACTATTACTGAATTTTGAGGTGTTAAAATATTTAATGTCCCAAATCAGCTAAGTTACGTCAGAAAATCCACTGTAACATAGTTATTAATTGTTAAAAATGCTGGAAATTTATTTAGATTTATTTGTTATTAGTTCCTCCAATATGGTACAAAATTTTAGAATCCTAGTTACACTATTACTGACGATTTGAAGAGTTAGAATGATGTAATATCTCAAATCAGCCAACACGGACACAAAAAATACCTAACACAAACTCTTAATAACCACAGCCCGAGGAGGATTCACCACCACAAACCTCGCGGCCAGGACCGAGGGAAGAAATTTTTATTTTTCTCTTTTATTTGTAGATATGCAATTTATTTTAATTTTTACAATTATATAAATATTATTATATTGTATATGTATGGACAAAGAATAAATAAATTTAAAAAAATAAAAATAAAAATAAAATATGCAGGAGAGGATGGGAAAGGCGTGAAAATCTGCTGTAGGCTGACGGGGGAAAGGAAAGTAGTGAGGATAGAGGGAGTATAGGAATATTTATGCTGTTATTGTGTATTTTGCTGATTGTTACTTTTATTTTAATTTTGTATGTATATTTGTTGTTGTTGTTCTTGATGTTCTAGTTTCTATAAACAAATGTAGCCATTTACATTAATTACACAGCAATAATTATCTATAATCCCATTAAGCACCCTAAAGTATCTAGGTAATTCGATATTACTGTCATGATCTGAGGAATAAGTCGGTTTTGAGGAAACACAACACGTTCCACGCGCGCTATCCTTGAGGGGAAAGCTGTTGCGGAGCTCCTTCACAAGTGCGGGACGGCGTATCGTTACAAGCATATCAACCTTGCTGCTTGCCACTTTTTCGTCCACCAAACAAACGCCCCGGCGTCAGCTAATGCGTTTTTAATCAAAATCATAAATCATACCGGCAACAATCGACGGCGGCAAGTGTCGCTGTCACGGTGCCGGCCCCATTAGTGCCAGATACATCGCCGTGCACTCTGCATCCGGGGGCGGGCCCCTAATGGCCCGTGCCTCGATTTATTCAGCGCGGGCGCACTTAATAATTGTTGTTAGCGTGATTATGATTAATGCGCGCGGCGACAAAGTTTATAACTAGTCGTGGCGCGATCGAAATTTGTTATTTACGAGCCTCTCCCGGTTTAATTGCCGCCCTCCCTCCTATCGTCTTTAATTATTATCGCCGCAACAAAAGCGCGAGATTGCCTCACATACACGCCGGCATGTATGGGGGGATGTAAAAGTTTATGGATAAAGCGCGCGCGCGCGCCCCCGGGGGTTATTTATGGGCCATTAATTTCGACGAGTCGATCGGGCGGGCAAATACGTGTGCGCAACATCAAATTTTACAATTAACTCAAGTTATAGAGGGGGGTATGTTCAAAAATTCTACGTGTATGCAGTTTTTATTGGCGGGGCTTTAATGATTATGAAATACTATATTGAATTTTCGTAGAATATCAATGCGTGATATTTTTTTCCTATATCATACAATAACATCGAATATCGACTATAATTTAATCGCTGAGTGGAATACTAGCATGTTTAGGGTTTCAATTTTACATCTAAGCTCGGTGCCTGTTCACTAGTCCTTTAGCCATGTTCCCAGATAATTGAATTTATTGATTATTGTAGGTTGTTAAACGTCGTACCGCGTATGCTACTGTATACTGGTCCTCTTTCTAGTATGTTTAGGCTATAGGATAATTGTCGGGGAGTGGAGAACCCAAATAACTCCAAAATCGTAGTTTAGATATAATCTGTTTTATGGGAAAATAACTAATTGTTGTGACATGTATACTTTTCCCATAAAACTGATTTTATCTAAACTACGATTTTAGTTTTTTGGTTGGTTATTATTTTTCAAAAATACTTTAAATTGATTTTGGTTTATTTGTCAATAGTCCCTTCAATATGGTACTAAATTTTGGAAACTTTGTTACACTATTACTGACGTTTTGAAAGATTAGAATTATGTAATATTTCAAATCAACCAAGTTACTTCAGAAAAACCACTGTAACTTAGTTATTAATTTTCAAAAATTCTTGAAATTAATTTTGGTTTATTTGTCGATAGTCCCTTCAATACGGTACTAAATTTTGGAAACCTAGTTACACTATTACTGACGTTTTGAAGGGTTAGAATGATGTAATATTTCAAATCAGCCAAGTTACTTCAGAAAAACCACTGTAACTTAGTTACTAATTCTCAAAAATACTTGAAATTGATTTTGGTTTATTTGTCGATAGTCCCTTCAATATGGTACTAAATTTTGGAAACCTAGTTACACTATTACTGACGTTTTGAAGGGTTAGAATGATGTAATATTTCAAATCAACCAAGTTACTTCAGAAAAACCACTGTAACTTAGTTATTAATTTTCAAAAATTCTTGAAATTGATTTTGGTTTATTTGTCGATAGTCCCTTCAATACGGTACTAAATTTTGGAAACCTAGTTACACTATTACTGACGTTTTGAAGGGTTAGAATGATGTAATATTTCAAATCAGCCAAGTTACTTCAGAAAAACCACTGTAACTTAGTTAATAATTCTCAAAAATACTTGAAATTGATTTTGGTTTATTTGTCAATAGTCCCTCCAATATGATACTAAATTTTGGAAACCTAGTTACACTATTACTGACGTTTTGAAGGATTAGAATGATGTAATATTTCAAATCAACCAAGTTACTTCAGAAAAAACACTGTAACTTAATTATTAATTTTCAAAAATACTTGAAATTGATTTTGGTTTATTTGTCAATAGTCCCTCCAATATGCTACTAAATTTTGGAAACCTAGTTACACTATTACTGACGTTTTGAAAGATTAGAATGATGTAATATTTCAAATCAACCAAGTTACTTCAGAAAAAACACTGTAACTTAGTTATTAATTTTCAAAAATACTTGAAATTGATTTTGGTTTATTTGTCGATAGTCCCTTCAATACGGTACTAAATTTTGGAAACCTAGTTACACTATTACTGACGTTTTGAAGGGTTAGAATGATGTAATATTTCAAATCAGCCAAGTTACTTCAGAAAAACCACCATAACTTAGTTATTAATTTTCAAAAATACTTGTAATTGATTTTGGTTTATTTGTCAATAGTCCCTCCAATATGGTACTAAATTTTGGAAACCTAGTTACACTATTACTGACGTTTTGAAGGATTAGAATGATGTAATATTTCAAATCAGCCAAGTTACTTCAGAAAAACCACTATAACTTAGTTATTAATTTTCAAAAATACTTGTAATTGATTTTGGTTTATTTGTCAATAGTCCCTCCAATATGGTACTAAATTTTGGAAACCTAGTTACACTATTACTGACGTTTTGAAGGATTAGAATGATGTAATATTTCAAATCAGCCAAGTTACTTCAGAAAAACCACCATAACTTAATTATTAATTTTCAAAAATACTTGAAATTGATTTTGGTTTATTTGTCGATAGTCCCTTCAATATGGTACTAAATTTTGGAAACCTAGTTACACTATTACTGACGTTTTGAAGGGTTAGAATGATGTAATATTTCAAACCAGCCAAGTTACTTCAGAAAATTCACTCTAACTTAGTTATTAATTTTCAAAAATACTTGAAATTGATTTTAGTTTATTTGTCAATAGTCCCTCCAATATGGTACTAAATTTTGGAAACCTAGTTACACTATTACTGACGTTTTGAAGGGTTAGAATGATGTAATATTTCAAATCAGCCAAGTTACTTCAGAAAAACCACTATAACTTAGTTATTAATTTTCAAAAATACTTGTAATTGATTTTGGTTTATTTGTCAATAGTCCCTCCAATATGGTACTAAATTTTGGAAACCTAGTTACACTATTACTGACGTTTTGAAGGATTAGAATGATGTAATATTTCAAATCAACCAAGTTACTTCAGAAAAACCACTGTAACTTAGTTATTAATTTTCAAAAATACTTGAAATTGATTTTGGTTTATTTGTCGATAGTCCCTTCAATACGGTACTAAATTTTGGAAACCTAGTTACACTATTACTGACGTTTTGAAGGATTAGAATGATGTAATATTTCAAATCAACCAAGTTACTTCAGAAAAACCACTGTAACTTAGTTATTAATTTTCAAAAATACTTGAAATTGATTTTGGTTTATTTGTCGATAGTCCCTTAAATATGGGACTAAATTTGGGAAACCTAGTTACACTATTACTGACGTTTTGAAGGGTTAGCATGATGTAATATTTCAAATCAGCCAAGTTACTTCAGAAAAGCCACTGTAACTTAGTTATTAATTTTCAAAAATACTTGAAATTGATTTTGGTTTATTTGTCGATAGTCCCTTCAATATGGTACTAAATTTTGGAAACCTAGTTACACTATTACTGACGTTTTGAAGGGTTAGCATGATGTAATATTTCAAATCAGCCAAGTTACTTCAGAAAAGCCACTGTAACTTAGTTATTAATTTTCAAAAATACTTAAAATTGATTTTGGTTTATTTGTCGATGGTCCCTTCAATATGGTACTAAATTTTGGAAACCTAGTTACACTATTATTGACGTTTTGAAGGATTAGAATGATGTAATATTTCAAATCAGCCAAGTTACTTCAGAAAAACCACTGTAACTTAGTTACTAATTTTCAAAAATGGTTTATTTGTCGATAGTCCCTTCAATATGGTACTAAATTTTGTAAATCTAGTTACACTATTACTGAGGTTTTGAAAGATTAGAATTATGTAATATTTCAAATCAACCAAGTTACTTCAGAAAAACCACTGTAACTTAGTTATTAATTTTCAAAAATTCTTGAAATTGATTTTGGTTTATTTGTCGATAGTCCCTTCAATATGGTACTAAATTTTGGAAACCTAGTTACACTATTACTGACGTTTTGAAGGGTTAGAATGATGTAATATTTCAAATCAGCCAAGTTACTTCAGAAAATCTACTGTAACTTAGTTATTAATTTTCAAAAATACTTGAAATTGACTTTGGTTTATTTGTCGATAGTCCCTTCAATACGGTACTAAATTTTGGAAACCTAGTTACACTATTACTGACGTTTTGAAGGGTTAGAATGATGTAATATTTCAAATCAGCCAAGTTTCTTCAGAAAAACCACTGTAATTTAGTTAGTAAATGTCAAAAATGCTTGAAATTGATTTTTATTTGTTTGGTGATAGTCCCTCTAATATGGTACTAAATTTTAGAATTCTATTTGTACAATTACTGACTTTTTGATGAATTAAAATGATATAATATCCCATATTAGTTAAGTTACTTCAGAAAAACCACTGTAATTTGGTTATTAATTTTCAAAATTACAATTTTTGAACATAGAAAGAGGACCAGTATACAGTACCAACAGTTTACCAACCTACAATAATGAACAAATTCAAGTATCTGGGAACATGACTAGGGCAAGGACTGGAAAACAGACACAGAGTTAAAAGGCAAAATTGAAAGTGCTTGCAATGCATTCATGAAATTCAAAATAGTCCTTATCAACAGCGAACTAGATCTGAACCTTAGAATAAGATTTGCAAGATGCTACATATGGTCAGTGCTCATCTACGGTATGGAAGGATGGACGATAAAAGTAGCAATGAACATAATAGAATCCTTTGACATGGGGCTCTACCGTAGACTGCTAAGGATATCGTAGACTATAAGAATAACCAATGAGGTAGTTCTGCGATGGGGAGGCAGAGGTCGTGAACTTTTAATTGCAATAAAAACAAGGAAGACTGCATATCTAGGATACCTGATACGAAATCACAGGTAAGATATACTACAACTTATTATTTAAGGGAAAATTATCTCTCTATCTATCTTTATATTAATAATAAGTTTATTCCCCTATTTTTTTACACTTTAAGGGAAAATTGAAGAAAAATGTGGAGTTGGAAGAAACAAACAAATTATGATATGATACAACTTATTCTTGATGGGAAAATTGAAGGTAAAATAAAACGACAATAACGAAATTAAGAACTTACAACCAGGAATCGCGTAGTGATGAATCATATTGTCACTAACTTCCATTAATGGATATATGCATAAGAAGAAGACTTTATAAGATACACAACCGTCAAAACAGTTAACATTTCTCCATACATTTCAGTAATAGCACCATTTTATATGTAGGTTATTTCATCTTTCAAGCGATTATTCCTGGAAAGCAATAACATTTCTCATCCCCAACTAAAATTACAGTCAGAAATATCTCGCATCTTCCATCTTAGGGCCCGATAAACTCTCCTCTCGCAGACTTATTATGATTTAGTCGCCCAGCTCGCGTTATAGCTCCCAGTCGCGCATAAAAACATTTCAGGAGCGGCGGCGGGATGAAATTATGCCGCCGCCTCTATGAGGAAATTATACAATTTAAAATGGGGGGGACCGCGTTCGTTTTTTTTTTATGCGGCCGCGAGATAAGTGCATTTCATAATCACAACGCGAACGGCACGATTTACTCTCATAACGGTCCTTAAATGCGCGGGGGGCGGCCGTTTAACCGCATCTCGCTTTCCCATATAATTCATAGCCGAATCAGATGAAGAGAGTGAGAGAGAGTGAACGGGCAATGTTTGCACGCGGCCCGAAATCAAACCGTATAAATAATTCCCGGGCGGCGGCGGCAACGTGTCAAATCGGAGGAAAGTTTAATGGCTTACGAGGAGTTTTTAAAAGTTTTTTTTTATGGATTTCTCGCAGTCGATTGCGATTGAGAGGTTGATGCGAGACTTAAATCGTTTATTACTTTCCGAATACAGCACTGATAAATAAGGAAGATACCAGTAGTGCGAAAAAAATTATAATTTTTATTTAAAGCTACCCACCTCAGTGACTAGTTAAGGGCATTGTCTCTCATACTGAACATTGGTGAGCCTGAGTTTATTTTCCATCAGGGCGACTTTTCGCGCATCATTTTTCACGGTTTCTTAGAGGTTTTCTGTTGAAGTTAAGGTGATTAATTCTTATAGGGTGATACCAACTCAAGTTTGAGTTACAATAATATTTTGCACGATTACAATTTTTAAAAGACATATACATACGTTAACTTAATTTTCATTTTGTTCGAGAGTTTCCAAAACCAGGTGGCCAGGACCCACTCCGGAGCAACCGCAGGGAAAATTATTATTTTCAGTTTATTTTTTTACTGAATTGTATTTATGTATTATTTATGTATATATATATATATATATATATATATATATATGATTAATAAAAAAAAAGTAAAAAGAAGATTGAATTTTAAATATAACTGTAGTAGAATATTTTTTTACTAAAACCAACAATTTCAATGCCAGCATTTTTTTTCTTGCTCCCTACACTCCTTCCTGCATGGTAGGTCGTATGAATAATCTGTTAGGAGACAAGCGCAAATATTTTGCAAGCAACATCACTCGCGTACGCTGAAAGCCGCCTCCATCTCTTGTTTACAGACTAGAACGGAGATGCAACCCCCCATGAAATAAACTCGAGAACCCTCCTTCCATCACCCGCATGTGTGCACGTCTCTCACCTGCTCTTCATGCGCGCCTGCCTACTGGAATTATGGCGAATACACTCGCAAATTATTTCAGGCGATGAGTTTTACTTTTCGAATACAGCAGTATACATAAACAGTCGAATGGTAAAATGTTGTAACACACAAAGCCTCAAGTTTATAGTATTAAAAAAATCGTATAACAAAAAATTTCATAAAAACTTCGATCTTTATAGGGCTATCAGCCGTGAGGCTTTTCCGCCAGCCAAGGCAGAAGCTCAGAGTAGTTTAATCATCCGATATTCACTTTAACTTTACAGAAAACCTCTGAAAAACTGTGAAAGGTGATTCGCGAAAATTCGCTCCATGCCGGGGATCAAACTCAGGCTCCCCAATGCTCAGTACGAGACGGACGACGCATCTAACTATAATTTTCTTGACCCAACTCATTGGTCGAGTGTCGATGTCGATTTTTGTTTGTTGCTCGAGCATTGTGTTACTAAAAAAAAGACCTTTATTGTGCATACCTCTCAAGAAATACACACATCCCCCAGTTTGTATTTTTTAAGAGGTATGCCAAATAAATGCCTTTTTTTAGCATATAACTGTATACCTCGGTAATAGGTATCCCAGAATTTCTAGCAGGAATAAACGAATAAATTCAGTAAAATAAATGCTGTTGGTACTCAGGCCTGCTATTCATATAGTGGAAAATATGTATAAATCGGTTGCTATTTATACTATTCCGATAAACAATTCGGCAGCAATGCACTAACTGCACATTGCGTTTTGGAATATTTAGATTTAAAAATACGCTGATAGATATATCAAAACCGGCGCCCCCGGAAATATTTCATAACCCGGAACGCAATTTCGTGCGAGCGAAACGTTTTAATTCCGATAATTACAATTTGCGAGCCGGACACAAAGCGAGGCTCGCGCGCGCGTTCTCCGAACCGAATTGCAATCGACAAAATCAATTCGCGATTGATTTGCCCGGCTATTGTTCGCCTGCATTCCAAAGAGTCACAAATACAAAGCATAGACGTTTTTAAGTAAGCTGGCCGACTTGGCATTTATCAATGATTCGAATTTCCGGCTCGGGCAGTGTTTTTATATTTTTTAAACTCATTAATTTAATTGTTATATTAATTATAAGCATATATTGTAGCTAGCCTACACCGAAAGGTAAAAGGCATATATAAAAATTAGCTCCCATCTAGCGATGTGGCGAATAACCGAGTATTTTTCAGCTAGATGGGTTAATAATTCTAACCGGGATATGATATGAATTTCAAGCCAGTTGTGGCAAAATTTGAGATTTTTTAAAGATTTATTGACACATGTATTCTTTATTATTAAATAATATAATTAGTATTAAAGACACCTTACACGGTCAATAATACTCATCATAATAGTCATTCCTAGTACTGTCAATATTTGATTCTATATCCTTCTTCAATATTAATTGAGTAATTAATTATTCGGATAAACATCAGTATTCTCTTCATTCCATCATTACTATACCTTACACTATCAGTATCATTGTGCCGAATTTGTGTTTATTGTACCTCGGTAGTAAATGGCTTAAATACAAAATATTTAGAAGATTCTGGCACCAATTAAGCGCAAATACAGCTATCAACAAAATAAAGATATCAAATTATTTGACATCAAAAGCAGGCAATGACCTTGCAAAAGTTATTTATTAAATAAAGTTCGTCCAACATAATTTTATTTATTAATTATTATTTATTATTTTGTGACTATAAACATCTTCATAGAATATAGCCTTTGAACTTTATTTTTATTTATTATTTTATTTCAGCATAAACCACCCAAGTAAAATTTATACACACCTAATATGTAATCCTGACCCAAGTGGCTTGAAGATTATAAAATTTTAAAATTCTTAAGATTTACTTTACCTAAAAAGTCACCTTACACGGTTAATAATACTGTCAATATTTTAAAATAATGAAAATTTTAAAAATGTTATCGTAAAGTAATACTGTCATTATTCAAAAATATTGACAGTATTATTGACAGTGTAAGGTGACTTTTTAGGTAAAGTAGATCTTAAGAATTTTAAAATTTTATAAACTTCAAGCTTGAGCCAGGATTATATGTTAGGTGTGTATAAATTTTACTTGATAATAACATATGAATACCAAACATTTGTATTATGTATGTAGTCAAGGATTGCGCGGTGGGGGCGGCGGCTGCGGATGAAGATTTATAATTGTGATTGACGGAGCGTGTAAAATTTAGCGTGAAATTAGAACGCATTAATCAACGCCCGGCCGCCTCATGGGCGGAGGAGGATAAAGGATTCTGTTTTAATGCGGTGAGAGTGCTCGAAAAAAAAAAAGAAAAATAAATTGGGTTGATGGTAATTCAAACGCCCAATTATTAGCGTTGTTCAAACAATTAGAAATTATAATGAAACATAATTTCTACATACAACACACGTATATAGTATAGTAATTTCATTTGCTAAAAATGTCTTATGATTTAAAAAATCAACTGAGGATTTTTCGACGGTCAAGTGAGAAGCTCAGAGGAGTTAAATCAGCCGGTATTTTCTTTAACTTTACTTAATTTAACTTAACTTAACAGAAATATGATTTTATTAACCCAGCTCAGTGGCCGAGTGGTTAGAGGCGTCATTCATCTCGTACTGAGCATTGGGGAGCCTGAGTTCGATCTCCAGCGGGGAGCGAATTTTTGCGAATCACCTTTCACAGTTTTTCAGAGGTTTTGTTGTGAAGTTTAGATAAATACCGGGTGATTAAACTCCTCTAAGCTTCTCCCTTGACCGGCGAAAAGCCTAACGGCTGATAGCCCTATAGAGATAGAAGTTTATTTTATGATTTTATTATACTATAAATAAAGTATAACTGCACAACTAACAAGTAGGTTGGACCAACCACGAGGAGACGCTGGATTCAGGAAAGGCTTTAGCATCCTGGATCACCTGCAGACCATCAGAGGGCTAATAGAAAATCTAACGAAAATCAGTTCACATTATGGACAGCCGGCTAGTCTAGTGGAGAACTCAGGCACATAAAAGACAGCAGGGAAAACCTCAGACCAGATGAACAGATGACATAAAACAACTGTCACGACATAATTGGTTAAGAAAAACAGAAAACACGACATGAAAAAGAAGCTAGGGGAGGCTTACATCCGAGGATGGATGACATAGGTAATGATGATAAAAAAATTACTGACAAATTAACTAAAATTGGAAATTCTTTCTGTTGGACAATAAAGGCTTATTATATATATATATATATATATATATATATATATATATATATATATACACTCAAATTACATCGACTGAGATAGATATGATAAGAATCTATTATCTAATACGAATAAAAATGTTATTTCATTGTAGATATAAGCAAACAAATAATCATGGTGATTTCATTAAATTTAACAATTTACCATCTCAATTTGATCTGTAAAAAGAAATATTGTGTTGGAGGTAATTCAAACGCTTAATTATGACTATAGTAATGTCATAAAATAATGTCCAATTTTAAATGTTAATATATTTCATAGAAAAGTCTTGAAGTAACTTTTGTATGAAATATATCAACATTTAAAATTGGACATTAAAATTGGATTATTATATATGATACAAATTGAAATGTAATCGGTTTTATAATAAAATAACTACTAATAAAATGCAGGAATAAAAACAAAAATTGTATAATCAAAATCACTATTTGCAAATTAAATGATCATTTCCTACATTCCCCCTACTATTTGTCCGTTTTGATTCATCTGGCTTGCAAATAGCGGGATAATTAAAATTGATTTTATACGCTGGCAGTATTTGCGCAAAGCAGCGTTTGGTGGAGGGGCGGCAATTTACATTTTACCGTGCCTGCTGGACGCGTTTATCGGCCAAGTTGCAGGCACCAATAAATATTTGCGTTCGGAATTAATCAATCCTATAAAAATAGTAGAATGGTTTTTCTACCCATATATTTTAGAAATAATATTGATTACATTAATGATTTTGAATTTTCTTGAATTTAATAATAATAATAATGTTTATTGCCCAAGAGGTAAACCCAAAATTAAATCCTGTTTTCACACATAGAATTTAAGAATGTAGTTGCAGTAAATATCGCAGCTAATTGAATGTTTGTGATTTGTTTCAACAGTATTATTGTGACCACTATTGTTTCCGATATAAAGGGTCGCTCGGGTAGCTGACAATGTTGCGGAACGCCGAAATCATACTTTGTGCTATTGGATACAACACGTGCTGGCTAACAGCCGCTGGCGGTGATGAAAGCTGTACACGTGAGAGTCATGGTTGAACTGTGATCGTTTCAATTACTGCCCTCCACATATATCCAACAAATAGAATCATTTTTTGATAATGGAGGTGAAAGAAGAGTTTAATAATGATATAAATCCTTTATTTTTAGACATTTTTAATACATACATTTAAACCTGACTGAATGAAATTGGAGTAAGTCAATAACGTTAAAAAAAAATTGTATTTCTCATGATCAACTCTATTTAATAATTACATTCTACGTACGAAGAATGTAATTATAAATATATGAGAAATACAATTATTTTTTAAAAACTTTATTGACTTACACCAATTTCATTCACTCAGGTTTAAATGTATGTTTTAAAAATGCCTAAAAATAAAGGATTAATATTATTATTAAACTCCTTTGAGCTTGTTATCTATGTTATTGATAATTGAGTTATTTTTTTTAAGAGCTTCTTCCTTTACCAATGGAAAAGCCTTTTGGCGGATATGATCCCATTAAGATAGATATTTATTTTCTTAAATTTGTTACACTTTAATGTCTTGGAAACTGTAAGCTTTATATAATGTTTTATATAATAACTATGTAATTATTTATATACTTTTTCTCAGAACTTTGTAGTTTTGGAGTAAAATTGAAAAAAAAATTGAAAGTAGAGACTTTGTTGTTTAAATAAAAGCAAATTTATATATTAAAAAAAAAAGAAATCTTGGATATTCGCATTTTTTTGGTATAACTTTAAACTTAAATTTCATAAAATTATTCTTAATATACTAAATTGAGAATAATTTTATGAAATTTGTAATTGTTGTTGATACTTAAAAAGTTATGATTTTTTTAGTGAGCACTGGATGTGCCGGTGTGTCATAATTGGGGCTCGAGAAAATTTCAAAACAGTAAGAAAATTCATAAATCGAAAACCAGTTAATACACACAATTAATGTAATGAATTTATGTTCTTGATTTATTAGGTAATTCAGAAAAAAAATCAACATAACAACAAATCATCATATTTTTGAGTTACAACCGTCAGAAGGATAGTGTTGAAACTTTTTCTTCAGACAACTGTAATTAATAAAATTTTGTATAAATAGAGCTGAATATTGGTTTGAATAAATTCAATAGTATATTGAAAATATATTTTCGAAATTTGTAATCTATGTTTTTGATAATTGAAGAGTTATGATTTTTTTTAGCGAGCGCTTGATATCTCGGAGTGCCAAGGTGGCCTGAGATAATTTCAAAACAGTAAAAAATTCATAAATCGAGAACAAATTAATACACACAATTAGTTTAATGGATTTAGGTTCTTCATTTATTAAGTAATCTAGAAAAAAATCAATATAAGCACAAGTCTTCATTTGTTTGAGTTATAAACGTCAGAACTTTTGATAAGGACATTTTTGAAACTTTTTGTTCAGACAGCTGTAAATAGTAAAATTTTGAATAAAAAGAGCTAAATATTGGTTTAAATAAATTCCCTATTATATTTAGAATATATTAACGAAATTTGTAATCTGTGTTATTGATAATTGAAGAGTTATGATTTTATTGGCGAGCGCTTAATATCCCGGAGTTGCAAGGTGGACCGAGATAATTTCAATACAGTAAAAAATTCATAAATCGAGAACGAATTAATACACATAATTAATTTAATGGATTTATGTTCTTGATTTATTAAGTAATCTAGAAAAAAATCATCATAAGAACAAGTCTTCATTTGTTTGAGTTATAACCGTCCGAGTTCTGAGAACTTTTTATAAGGACATTTTTGAAACTTTTTGTTCAGACAGCTGTAATTAATAAAATTTTGTATAAATAGAACTGAATATCGGTTTGAATAAATTCACTAGTATATTAAAAATATATTACCAAAATTTGTTATCTGTGTTATTGATAATTGAAAAGTTATGATTTTTTTAGCGAGCGCTTGATATCCCGAAGTGACAAGGTGGCCCGAGATAATTTCAAAACAGTAAAAAATTCATAAATCGAGAACGAATTAATACACACAATTAGTTTAATGGATTTAGGTTCTTCATTTATTAGGTAATCTAGAAAAAAATCAATATAAGAATAAGTCTTTATTTGTTTGACTTATAAACGTCAGAACTTTTGATAAGGACAGTGTTGAAACTTTTTCTTCAGACAGTTGTAATTAGTAAAAATTTATACAAATAGAGCTGAATATTAATTTGATTAAATTCACAAATATATTCTGAATATATTAACGAAATTTGTAATTTGTGTTATTGATAATTGAGGAGTTATGATTTTATTAGCGAGCGCTTGATATCTCGGAGTGCTAAGGTGGCCCCAGATAATGTCAAAACAGTAAAAAATTCATAAATCGAGAACGAGTTAATACACACAATTAATTTAATGGATTTATATTCTTGATTTATGAAGTAATCTAGAAAAAAATTAACATAACAACAAGTCGTCATTTGTTTTGAGTTATAACCGTCAGAACTTTTTATAAGGACAGTGTTGAAACTTTTTCTTCAGACAGCTGTAATTAGTAAAAATTTATACAAATAGAGCTGAATATTAATTTGATTAAATTCACTCATATATTCAAAATATATTATCGAAATTTGTAATTTGTGTTATTGATAATTGAAGAGTTATGATTTTTCTTAGCGAGGGCTTGATATCCCGGAGTGCCAAGGTGGCCCGAGATAATTTCAAAATAGTAAAAGATTCATGAATCGAGAACGAATTAATACACACAATTAGTTTAATGGATTTAGGTTCTTCATTTATTAAGTAATCTAGAAAAAAATCAATATAAGAATAAGTCTTCATTTGTTTGAGTTATAAACGTCAGAACTTTTTATAAGTACATTTTTTAAATTTTTTGCTGTAATTAGTAAAATTTTGTATAAGTAGAACTGAATATCGGTTTGAATAAATTCACTAGTATATTATAAATATATTATTAACATTTTTAATCTGTGTTATTGATAATTGAAAAGTTATGATTTTTTTAGCGAGCGCTTGGTATCCTGAGTGCCAAGATGGCCCGAGATAATTTTAAAACAGTAAAAAATTCATAAATCCAGAACCAGTTAATACACACAATTACTTTAATGGATTTATGTTCTTCATTTATTAAGTAATCTAGGAAAAAATCAACATAACTACAAGTCGTAATTTGTTTCGAGTTATAACCGTCAGAACTTTTTATAAGGACAGTGTTGAAACTTCTTGTTCAGACAGCTGTAATTAGTAAAATTTTGAATAAATAGGACTGAATAATGGTTTGAATAAATTCAGTGGTTTATTAAAAATATATTATCAAAATTTGGAATCTGTGTTATTGATAATTTAAGAGTTATGATTTTTTTAGCGAGCGCTTGATATGCCGGAATGCCAAGGTGGCCCGAGATAATTGCAAAACAGTAAAAAAATCATAAATCGAGAACGAGTTAATACACACAATTAATTTAATGGATTTATGTTCTTGATTTATTAAGTAATCTAGAAAAAAATCAATATAAGAACAAGTCGTCATTTGTTTGAGTTATAAGCGTCAGAACTTTTTATACGGACAGTGTTGAAACTTTTTATTCAGACAGCTGTAATTAGTAAAATTTTGTATAAAAATAGCCAAATATTAGTTTAAATAAATTCCCAGTTATATTTAGAATATATTAACGAAATTTGTAATCTGTGTTATTGATAATTGAAGAGTTATGATTTTTTTTGCGAGCGCTTGATATCCCGCAGTGCCAAGGTGGCCCGAGATAATTTCAAAACAGTAAAAAATTCATAAATCGAGAACGAATTAATACACACAACTAGTTTAATGGATTTAGGTTCTTCATTTATTAAGTACTATAGAAAAAAATCAATATAAAAACAAGTCTTCATTTGTTTGAGTTATAAACGTCAGAAGTTTTTATAAGGACATTTTAGAAACTTTTTGTTCAGACAGCTATAATTAGTAAAATTTTGTATAAATAGTACTCAATATCAGTTTGAATAAATTCATTAGTATATTGAGAATATACTAGCGAAATTTATAATCTGTGTTATCGAAAATTGAAAAGTTATGAATTTTTTAGCGAGCGCTTGATGTCCTGGAGTGCCAAGATGGCAACCCGAGTAAATTAATTTCAAATCAGTAAAGAAAATCATAACTCGAGAACCAATACAAAGTTTAGTTTATGGATTTATATTCTTGTTTTATTTAGTTTTATGAAATTTAGATATAGAAAAAATATCATTGACATTTTCTTAAAATTAATTTAAAACCGTCACAATGACAGAAGAACAATATAAAATATTAAATAGTAGTAATTATTGTATCTGCTACACTTTGTAACTGGCTATCGACCTGCGAGTCCTTCTTTAATAAAAACACGTTTCCGGTCAGAGTTCTTTTTGCATGTATTAGCTTGTTTGCATGTATTAGCTCTAGAATTGCCAGTTATCTAAGTAAATGTGGGTACGATCCGTTTTTTAGTAAGTCAATATAAAATATTACATGAAAATTACATTTTCACTCACAGTTTATTTGCAACTGCATTCGTTGCATCCGAAATTATTTTCAACGCGAATCAACCCGCTCTGGCGCTTTTAATGATTCGGGAGCGTGCGGTTGCGGGATAGATGAAGGGAGGCGCGCCTGTAATTATTCCGACCGCTGTTTTCATTCCCGGGAATTACCGTTCATTTCACCGCTGAATAAGTGACGTCGTTCTTCATTTTGCTACCCTACGTTTCGCGCTACGTTTCCCGATTACACCGCCGCCGTGCGCGCTCTTCGGTTTATTGTTTTACACCCCATTCGCCGATGAGATTACACAAGGAGATATATTGGGGGGCAGATACGATTTTTGTATGAGTGTGTTAAAAAAACGACTTTATTTTTATCGAAAATAAATAGATTGGATGATTGGAAACTTGCTTAATTTGTCCGACTACCATGACAAAATAATTATACCTTATATATGTATATATTTTGCATATTATTGTTGTTGTCCTGTAATTGGATTTTTCTTTCCGTAGGACACTAAAGCTTATTATTATTATAAAAAAAAATATGTTAAACTCTACAATGAAATTGGTGTAATAATAAAAGATGATTCTAAATATTTCGAAAATTCGGTTATTGGATTCATCAAGCTTTACAAACCGATTACCAATATCATGGGCTATCCACCAATATTGCAAATTAAAATTTCTTTAGGCCAGTTTTGGAAATATTCACTTTGGAAAATTGTATACGATTTTGTGCAATTGTTAAAATATGGATCTAAATTTTTGTATTTTTTTCGAAAATCACTGATCTGATATGTATTACACATTGCAGATGGTTTACCAATATCATGGTCCATCCATCAATATTGCAAATTAAAATTTCTATCGGCCAGTTTTGTAAATATTCACAGTGGAAAATTGTATACGATATTTGTGCAATTGTTAAAATATTAATCTAAATGTTTGTATTTTTTTCTAAAATCACTGATCTGATATTTATCACATATTGCAGATGGTTTACCAATATAATAGCCTATCCACCAATATAGTAGACTAAAATTACATAAGGTTATTTTTGGAAATATTTACAGTACAAAATTGTATATGAAATTGGTGTAATAATAAAAGATTCTAAATCCACTTATTGGATTTGTATCTAGTTTTACAAATCGATTACCAATATCATGGGCTATCCACAAATATTGCAAATTAAAATTTCTTTCGACTAGTTTTGTAAATATTCTCTGTGAAATTTGTATGCGATATTTGTGCAAATTATTAAAAGATGATTCTAATTTTTTGTATTAAAGTAAAAAAATGCATTTTAATGCATAAAAACCTCAGTTTATAAATAAACCTTTGTTATCAGCGTCTATGTTTATCAGTTGCAATTAATATATATTATCTCTTTGCCTTTTACCTTTCGGTGTAGGCTAAAAGTTGCAATTTAATTACTGCAATCTGAGAAAGTATGCAACAATCTCCGCAATACATAAATCGATCCGCGGCAAGCGTCGCACAATTTCTTAGGGGGAGCGCGCACATGCCGCGTTTTGTCACGACCGCAGACCAACAGAAACCGCCCCCTCCTCTAGCAGTTGGATTTAAGTAATTTAAGTTCCGCGGAATTGCCGTCGCGGCTTTCGGGAAAACGGAATAATGCGCGCCGCGCGGCGACGGGGAACGAAATAATTGGAATTGCAATTTAATGGAAACGTCCGCTACGTCAGGGCAATGCTCATAAAAGCTTGTGGTTACTATCACGAAAGTGAGTTATTAATTTATGTCTGGTACATATTTCAAGATCTTTGACTAAATTATGACCGTTCTCATAATTTAGTCAATTTAGTATTTGTCGATACAACAAATCGTACTGAATACTGTTAACCCAACGAATATTCTGACAGGATTCAGCTTTTTGGGCCAGACTTCGCTGAAATGATGATACTCGTGCCCAAATGGTACCCCAACCCCCACTGTTGCAAACGTGTAGCTCCGTAAAGCGTGGGGCGAGTTTCTACCTGAATATTGTTGTTATTGTTTATACAACAAATCATTTAATTTTTATTTAGCATTATTTTATTTATTTATTTAATTATATGCCTTCTAACGTGAGGTATAGGCGTTTAGCATTATAAAAGTATAAAAAATCTAACAGTTTTAGAATCGAGACTAAACTACGACAAGGGGATATAGCCCCTCTACAATAATTTTCAACTTAGCTCTAGCAAAGATTATAAGAATTATACCATCAGATAGTTTTACTGTTTCCAATTCCAATTGTTAGTAAAGGAAAGCTTTACCAACAAAGAGTCAGAAGCCGCCAAGTAGGGACTAAGAGTGAGTGAAACATTAAAATTATTTCAGACATTTCTCATAAGGCATTTTCGTGCCCGCAATTCCCAGCTAATTTTTCGATGCAGAATTCCACATAGCCGTCATTGTACTAATAAAATAATTTAATTTAACTAATTTAATTATCTAATTTAATATGATATTATTGATATTATTATTATGATATATTAATATGATAATACGGTTCGCAATTATACTTACTCTACGAGCTCTATTATATGGATGTAAAGACTCACCTGGAACAAAAGAAATAATATTGTTAGAATAATGTTGTTTTACTAAATAGAAGAAAAATTAGATAAAGATAGATTCTGTTAAAAATATATTTGTTTAAATCAAAATCAGCTAAATAAAAATGTATTTTTTAAATCATTTTCTTTTTAGTTTAGATTTATTTAACCCTCCTCATGGTGCCTGTAAGCAGTACAAATATTGGTGCCCAATATTTGTACTGCTTACAGGCACCATGAGGAGGGTTAAATAAATAAATAAATAATTATTTTAAATTATTTATAGTGATTAGCTAGTAAAGAAAATGTGATTAATTAAATTTAATGAAAGACGGAAAACTTCATTTCAAAATAAATTACAAACAAATTTTAAAACTAAAACTAAAAATGTGATTTTATAAGAAACCTAAACCCAAATTGTAGTTTGTGATTAATTTTCTAAAATTACTACAAGTACTACAAGTTGTAGTTTGGGATTAATTTTTTAAGGTTACTAACTTAATCACAAACTTATGTTATTACATGACGAAAAAGTATGTAGCAAAACACAAATAAAATGTGTTGAAATTACATACATATTTGTATGTACTATTGTCTTGTCTTGTCAAAATTAGACTGAAGGTCATTATTCGACAGCCAATATATTGATGTAGCTGTCTTTAGAGCAACGTTAGAAATCAATCACAAATCACATGATTGTACTGATTACGTTGCAAACATATTACTAAATTCATTATACATACAGTATAATTTAATAAATCATGTTATAACATTAGTGAAACATGGGTTTTCCCAATAAATACCTGTGTCTGTTACCGGGCCACCTTCTTATCAAATTTAAAGAGATTTGCAGTTTGTCCCGGGCGATAAACTTGCGGCTATCCGTCTAGAAGTCTATTACGAACACACACACCAAATTTTAGAACGATCGGTCACTAATTACTGTAATTTTAGGAAAATTTACTAAGCGAACAATGCGCGACGCGAGCACTTCGGGCGAGACTGACGCGCATCGTCGTCTTGTGCGCAGATCTGCGACCGCAGAGAAGAGCAAAAAATTATCTATTTGCTGCGTTGTATTATTTCCGAGCCACTCATGAGTCACAAAAATGTTCCATTCCATTCCGGAATAATACGAGTATTTGAATATATTATTATATATACAATTATAATATCAAATAAAACAAACAAGTTGCATATAAAAAGAGTTAATAAAAGAACAAAAAAAAATGTACATTTTTCAGATGGTCTCTTGAAATAAAAAATGCTGGTATTCTGAGGTGATTCAGAAGTAATAAGTAAGTGACTTTCATGCAAATATGTATGAGGAATTCAATTTTAATAATCTCAATATTATATCTTCTTTATTTTTAAAGATATCACCATGTTATGATGGAAATAGTCATCTTTTGGACATTTTTGCCGCAAATATGATTCCTGATTACGTCAATTTAAGAATTCTTAGTGACTTTAATGCAAATATGTATGAAGAATTCAATTTTAATAGTCTCAATATTATATCTTCTTTATTTTTAAAGATATCTCCATGTTATGATGGAAATAGTCATCTTTTGGACATTTCTGCCGCAAATATTATTCCTGATTACGCCAATTTAAGAATTCTTAGTGACTTTAATGCAAATATGTATGAGGAATTCAATTTTAATAATCTCAATATTATATCTTCTTTATTTTTAAAGATATCACCATGTTATGATGGAAATAGTCATCTTTTGGACATTTCTGCCGCAAATATTATTCCTGACTACGCCAATTTAAGAATTCTTAGTGACTTTAATGCAAATATGTATGAGGAATTCAATTTTAATAATCTCAATATCATATCTTCTTTATTTTTAAAGATATCACCATGTTATGATGGAAATAGTCATCTTTTGGACATTTCTGCCGCAAATATTATTCCTGATTACACCAATTTAAGAATTATTAGCGATTTTAATGCAAATATGTATGAGGAATTCAATTTTAATAATCTTAATATTATATCTTCTTTATTTTTAAAGATATCATCATGTTATGATGGATATAGTCATCTTTTGGACATTTCTGCCGCAAATATTATTCCTGATTATACCAATTTAAAGAATTATTAGCGATTTTAATGCAAATATGTATGAGGAATTCAATTTTAATAATCTCAATATTATATCTTCTTTATTTTTAAAGATATCACCATGTTATGATGGAAATAGTCATCTTTTGGACATTTCTGCCGCAAATATTATTCCTGATTACGTCAATTTAAGAATTCTTAGTGACTTTAATGCAAATATGTATGAGGAATTTAATTTTAATAATGTCAATATCATATCTTCTTTATTTTTAAAGATATCTCCATGTTATGATGGAAATTGTCATCTTTTGGACATTTCTGTCGCAAATGCTATTCCTGATTACGTCAACTTAAGAATTATTAGTAACTTTAATGCAAATATCTATGAGGAATACAATTTTTAAAATCTCAATATTATATCTTCTTTATTTTTAAAGATATGACCAAAAGTAGTTACTTTTTCTAGCTGTACTAGCTACTTTTAATGTCATAAAGTTACTATTTCATAGTTATGGTTGCATGGGCTCATTCCAATTGGCACAGAGGGTTAATATTCTCACAATCTTGGCACTGAAACCTATGTTCGCCGCCCACCCCTCAATTGCCTCCCGTGTTACTTGTTTCCACCGGCCTGCCCGTTTTACAACGCCAATTTATGCAAATTGGGCGCGGCGACAGGCTCTGCTCTTTCCTCCCGCCGTTAAGAAACCGGTGCTATGAGGGGGTTGGGCATAACTCCGCAACACGGTGGGGCGGCGGCACTCCGACATTTATACAATCACTTCGCCCCAGTTATGCTAATGCGGGCCGCCGCCACCGTCGCCGGGGCGCAATTAATATTCAAATTGGGCACACGCGAAAAATACTGCGCAGGTTTTCTTTGCCAGCACCGGCGGAGACGGATTGCCGCTGCTGCTACGGGGGCGGCGGAGAAAACAGCGATATTTCATCGCGGCCGGCTGCAGTCGAACAAAGTTGCAATTTAGCCCGTGCGGACAGTTGCCGAAGAAATGCAGATTTATTCGCAGTGAATCAGCGGGGTGTGTTCGCTGTTGCGAGCGATAAATAAAAACTAGAAAACATTTTGAAAATAATTACGGGATTTGATTTATAGCATTTTTACAAGGGTACAGTTCATACTTTAACATCCCACGATGGGGGCTTGTGCGCCTCAAGGCACTCCTAAGCCCTTTCTCGGTGTCCTTTGACTAGCTCCTGGCTCGAAGAGCTGAATGCAGTCTCGAAACCAATATCAAAAATATTCGTATCATTTTTCGTTTTTGAAATACATAGTGAAACACTTAATAATTACAACCATTCGTGTAGTCACGACTATATTGGAATGATCCAATATAGTCGAATCGTTGTAATTATTATTTTTTAAAGTTATATTTTTAGTTTTGTGTATTGAAATATTAAATTTTTAAATTGTATTATTATTTTAAATTCTCCCCTTTGTGCTTGAAATTGCGTTTGCCTGAACTGCATTTGCTACAATATAATACGAACGGTGGGTAGGGGTATCTTGTATGCCTTCATGTGATTACTAAATTGAATTATTATTTTTAATTTTTATATGTGTATGACTTGTGTAAATACAAACAATAGCACCATTAAAATTATGATTATGATTATGATTGTTGCCCAACAATTTGTAAACTTTTGTGAACTGTCTATTCCAAACACATAAATATTACAATTCAATTTCTTCATATTCATATAACTGCATTTATAGGCTACATATTTTTGAAAATTGAACTATACTTGCTTGGTTATTCCGGGAAATATATAGGTTTTGTTTCAACTTGTAGAATTATTAGAATTTAACACTATGCAGGCGCGTTTTGACTAAATATTGAATTGGGTTATTGTTCTCTTTTTGTCACTCTTTTGATACCATTGTATAATATTGATGAAACTACTGTTTTCCATATCTGGCTATTCTTAGAGCTACAACAGTATTATCCTTGAAAATCACATGCATGCATACAAACATAATTCCAATTAAATTGCAAAAAAAAGTAACAAATATTAAATATCATTTCAATCCACTAATCAAAATCCTGCCCACTCTCTTCCTATATATTGCCATCAACAAATATCGTCCCCTGTCATTTTTTGATCGATCACAATGTGGACAAAAAAAAAGCCGTGCCTGTGAGGTGGGTTGTCGCAAGCTGTTAAAATATTTGGGCGCGCCGCAGATCGGTCACGGTGCTGATATTAAATTGTGAAATATTCATTGGAAAAGTTCGGGGCCGACGCGATAACCGTATTTTAAAATAACCTGTCACGCGATATCGGACCGCGCGCGCACAATAAATCCATTAAACGTGTTTGCGCCCGTTCATTATTTCCGCAGCACCCCCAAAGCTTGCGAATTTGTCGATAACCGACCTGCTGTGTGTGTGTGTAAAAATTTAAACGAAAGCAATTTAACACCAGTGGGCTCAATTCTACTATTTTATTAAATATACAGGGCTAAATAATAACCCATACACAAAATTGTGATAATTTAATCATTAAGCCCATATGTTAACTTTCCCTCGGTCCGTAACTACGCCTGAGAATAAAATATTAAGAATAAAGCCCATATATATGATCTCTACCATAACTACATACTGACAGAGAGCAGGAATATGGGCTTTATTCAGCACAAAACTTTTATTTGTTTTGTGCTGAATAAAGCCGACTTCAATTTATAAATAAACCTGAGGGATTTTGCGTATAGAAACGAATTGAGTAATAAATACATATTATATTCTCGTGATTTTTTTAAGCGATTTTCTTAATAGCTAAGCAAAGGCGGGCGATACATTACGGTTACTCAGCTTTCGCCTCCCCTTTGTGCTTTCAATTGCGTTTGCCTGAACTGCATTTGCTACAGTATAATACAGACGGTGGGTAGGGGTATCGTAAGTCTTCATGTGTTTACTAAATTACTTCATTATTGCGCAAACTATAATTAAATTTCATTTTAAATGTCGTTCAAAATTTAATTTTTGTGGGAAAACAAAGGCCCTATAATTTATTTGCGATCAACATGAAACGCGCTTGCACCATAATTTCAATCAAACACTTTGTCACACTGTTGCGCTAATAAAGGTTTCTGAAAATAAGTACGCAATATATTTCCACTTTATATTTTAATTACAAAATTAGCATGTCCCTCTGGCGCATACATTCTCCCTACAATTGCATTCCCGTTCTTTCTACTCTGCAATTAATGTCGACATTACAAGTAGAATTAGCGCTGGAAAATCCATTTGCACCTAAAAGTCGTGTTGCCGCCGCTGCGGCGGAGGCCACGTCCAACCTTATCTTAATTTACCGGGGGACCGTAAAAGGATGCGTTTTCCCTGTTTTCCGTCGCGGGCTACCCCTCGTTTTATTTCTAAACTAATACAATTTAAATTTCCATGCGGGGCGCGGTAATTGCGTTACGAACACTCGTACGGCGCTCGCGTTAAACAGAAAATAATTCAGGCGAGTTATAAAATAGAGTTTAAAAAAATAGATACAAATACAATTGAATATAGAGAATGTTCAATTTTTATTAGCCATTGAAAACACCCCAAAAAACATCTATAAAACCCATAAAGCAATATACAGGTCCTTAAAGTATGGAATAAATTGGATAAAACCTTTATTTAGGAATTTTGAAAAATTGCTCGCTTGAGTGTTGTTTTGTATGTCATCAGATATATTATTGAAGTGTTTAATTCCAATATTTATGCAATTATTTTTTTGTTGTTGCTATGTCTTTTCTATCAAGTGTCTAATAGATGTAGCTAATTGATAATAAAGATATTATAATGAAATATTTAAGCTGCACCACAGCAATCCTTTATCAATAACACATCTATCTGTATGCGCGTCTCAGTCGCAAACAATCGCGTCTTTGAGCAATTAACTCCGACAGTGGCGGTGGCGGCGGCGGAACGGATTCCACGTTCGGATCCGTGGACAGGAATTAATGCAATTCCCATTTCGGAAAGCGAAGTATGTGACCCGGATGCCTGCACCCCCTATCTCGGCTTGGACGCATAATTAAACGTGGACCCGTCAAGTTGCTCGCGTCTCCGTTTGCCGCACCGCACCGCCCCCGCCGGCATACAAGATGAGAAATGTTGCAATCAACAGCGCAGTTTGGTTTTTAATAAACCGAACATTACATCCGGATGAAACGACTCTTTCAAATCGAAAGCAACGAGTTATTATGGATGAAAAATATATAGAGAGTTGTGATTAGTTTCTAATGAAAAAGATTGATTATTGTAAGTATGATATTTAATTTTTTAATTCATGATAATAACTAATATTCTGTATAGTTTTAACCCAATCAAGATTTATATTTTGTTCCTTTTCTGCTAAAACTAAGAAAACAATGAAAAACATTGCAAGACGACTTATGCGATCTTCAATAGAGGCTTCATAAAAAATTCATAAAAAATTCACTAATAGTTTTTAAATTTATAAAAACAATTACTATTCTATACAGTTTTAGCCTCATAATGATTTATATTTTGTTAAATTTGTGCTATAATTAAGAGCATAGTGAGACACTTTGCAGGACGACATACGTTTTCACCAATAGTGTCTACTTAAAAAATCATAAATACGTAATAAATCAGATCTTTTAAATTTATGATAACAATTGATATTCTGTACAGATTTAGACCCATAACAATTTATATTATGTTAATTTTCTGATACAACTAAGAAAACAATGAAAAAAATTGTAAGGCGACTTATGTGATCTTCAATAATGCATTCTTAAAAAATTCATAAAATAATTAATAAATTAAATTTTTTAAATTTATAAAAACATTTGTTCTTTTATATAGTTTTAGCCTCTCCATGATTTATATTCTGTTAATTTTCTGCTATAACTAAGAGCATAGTGAAGCAAATTGCAAGACGACATACGTTTTCGTCAATAGTGTCTACTTAAAAATATCATAAAAAAATATTGAAATATATTTTTTAAATTTATTAAAATAATTGATATTCTGTATAGTTTTAGCCTCATAAATATTTATATTTTGTTCATTTTCTCTCGTAACTAAGAAAACAATGAAACCAATTGCAAGACGACTTATGTTTTCTTCAATAGTACCTACTTAAAAAAATCATAAAAAAATAATAAATTAGATATTTTAAATTTATAAAAACATTTGTGATTCTATACAACTTTAGCCTCATATTTATTTATATATTGTTAATTTTCTGCTATAACTAAGAGCATAGTGAAGTAAATTGCAAGAGGACATACGTTTGTGCCAATTGTGTCTATTTAAAAAAATCATAAAAAAATAATAAATCAGATTTTTTAAATTCATGATAATAACTAATATTCTATATAGATTTAGCCCCATCAAGATTTATATTTTGTTCCTTTTCTGCTAAAACTAAGAAAACAATGAAAAAAATTGCAAGACGACTTATGTGATCTTCAATAGGGCCTTAAAAATTCATAAAAAATTAATAAATTAGACTTTTTAAATTTATAAGAATATTTGTTATTCTACATAGTTTTAGACTCACAATGACTTATATTTTGTTAATTTTCTGCTATAACTAAGAGCATAGTGAAGCAAATTGCAAGACGATATACGTTTTCGTCAATAGTGTCTACTTAAAAATATCATAAAAAAGATAATGAATCGAATTTTTAAAATTTATTAAAACAATTGATATTTTGTACAGTTTTATCCTCATAAAAATTTATATTTTGTTTATTTTTTGATATAACTAAGAGCATAGTGAGACAACTTGTAGGACGACATACGTTTTCGCCAATAGTGCCTACTTAAAAAATAATAAAAAAATAATAAATCATATTTTTTAAATTTATGATAACAGCTGATATTTTGTGCAGTATTAGCCTCATAAAGATTTATATTTTGTTCATTTTCTTCCATAACTAAGAGAACAATGAAGCAAATTGTAACAAGACGTACAACACGTACGTTCTGTTGTACGTCACGTTGAATAGTGCCTAGTTAAAAAAATCACAAAGACGTCATAAATTAGATTTTTAAAATTTATAAAAACAATTGTTATTCTATATAGTTTTGGCCTTACAATGATTTATATTTTGTTAATTGTTTGCTATAACTAAGAGCATAGTGAGACAATTTGCAGTTGTGTTCTTATATAGTGCCTAATTAAAAAATTCATAAAAAATTCATAAATTATATTTTTTCATTTTTTAAAACTATTTGGTATTCCATATAGATCTAGCCTCATGCTGATTTATAGTTTGTTAAATTTATCCTTTAACTAAGAGCATAGTGAGGCAACTTGCAGGACGACGTACGTTTTCACCAATAGTGTCTACTTAAAAAATCATAAATAATTAATAAATCAGTTTTTTTAAATTTATGATAACAATTGATATTCTGTACAATGTTAGCCTCACGAAAATTTATATTTGGTTCATTGTCACCCATAACTAAGAAAGCAATGAAACAAATGGCACTTATGCGTTCTTCAATAGTACCTACTTAAAAAATTAATAAATTATAATTTTTTAATTTTTAAAAACATTTGTTATTCTATATAGTTTACGCCTCATAATGATTTATATTTTGTTAAATTTCTGCTATAAATAACTAAGAGCATTGTGAGACAACTTGCCGAACGAAATTCGATTTCGACAATAGTGTCTACTTAAAAAATCATAAAAAAATAATAAATAATTATTTTTAAATTTATGATAACAATTGATATTCTGTACAGTTTTAGCCTCATAAAGATTTATATTTTGTTCATTCTCACCTGTAACTAAGAAAGCAATGAAATAAATTACAAGACGACTTATGTGTACTTCAATAGCGCCTACTTAAAAAATTCATAAAAGAATAATAAATTATATTTTTGAAGTTTTTGAAATCATTTGTAATTCTATATAGATTTATCCTCATGGTGATTTATATTTTGTTAATTGTCTGTTATAACTAAGAGCATAGCGAGGCAACTTGCAGGACGACATACGTTTCCGCCAATAGTGTCTACTTAAAAAATCATAAAATATTAATAAATCAAATATTATAAATTTATGATAACAATTGATATTCTATACAGTTTTAGCCTCATAAATATTTAGATTTTGTTAATTTTCTAACCTAATTAAGAAAGCACTGAAACAAATTGCAATACGACTTATGTGTTCTTCAATAGTGCCTACTTCAAAAATTCATAAAATATTAATGAATTACATTTTAAAATTTTTTAAAATCATTTATAATTTTATATAGTTTTAGCCTCGTGGTGATTTACATTTTGTTAATTTTCTATTATAACTAAGAGCATAGTGAGACAACTTGCGGACGACATACTTTTTCGCAAATAGTGTCTACTTAAAAAATCATAAAAAATTAATAAATTAATTTTTTTAAATTTATGATAACAATTGATATGTCGTATAGATTTAGCCTCATAAAGATTTATATTTTGTTCATTTTCTCTCGTAACCAAGAAAGCAATGAAACAAATTGCAAGACGACTTATGTGTTCTTCAATAGTGCCTACTTAAAAAATTCATAAAAAATTAATGAATTACATTTTTAAAGTTTTTAAAATAATTTATTATTCTATATAGTTTTATCCTCGTGGTGATTTATATTTTGTTAATTTTCTATTATAACTAAGAGCATAGTGAGGCAACTTGCAGGACGACATACGTTTTCGCCAATAGTGTAGTACTTAAAAATCATAAAAAATTAATAAATCAAATTTTTTAAATTTATGATAACAATTGAAATTCTGTACAGTTTTATCCCCATAATGATTTATATTTTGTTTATTTTCTGACATAACTAAGAGAACAATCAAGCAAATTGCAAGATGACTTTTCAATAGAATATTTAAAAAATCATAAAAAATTAATAAATTAGAATTTTTAAATTTATATAAACAATTATTGTTCTGTACAGTATTAGCCTCATAATGATTTATATGTTGTTAATTTTCTTTTATAACTAAGAGCACAATGATGTAAATTGCAACACGACATACATTTTGTCACACTATTGGTAAAAACGTATGTACTGAAATAGATTATAAAAACTTTCGCTAGCAAAGGAAGATGCTCAGAGGGGTGTAATCGTATTTTAAGTAAAATTTATAGAAACTGACAATACGGAGAAAACATCAATACAGAAAGGAGTATGGCAAGTGAATATAGTTTTCCAGCAACTGCTCACTGCTCACTGGAGGGAGCATTCAAAAATATCATTTGGGAAGAAATGGGAATTAAAATCGATGGAGTATACCTTAGTTACTTTAGATTTGTGAACATCACTAGTAGTTTAATAAAAAATAAAGATCGAACTTTATCTTTATTTTTTCAATTAAACTACTAGTGATGACTATATCGTCGATAAATCTAAAGTAACTTCAACAGGTATCCATGAAAATCGAATTACAAATCAACCTGTATAATATAACAACGAAGAAAACCCAGATAATTATTAACAAGGAAATACTTAAGAAGGTACACGAATACATATACCTGAGCCACAAAATCAGAGAAGATACAAAAAATCCACCGAACTTCCCAAACAACAAGACCGGACGGGATCTCTAGCAAAAGCGGAGGCCCCAGAACTGGCAAGAGCAGTCCTGGCAAACCGGTACCTCGGGGAAGGTAAGTTCCCTAAGAGGTGGAAGGCAGGATGGCGAAGCCACAACCTTCGCCATCCCGTCCAGGAGACAAAGGGGGCGGTATGCTTTTGGGTCGCTTGCTGGCTTCAGAGGATAATAGTGGACTGTATTGATGAGCTCTGCTATAAAACTCTTATTGTCTCTAATAGTATACGTATACGACTTATAAAGTTTTTAAGTAATTAATAAATGTATAATCGTTATGAAATGCGACTCATAGTCGTCAGAACAGTGGAATTAGAGTGTCCGTCCCCTGTAAATCACACAAACATTATCTCACCATTTATAACTGTCATCATCGGATTACACACAGTACAAAAGAACGTAAAATATCGCCGACGCCCGCCCCTTGTTTGCCGGTATTTGTTTTTTGCCGTCTGCAACATTAGCGACGAAATTACGGAAGGCTAATCCCCCACTAGTTGGGGCGGGATGATGCAGTTTGGAACGAGCGTATCCGCGGATAATCCCGTAATATGTGCAATCGGCATTATGAGCGTAGCAGCACACCATCCCCCCACACACCCCCTCAGTGGCTGATAAATCGCCGTACACTGCAAACTTTAAGTAAATTAACAGAAACCCCACCTAATAAATCATCAACTGGCGTTGTGTGGGTGTGTATAAACAATGCATGAGTTAATTAGGTGCCCAGGAGGACAGACGGACCAGATACGATTCGATTTGGTGTGCGGGATGATTAATTTGTCTTTGCTATCCATACAGGCTGATTTAACAGGATGTGGGTATTCTGCTGATTATAATGGATGTTGTTATAAAAACTAATCCTAATGTCTTTTAATTATATACTACGATTTGTTAATATAATTGTAGAACGCGCTACTAATAATATTTAAAGAAATACCTGCAAATTAAAATGCAATCAAGATGAAACTATTTTTTGAGTTTGGCTATATCTAAATTCTTGTTAGGCTATTTTTATTTATTACCGTTATCACTATTTTGTTAAGTTATAATAATGAGGCAAACATATCAAATGAAAACACAACCCGTATTAAGAATTGCTTTAATATAATTTAAAATGTTTACTAATTTAAAATTGTACACCAAATTTCGTTAATTATCTACTGTAGAACCCTAGCGGGAAGCCAATTTTCGCGAATCACCTTTCAGAGTTTTCAGAGGTTTTCTGTGAAGTTAAGTTGATTAAACTCCTCTGAGATTCTCCTTTGACCAGCGGAGAAGACTCACGACTGATTTTTCATTTACTGTAATTTTGAATGTTTATTTATATTTATATGATATACTTATTTATTATATCATATAAATATAAATAGACATTCAAAATTACAGTAGATATTTAACGAAATTTGTTGTAAAATTACATAAGTCAAAATTAGTAAAAAATTTAAATTATATTAAAGCAATTCTTAATACTGGTGGTTTTTTCATTTATAAGCCGCCCTTTAATATTTATCCATTTTATTTGTTAATTGAATGTATTGCGTTTATTTAATAACCCGTGCCGCGTCCCCCACTCGACGGCGGCTACTCTGCCACCGCACTTAACACACTGCCGCGCTGCTGAATGGAAACTTCGTTAAAAGTAACGAACCTTAATAAATGGCATTGAATTAGGGGCGGCCACGGGGCGTCCTTTCAACGTGCGACGAATAATGGGATTTTTTTTCTCTCACTCCGCCGTCGTCGCCCCCTTTTTAGCAGAGAACCCCGCTCGAAATTTATTAGAGGTGTCGCCGCCGTCCGACCGGACGCGTTATTAAAGTGATAAGGAGGCGGCGGCGCGCGAAAAAGTGCAGACGCTGCACGAGTCTGGGAGCTGCAATTGAGCGATGGATTTTACATATCCCTGCTGAAATGACGGATTTTAAACGGTTGTAAAATTGTAATATTACAAAAAAAATATCTGATAACGTGATTTTTTTATGAGCCTCGTTCATATCTTTCCATATGAGGCTTTTATGATGAAAAACTATGCATTTGAAACACTATGTATTATAAACATGTGTATTTGACTATATAACTTAATAACTTAAACACGTGTGAATGAAAATTATTGAAAATCGCCTTCCTTGTTGTAAATAACATCGAAAATCGATCGAGAAGGAAACAAATTCAGTCCTAAATATCTAGAGGTTAAATAATTCTCTTATATTATATAGCTTGTAATTATTATCTTTGTGCTTTTAAATTAATTTTGGTGTTGACGTCAGCACCGCAAAATCGTTGTTTGCGGCGGAATGACGCGTTTGGTGTGCACGCGCGCCGATTCCCCCCTGAAATATGCCCGTTTTCCGGGGGTTACCGCGACGGCCGGATGGGGGGCGGCGGGCGTCGATAATTAATCTGTTTAATGTACGCGTTTCCGGCGGGGCCGAGCGCGCTCGGTTCGACGACGTCTGCGGGAATAATTCGGCGGAATTACGCGCGCGTGAATAATTATCCATTGAGAGGCATAACGCCGATGGCATTTAAATCTTCCCCAAAAAACAGAACGCTCTGCATTCTGTGGGCTGTTGCAACCCTTATATCGGCTTTATTGCTAGAGTTGTATTTTTAAAGCGGTTTATAGGCATGTATGCACGGTTTTTGGTTTGTTTAACGCCCCTGTTATTGAATCAATCTAATGGGGGGTTTCCCGATTTATTTTATAAACGTGTACTAGTGTAAGTTGAACCAAAATACTTTAAATAGCTCTATTACACCATTGGGGTGGAGAAGTATTTAATTATAATATTATTATAGCAATATAGTAATTACATTTTGAGGGATTGTGCGCATCCATAATTGTCGAAAATTCGCACGCTTCGTCAGAATAGGGAGCGCGCTCTGCGGAATTTTCGCTTAATGAAAATTTTCCCATTAGAGGGGGAAGATTACGACGGGCGATTAGCAGGAATAAGACGAATAAGCGCTTTCGGCTGGCGGATTTTGCTCGGCGCGTTTGTTTTCGCTGCCGCATTAAATCCGCAATAATGAGATTAGTGTACGTTTCGCAAACAATTATCCTCGAAAAATATTACTGATAAAACGAAATATACGATAGACAGAAAAACAGAAAAGAGCCACTGAAATATTTTTAAGAATTATAAAATAAATAATATACTTTTTATGAAGATAATTTTCTCTTCTTAATTTGTATGTTATTACTTCTTATTGTTTTACTGCATCGACATTTACTGAGATAAAAAAAATCTTTAATTTTGATTTGAATGGTGTAATGAAAATAAAGTCTTTCTAAACCCCAATAAATCCAAAAAGATTTCATTGTGTCCTCGTCAATATATCATTGATTATTCCTACAAAAAACAGGGGAAAAAACGTGAATAAAACGTAGAAAATGTGAAAAATGTGAAAAAAAACGTGAAAAAAAAACAGAAAAAACGTATAAAAAAATGTGAAAAGTGCGTGTAAAAACGTGAAAAGTGCGTGTAAAAACGTAAAAACGTTAAAACGTGATTCCAACCGAGTCGAATCGAAATATTTCAAATATTGATTTAATATTAATTACGTAATTAATTCGAAAAGTCATGTGGGACCCACACCAGATATTTGCGATGAAAATAATTACACAAATTATAATGAAAAATGTAAGCTGCAATTTAAAAGAAAAAATTTTTATCTCGAAAACGGTGGACTATGTTTTTGTTACATTGTAGACAATGTTCATAGAGTCTGAAAATAGAGTAAATAAATCATTTCATAAATTGAATTTTTAAATATACCTTTAAAGTCTCCAAAAATAATCAACTTTTGGAGGTACAAAATTAAAACTTTGTGCACTGCAAGAATGATCTTTGAGTTTTATTTTGTAAAAATTTCAAGTTAGTTAGACATTTAATGAACAAAATATGATAAATATGAAAAACACCGAAAATTAATTGTTGGGGACAATGCAATTAAAAATCATCCCCCGTCGAATGGCGGGAATTTCACCTAGTATATTTATTTTACAATCCATACTTTGCTGCACTAAAACTGATCAGAATAATCAACTATTAATTTGTTGTGTGGGCCATAGACGTTCCGGTATACCGGAAAGGTTTATCTGCGAAGAGACCTGTACAGGTAAACCGGAGCGTGTGTGTGGACAAATTTCGGTAAACCTGCACATGCATAGTGACCTGTACAGGGGACCGGAGAGGAGTCTAAATTCGATTATTTCTATCCTTATACACCTATGAGATGGACTGCGCTTCTAACCACTAGACCATTAAGATAATATTTATACGCATTCAAATTATCTAGAAGAAGAAGATATATTTATTGTAACATACATACATACAAGATGTACAAGAGGCCATCGACTGTGGTCTTTCGGTCTCAAATTATGTATATTAGTGAAAATCTTAAACGGTTGTATATTTATATTACTTTCCACGCGATCAGAGTCTCTAGTGGAAAATGTTCGCGTGGTAAATTTTCTCGGTGCACACCCACGCCAAACCGCCCCCCATTTCCAGACCGAAATTCCACACTTTATTGGGTCGTAACGCGCGCTCCACCACCCTACACACGTAGCCTTTACGGCCCCGCCGAACACGTGTTAAATAAACGCAACAAGACTCGCTACTCAGCGGATGGTACTTCATAAAGCGCTACACCATAACCGCGAAAAAGTGTAAAACAAAATGCGATGTGCTGGGGAAGTTTTTAGCATCTGTGATAAAATACTTAATAAATGCTGATGCAAAACAGTTTCATGATGGTATGGGGAGTGTATAACCACGAATTACTACTAGAACACTGCAGACGTTATTACTGAACATTACTAAATTGTAATGTATAAGAATAAATATTATTATTATAAACAGATATTTAAGTGCAGTCCAGTCAATGAGTGCTCAAAAAAGAGGTGTAGAGTGCATGAAATATGCGAGAGTTTTTGACTTCGTTAGTAGGTAAATATACTAAAAGTCCTCGCCCTTGGAAGGTGAGCATAAAGTCCGAGGGGAGGATAAGATTTCATTTTTTGTTTTTTTTATTATATCTCGAAAACGGTGGACTCTAGAAAACAGTTTTTGTTACATTGTAGACAATGTTCATAGAGTCTGAAAATAGAGTAAATAAATCATTTCATAAATTGAATTTTTAACTATACCTTTTAAGGCTCCAAAAACAATCAACTTTTGGAGTTACAAAATTAAAACTTTGTGCACTGCAAGAATGATCTTTAGGTATTATTTAGTAAAAATTTCAAGTCATTTAGACATTTAATAAACAAAACATGATGAATTTTACATCACCATCAGTGGTCAATTTGAAAAATCTTTGTGTTTAAAGGATCTAAAAGCAATCAACTTTTGGAGTTACAAAATTAAAAGTTTTTGTACTGTAAGAATGATATTTGTGTATTATTTATTTAAAAAATCAAGTCATTTAGACATTTAATAAACAAAATATGATGAATTTTACACCACCACTAGTGGCCAATTTGAACAATTTTTGTATTTAAAGGATCTAAAAGTGATCAAATGTTGTATGTACGGAAATCAAATTTTCTACATAGTAAATATGATTATTCAAGATAATTTCATGAAAATTTCAACTGATTCGGACGCTTTTTAAATAAATTATAACAACTGTTATAACACACCTGTCATTAATTTTATGAATGTCGGTGTTTATAACTTCAGAAAGTGATTAAATTTTTGAAGCATGAATTTCAAATTAGCCCTACAATAAGATAGATCATTCAAAATTATTTAGTGAAAATTTCAAGTCATTTAAACATTTAATAAACAAAATATAATGAATTTTACACCAGCACTAGTAGTCAATTTGAAAAATATTTGTGTTTAAAGGCTCCAAAAGCAATTAACGTTTGGAGGTACGGAATTAAAACTTTTTGTACTGTAAGAATGATATTTGTGTATTATTTAGTAAAACATTTAAGTCATTTAGACATTTAATAAACAAAATATGATAAATTTTACAGCACTACTAGTGGCCAATTTGAACAATTTTTGTATTTAAAGGATCTAAAAGTGATCAAATTTTGTATGTACGGAAATCAAATTTTCTACATAGTAAATATGATGATTCAAGATAATTTTATGAAAATTTCAACTGATTTGGAAGCTTTTTAAATAAATTATAATGATTGTTATAACACATCAGTCATTAATTTTACTAATGTCGCTGTTTATATCTTCAGAAAGTGATTAAATTTTTGAAGCATGAATTTCAAATTAGCCGTACAATAAGATTGACCATTCAAGATTATTTAGTGAAAATTTCGAGTCATTTAAATATTTAATAAACAAAACATGATGAATTTTACATCACCATCAGTGGTCAATTTGAAAAATCTTTGTGTTTAAAGGCTCTAAAAGCAATCAATTTTTGGAGGTACGAAATTAAAACTTTTTGTACTGTAAGAATGATATTTGAGTATTATTTATTAAAAAATTCAAGTCATTTAGACATTTAATAAACAAAATATGATGAATTTTACACCACCACTAGTGGCCAATTTGAACAATTTTTGTATTTACAGGATCTAAAAGTGATCAAATTTTGTATATACAGAAATCAAATTTTCTACATAGTAAATATAATTATTCAAGATAATTTCATGAAAATTTCAACTGATTCGGACGCTTTTTAAATAAATTATAACGATTGTTATAACACATCAGTCATTCATTTTACTAATGTCGGTGTTTATATCTTCAGAAAGTGATTAAATTTTTGAAGCATGAATTTCAAATTAGCCATACAATAAAATTGATCATTCAAGATTATTTAGTGAAAATTTCAAGTCATTTAAACATTTAATAAACAAAACATGATGAATTTTACATCACCAACAGTGGTCAATTTGAAAAAATTTTGTGTTTAAAAGCTCTAAAATCAATCAATTTTTGGAGGTACGAAATTAAAACTTTTTGTACTGTAAGAATGATATTTTTGTATTATTTAGTAAAAAATTCAAGTCATTTAGACATTTATTAAATAAAATATGATGAATTTTACACCACCACTAGTGGCCAATTTGAACAATTTTTGTATTTAAAGATATCTAAAAGTGATCAAATTTTGTATGTACGGAAATCAAATTTTCTACATAGTAAATATTATTCAAGATAATTTCATAAAAATTTCAACTGATTTGGACACTTTTTAAATAAATTATAACGACTGTTATAACAGATCAGTCATTAATTTTACTAATGTCGGTAAAAAAGGTACAACTGACCGCCTAAGAGGAAAGTTAAAACCCCATCTGGCAGCACCACATTTTTTCACGCACCTTTCACGTTTTTTCACATGTTTTCACGTTTTCTTCTTCTTTTTTCTTTTTTCTTTTCACGTTTTTCCCACATTATTCACATTTTTCACGTTTTTTTTTGGAGGGGAAAGTTAAAAATATAAGCCTGTTTACTGTAGTACATTTTTCAATTAGGACGATTCTTATACACCCAAACAGTTTACATTACAATTGACTCACTTTCTGAATAAACTGTGCCAGGACCATTTATTTCCGTACACACGATGTGTACGATGTTTCTCCAACCGGTTTTTATTCCGGAAACGTGCCGCCAGTAAATTCGCCCGTACAATGGGCTCCGGCGAAATTAAAATGCCCCGCGTTTCCGCACTTTATTTAATAAGACCGGAAACGTTATCGCCGCCGGCGGCGGCTAATTATTTTATCAAACGAATCGCCGACGGGGACGGGTGTTCACGCGCGCATACTGGACGAAGTGCACTTTCCTCGGGACATCCCCGCATTTGTGAACGTCCATACAAAAATATTTGATTAGGATTTGTAGACATTACATGCATTGCCCTACACTATTCGAAATTAAATAGTGTAGGACAATTGGTTATGTATGCACAGTATACAAATGTGCAAATTAAATTTATGGGGTGATTATACATAAAGTTGGTATTTGATTGATTTGTAAAGGAAGCTTGGATGCTTATTGGATAGAATAGTGTAGTGTGGTTCAAACTTTTCGGTCTGCGACCCTATTTCCACTTACAAAATTCAAACGACCCTCTGAATAATGGGTATGTGTAGAAAATCAAGATGTTTTTCTACACATAACCATTATTAATAATCTTGTACATAAATAAACCTACCCTTCAGGGTTTAATACAGTTAAAACTACTATAATCCCATCCCATAATTTTTCAATCGTGCATTTAATACAACAACGCGGGACGGGCGCCCCAATTTGAAAGTTTCCTGTTTCGTGCATTATTCCGCATCATGGGAAACCGATATCAATGCAAATACACCCAGCTGCCGCTACCCGCCCCCCGCTATTCCTGCGGCCCTCGCGCTCTGTGTGGGTGTAATAACAATACCGATATAAGATTGAATTACACATGCATTCATATGCGGGGCCGTATCAAAAGCTGCAACGCGAGCTTCATTTAAGCGAAACGCATCCGTTGCAGCAGAAGCAGCAGCGCGAGTGCCGCGGAAACAAATTCAGATTGGAATTGATCGACGGCGTGCAGGCGTGCAGGCGGCAGATTGTATGCGATGCGCGGCACGAAATTCAAACTCCAAAGCAAATTAAAAACTATTATTGTTGAAGGCGTATCAGGAATATTTATGTAAGTACATTTTGTAAGTATATAAAAAATATCTGATGTAAGGTGAAAAGAGTATGTTCCTCTTACTTTTTTCACGATACATCAGATATTTTTTATACATTTACATGTTAAAATTGGCGAAGAGCTACAGCATAAACGAACTAGAATTTGCAACACAAATGTGTTTGAGGTCCAAAGGAAAAAGTGATGCTGCCTGCATTAATAGCTAAAAAAGTTATTGAGTCCTAAACGAGCATCTAAATTAAAAAGAGCCTTAAACCACTCTAAAGAGATAAAAAATGAAAAATATTCGAATGCAGAAGTGGCTATGATAATGAATTTAAATTTGTCCAAGCAATAATATCTGCAACTGAGACAATTAACAGTAGAGAAGAGATTAGACATATATCATTCTTATAGCAGTTTAAAGCCAGAAGGGGAATCTTGCTTCCTTGCTAGATTGACAAAATTTCGAATTTGCACTCATTTGCAGATGAGTGCAAATTCAAAATTTTGTCAATCTAGCAAGGAAGCAAGATTCCCCTTCTGGTTTTAAACTGCAATAAGAATTTTGATATGCTGTTAATTCTAACTGAATAACAGACATATATTTGAAATATTTTTAACTCGCCTGATATATCTGCTATCAAATAATTTCAGAAAAGAAAACATATATTATTTACATAATTCAATCATTTATTAAATAAATATATATATATATATATATATATATATATATATATATATATACATATATATATATATATATATATATATATATATATATATATATATATAATATTAAGATAAATAAATACATAAATATAAATCATTTCAAAACTATACCTAAGTAAATTTTTTTCTGTTAAGTCAATTTTGTATTCTTTTATGCCAATTAATAATAGTATTATATTATGCTACATTGTGTGTTATGTATAGTCCTTTGTATGGTGTGCAACTGTTGGGCAAATGCAAATAAATATTATTATTAATTAATATTATTATTATTAATATGAAATTATGAAATATTCAGTATAAACCATAATTCAAGATTTCCCCCTAGCTAGCTAGCTGTAGTAACTTTTATATATTTTTTTGATGATTTATACCATCAAACCATCCCACTACACCGTAATTTCGGCACTGAAAAACAACCTAAGCAATAAAAGAGCTGAATTATTAGCCACCCGGCCGTTTTGCGCATCCCAAATTAATAAATATAAACGCGCATCCGGTGAGCCGCACTAACGGGCAGTAAAAAACAACGGTTAGCAAGTTGTGCAGAAAAATAAAACTACGGGGCTGTAAATATCAAGTAACCGGCAGGAAAAGTGCGAGACAATTTAACGACGCATTGTTTTGCGAAAACCGCCTTTTCAAAATCATCAGCGGAAATTCTTTAGGGTCTGGAAAGTTTGTCGTGGAATTAAAACTGCAGGACATTTTAATCCTCAATCGGCGATTAATTATTCAATTCTACATAGTGGTGGTAATAGTCGTAGTACCCTCCTAAAATTCTGCATCATTTCCTAATTTAAATATTAAATATTAAATATTAATTAGTCAGAGTAATCGCTGGAAAAGATCTACTGCTATTAAAATTCGCTCTGAGTAGTTATTTTTCTTTCCGAATTTTTAATTCCAATCAAAATTACAGTTATTGTTATTATAACAATTAAGAATAATATAGAATATTTTACAAAAACCACATCCCGATTTGCTGAAAAAATCTCTCTTAATTCACCGCTAGCTTGGCCAACGCGCTTTTTCCCGAGGATTACTCTCCCAAGCCCGGTCGCGTTATTACCTCCTGAGTTATTTTACCGCGGGGGTGCCATCATAATAAAGGCCAGTAATAAGTAGGAAAGCCGTAAATTAAGCTGACAACCCTTTCAACGGCGCCCGTTTTCATTGCAGAAATCTCGGACGTAATAAAGGGATTATCCCATAAAAAGAGCGCGTCCTTTTGTGGTCAACGGTTATAGCTGGAGCGCCGAGAGTCAATCATGCACTGGGGGGATGACAACGCCGCCGACGGTGATAAACACCACGGGCGACGGGAGGAAAAGAGACCTTACAGGAGGTATGAACAAAAAAAAAACGCTCGCCCGGACATATGTGAAAAAATTATGTAGCCGTCAGGATTGGGTTTGGTAAAACAAATGAAATGGGGGATTAAATAGATTTAATAAATGTAATGAGTAAATGTTAAAAGTATTGGATTAAGTTATAAGTTACGAGCTTTAATCCACTCAATAAGTGCTCAAAAGAGGGGTGTACAGTAAATGGAAATGCGAGAATTTTTGACTTCAGGCCTTCGTTAGGAGTAGTTAGTAGGTAAATATACTAAAAGTCCCGACCAGTTTATATCTCGAAAACCATTGGAAGTTTGACACACATATATATAGGAACAATTTGATAGGAAATTTAATTAGCTTTCATTTTTATTTAGAACATATTTTTATCCTATTTATAATATTTAGTTAAAACAGCTTGTACAATAAAAACCTTACTGCAGACTTTATTTTTGGGTGAAAATTCTCAAAAATAGGCTTATATTGAACTCAAATTATATATAGAATATAAAATAATATAACAAAATAAAATTTCTTAAATCTTTGATTTTTTATAATTTTTTATATCTCAATCAATTAATTTAAAGCTCGTGCAATAAAACCCTTCCTGCAGACATTATTTTTAGGTGAAAATTATAAAAAAAATGCTTATTTTCAGCCTAATTAAATATAGAATGTAAAATAGTATCATAGATTTAAATTTCTTAAATCATTTATATTTTATAATTTTTTTATAACTCAGTAGTTTCACTTAAAACAGCTCGTACAATAAAAACCTTCCTGCAGACTTTATTTTTGAGTTAAATTATCAAAAGACGATTTATTTTGAGCCCAATTAAATATAGAATGTAAAATAATATCAAAAATTTAAATTTCTTAAATATTTTTCATAACTAAGTCTATTATTTCAAAACAGCTCGTACAATAAAAACCTTCCTGCAGTTTTTGTCGTTCGGTGAAAATTATCAAAAAATGGCTTATAATGATTTATAGAATGTAAGATATTATAATAAAATTAAATTTCTTAAATCATTGATATTTTATAATTTTTTATATCTCAGTCAATTAATTTAAAACAGCTAGTATAATAAAACCCTTACTGCAGACATTATTTTTGGCTGAAAATGAACAAATAATAGCTTATTTTTAGGCCAATTAATTACAGAATGGAAAATAATATTAAAAATTAAAATGTCTTAAATCTTTGATTTTTTATAATTTTTTATATCTCAGCCAATTAATTTAAAACAGCTCGTACAAGAAAACCTTTCCTGCAGATATTACTTTTGGGCGAGAATTATCAAAAAACAGCTTATTTTGAGCCCAATTAAATATAAAATATAAAATAATATCCAAAATTTTAATTTCTTAAATCTTTGAATTTTTATAATTTTTTATAACTTAGTCGATTAATTCAAAACAGCTCGTACAATAAAAACCTTCCTGCAGACTTTGGTTTTGGGTGAAAATGATCAAAAAATGGCTCATATTGAGCCTAATTATTTATAGAATGTAAAATATTATAATAAAATTAAATTTCTTAAATCATTGATATTTTATAATGTTTTATATCTCAGTCAATTAATTTAAAACCGATCGTATAATAAAATCTTTCCTGCAGATATTATTTTTGGGTGAAAATTATCAAGGAATAGCTTATTTTTAGGCCAATTAAATACAGAATGTAAAATAATATTAAAAGTTCAAATTTCTTAAATCTTTGTTTTTTTTTATCATTTTTTATATCTCAGCCAATTAATTTAAAACCGATCCTATAATAAAACCCTTCCTGCAGACATTATTTTTGGGTGCAAATTATAAAAAAATTGCATATCATCAGCCTAATTAAATATCTAATGTAAAACAAATCATAAATTTAAATTTCTTAAATCTTTGATTTTTTTATAATTTTTTATAACTCAGTCGTTTTATTTACAACAACTCGTACAATAAAAACCTTTCTGCATACTTTAGTTTTGAGTTAAAATTATGAAAAAATGATTTATTTTAAGCCCAATTAAATAGAGAATGTAAAATAATATCATACATTTAAATTTCTTATATCTTTGATTTGTTATCATTTTTGTATTACTTAATGGTTTAATTTAAAACAGCCCGTATAATAAAAAACCTTCCTGCAGACTTTATTTTTGAGTGCAAATTTTCAAAAAATAACTTAGTTTGAGCCCAATTGAATATATAACGTAAAATAATATCAAAAATTTAAATATTTGAAATCATTGAATTTTTATAATTTTTTATAACTTAGTCGATTAATTAAAAACAGTTCGTACACTAAAAACCTTCCTGCAGACTATATTTTTGGGTGAAAATTATCAAAAAGGGCTTATATTGAGCCCAACTATATATAGAATGTAAAATAATATTATAAAATAAAATTTATTAAAGTTTTGATTTTTTATCATTTTTTTATTACTCAGAGGTTTAATTTAAAACAGCCGTATAATAAAAACCTTCCTGCAGACTTTATTTATGACTGAAAATTATCAAAAAACAACTTATTTAGAGCCCAAATAAATATATAATATAAAATAATGTCAAAAATTTAAATTTCTTAAATGTTAGAATTTTTATCATTTTTTATAACTTTAGTCGATTAATTCAAACCAGCTCGTACACTAACAACCTTCCTGCAGACTTTGGTTTTGAGTGAAAATTATCAAAAAATAGCTTATATTGAGCTCAAATATTTATAAAATATAATAAAATTTAATTTCTTAACTATTTGATTTTTTATAATTTTTTATAACTCGGTCGATTACTTGGAACAGCTTGTACAATAAAAACTTTTCTGCAGACTTCATTTTTGAGTGAAAATTATCAAAAATAGACTTATTTAGAGCCCAATTAAATATAGAATATAAAATTATATCAAAAATTTTAATTTCTTAAATCTTTGAATTTTTATCATTTTTTATATCTTAGTCGATTAATTCAAAATAGCTCGTACACTAAAAAACCTTCCTGCAGACTTTAGTTTTATGTAAAAATTATCAAAAAATGGCTAATATTGAGCTCAATTATATATAGAATTTAAAATAATATAATAAAATTAAATTTCTTAAATCTTTGATTTTATATCATTTTTTATATCTCAGTCAATTAATTTAAAACAGCTCGTACAATAAAAACCCTTGCTGCAGACATTATTTTTGGGTCAAAAGTATGAAAAATAGCTTATTTTTAGCCTAATTAAATATAGAATGTAAAATAATATCATAAATTTAGATTTCTTAAATCTTTGATTTTTTTATAATTTTTTATATCTCAGTCGATTTATCAAAAACAGCTCGCACAATAAAAACCTTTCTGCAGACATTACTTTTGGGTGAGAATTATTAAAAAACAGCTTATTTTGAGCCCAATTAAATATAGAATATAAAATAATATCATAAATTTAAATTTCTTAAATCTTTGAATTTTTATCATTTTTTATATCTTAATCGATTAATTCAAAATAGCTCGTACACTAAAAACCTTTCTGCAGACTTTAGTTTTATGTAAAAATTATCAAAAAACGGCTAATATTGAGCTCAATTATATATAAAATTTAAAATAATATAATAAAATTAAATTTCTTAAATCTTTGATTTTATATCATTTTTTATATCTCAGTCAATTAATTTAAAACAGCTCGTACAATAAAAACCCTTGCTGCAGACATTATTTTTGGGTCAAAAGTATGAAAAATAGCTTATTTTTAGCCTAATTAAATACAGAAATTTAAAATTAAAAAAAAAATAATATCATAAATTTAAATTTCGTAAATCTTTGATTTTTTTATCATTTTTTATATCTCAGTCGATTTATTAAAAACATCTCGCACAATAAAAACCTTCCTGCAGACATTACTTTTGGATGAGAATGATTAAAAAACAGCTTATTTTGAGCCCAATTAAATATAGAATATAAAATAATATCATAAATTTAAATTTCTTATATCTTTGATTTTTTTTACAATTTTTTAAACATAAAAATGTGTTTTGTTTACATTTTGTGTCACCACGATTTTAATAAAAGGAATAAATTAATAGATAATAGCTCATTTTGAAGCTAAACGAATACGTAATTTAATTGTTTGATCATAACATTCAAAATCCAAAAATTGGATTTATTATAATTTTTTAAACATACAAATGTGTTTTGCTTACATTTTGTGTCACCACGATTTTAATGAAAGGAAGAAATTAATAGGTAATAGTTAATTTTGAAGCTGAATGATTATGCAATTTAATTGTGTGATCTTAGTATTCAAAATCCAAAAATTGAATTTATTACAATTGTTTTAAACATACAAATGTGTTTTGTTTACATTTTAGGTCGTCACGATTTTAATAAACAGGAGAAATTAATAAGTAGTAGCTCATTTTGAAGAAAAATGAATACGCAATTTATTTGTTTGATCATAATATTCAAAATCCAAAAATTGGATTTATTACAATTTTTTTAAACATACATATGTGTTTTGTTTAGATTTCGTATCGCCACGATTTTAAATAAATGAATAAATTTATATTTAATAGCTTATTTTGAAGCTAAATGAATACGAAATTTCATTGTTTGATTGTAATATTCAAAATCCAAAAAATGGATTTATTACAATTTTTTAAAACATAAACATTTGTTTTCTTTGCATTTTTTCTCACCACAATTTTAATAAAATGGAGAAATTAATAAATGATAGCTCATTTTGAAGCTAAATGAATACGTAATTAAAATTACCAATTATGATATTCAAAATTCAAAAATTGGATTAATTACAATTTTTTAAACATAACAATTGTGTTTTGCTTACATTTTGTGTCACTACGATTTCAATGAAAGGAAGACATTAATAGATAATAGTTCATTTTGAAGCTAAATGAATACGCAATTTCATTGTTTGATCATAATATTTAAAATCCAAAAACTGGATTTATTACAATTTTTTAAACATAAAAATATGTTTTGTTTACATTTTGTGTCACCACCATTTTAATAAAAGGGAGAAATTAATAAATTATAGCTAATGAATACATGAATATTATATAGTAAATCATCAAGTAACTCGTAAAATGTAAACTGTTATGTCTATTAGATTTTTAATTACTGCACTCAAGATTCATAAACTATTTAAAAACACATTTCAACTTGAAATTAACTTTAATTTAATAAATACCAGTGTTATAAAACATTTGAATTATTCATTTTATCATTAAGAGTTCTTAATGAGGATTTCAAATGCGTTTTCTTCAAATCTATTTCACGTTTATACAATATAACCGCCCCCCGATACCATACTATATACTATTAGTAATAGTATTACACAATGTAATCATAGTTGCGATTTGAATAATTGAATCCCGAGGCAGGGCTATAATCCCCAACGTGCGTGTGGGTGCAACGCGTAATTACTCTCTGTGAGGGGGCAGTGTTCTGAAATCCGTACACTCCGATCAGTAGCGCACGGACAATGGGAGCCCGACCGAGGCGTGCACATAATAAGTTCGATTGTTCGCCGCCACCACAATGCCGCTATTGTAACTAATGAGCCCGTAATTGCCGCCGACGATTATTTCATTTACACGAGCCACAAAACAGTAATAACAATAAGGCCGGCGGGTGGCGGCGAAGCGGTTTTGCAATAACAACCCCCCCAAATTGGCGCGTGTCTATTAATTGGGAATTATAAATAGATTTGAGAGTTGCCTCATGGATTAATTACACTAGTAAATAGCATTGAATTTTTTTTGTAATTATGAAAAAAATAGATTATTACAATTTACATCATTTATTATGTATTTATTATATGCACTAGTTAATGTGCATATAATAAATACATAATAAATTATGTAAATTGTAATACTCATTTTTTTTTCAAAAAACACCAGTCAGTTTTTGACAGTCACACCACCCATGGATTAATAGACCCAAATTCCGAACGGAAAAGAGTCTATTAATACCGGACTCGAATCGGTGACGGCGTGGACGCAGTGGCTTCAGACCGTCGCCTTAGAACACTGCGCCACGACCGCCCCAATTATGAAATAAATTAGAGTATATGGGTTACTTACAGATATTTATGACGGTTTTTGTAGATTGAATAGTTGGACTCACCTAGAACAAGAGAGAAAGATAATTATTATAATTACATAAATAAATTTGTTTTTATGCGATCATGATCGCTTTAACCTGTGTATTATTCATTATTATTATTAGTTACCACTACATTGGCTCTTGATTTTTTTATATGGGCACTAACGTATTTAGATTATTTATGAATAATTTGAGTTTTATATATGAGCTAGTTTGCATGTTATAAATTATTTGTCGTAGACTTTGAATGTGATGGCCTACTAAAATATCAAGTACATGGTAAATAATTAATATCTCGCATATTAAATGCTCCACATTGCTAAAGTTTTGTAAAAATATTACCAATTTATTAAAGAACATACAAAAAAATCGACAGTCTTAGTAATTACTCTGTTCATGACATCATACAGAAGTTACTTCTTATACTAATCGTCATAACATACATAATATAATATTTTAAAGCCTGTCAAATTATTTTTGTATTCCTTCTTATATTATTAACAATTTTGTCAAGTTTAAGATTCATAATTTAATTATTTTGCGAGTTATGATTTTTTTCTGTGACCGGTTGAAGTTTCGACGATTTTCCAAGATGGCTATCCATAATGGCCGCTAGATAAAATGTTACTTGATTTGAAAATAAATGATAACTCATGAACTAATTCATTTAGAACGTTTAAATTTTACATAAACGTTTACAATTTATCAAAGAATGTATAAAAAAATCAACAGCCGTTTTAATATTTGATTTCGTCAATTTCACCTTACATCAATATACATGTTATGTTAACAGCTATGAATCATGAAGGTCGCAACTAAAATGGCTCTTAATTTTTTTATATGGGCACTAACGTATTGTGATTATTCGTGAATAATTTGAGTTTTATATATGAACTAGTTTGGGTGTTATGAATTATTTGTCGTGAAGACTTTGAATGAGATGGCCTACTAAAATATTAAGTGCATGGTAAATAATTAATATCTCGCAAACTAAATGCTCCATATGGCTAACGTTTTGTAAAAATATTACCAATTTACTAGAGAATATACAAAAAAATCGACTGTCTTAGTAATTATTCTATCCATGACTTACATCATATAGAAGTTACTTCTTATACTAATTGTCATAACATACATAATATAAAATATTAAAGCTTGTCAAATTATTTTTGTATTCCTTGTTATATTATTAACAATTTTGCCAAGTTTAAGATTCATAATTTAATTATTTTGCGAGTTATGATTTTCATTTGTGACTGGTTGACGTTTCGACTATTTTCCAAGATGACTGTCCATAATGGCCGCTCGATAAAATGTTACTTGATTTGAAAATAAATGATAACTCGTGAACTAAAAAATTTAGAACGTTGAAATTTTATATATACGTTCACAATTTATCAAAGAATGTATAAAAAAATCAACAGCCGTTTTAATATTTTATTACATCAATTTCACCTGTCATCAATATACATGTTACGTTAACAGCTATGAATCATGAAGGTCGCTACTAAAATGCCTCTTGATTTTTTTATATAAGCACTAACGTATTGTGATTATTTATGAATAATTTGAGTTTTATATAGGAACTAGTTTGGGTGTTATGAATTATTTATCGTAAAGACTTTAAATGAGATGGCCTACTAAAATATTAAGTGCATGGTAAATAATTAATATCTCGCATACTAAATGCTCCACATTGCTAAAGTTTTGTAAAAATATTACCAATTTATTAGAGAATATACAAACAAATCGACAGTCTAAATATTTTTCGTCTTCACGATTTACATTATATAGAATGTACCCCTTATACTAAATGTTATATCAATCACAATATAAAATTTTAAAGCCTATGAAATTATTTTCGTATTCCCTGGTATGTTATTAACACTTATCCCAAGGTTAAGATTCATTCTTTAATTATTTTGCTAGTTATGATTTTTTTTCTGACTAGTTTCTACAATTTTTTTTTCTGACTAGTCAAAGTTTCGACGATTTTCCAAGATCGCTGTCCTTAATGGCCGCTAGATTAAAGTTTACTTGATTTGAAAATAAATAATAACACATGTACTAATTCATTCAGAAAGCTCAAATTTTATAGAAATTGTCCCAATTTATTAAATAATGTTCAAAACAAATCAACAGTCTTAGTAATAAATAATTCCCTTCGTTAATTGTATCTACCCACAAATATAGATGTTACGTTCTCGTATGTACATAAATATTTCACCAGCCAATATATAATGTAATTAAAGCTGAAATTATTTCCCACCCCCCAGATTCGACTTGGTAACTCGTTAGCGCGTTTCCAATCACGCATCACCAACCGCATCGCGTAAAAACTTCCATTCGGCTCCATCCCTCGTGGGGATTTTTTAATGATCGCCTGTTTATTATAACTTTCCGCGAGCTGACCGCCGAGCGCGTCCTGCACTCATTAATCACGCGGCGGCGGTTCCTTTTAGACAATCGAGAGAGAGAGAGCGGGCGGCGGCGGCATGATTAAAATTTGCATAGAGCGAGCCGGTCCGCAAGCGCGAGCCTCTAATTAACACAAATTGGACGCACCTCAAAATAAACAGCGCAAATATTAATCGGGCAACAATAGTAACAATAATCCTCGCAGTTTAATTAGTGGGAGTGCAGCACGCTAATTAATTAAATAATTCTGTAATCGTATTTATTATTTTGTGCGTAGTTAAAGCCTATTGTTATCTATTTGCAATGTGCTGGTGATTGTTATGGAGTTTTATTGGACGTTATTTATATCGCTGGCATGATTTATTGTTTATGGTGGGTTGTACATTTAAAAATATGTATATTTAAAATATAGCCATGAAAATTGTAATAATTTAATAGTTGTATATAAATGGTATTGATGGCACAATGTTCGAGTGATTAAAGGCGTCGTCCGTCACATACTGAGTATCTTTAGAAGATTCCTTCTCACAAGAAAAACAATCTGTTGGGCATCAGTTTTTAGGACTAATTTCATTCGAAAAAGTTATAAGTATAAAATCTGAAAAATCATGAAAATGAACAATTTCATTTAAAAAGTGATTAATATCCGTTACTACTATAAACTTCTCATCCAGCATTCGCACGAAGCCGTCTCAATTTATTATCGTGTGCATTTCATGCAAATCCCCAGTCTCTCATTGTTAACTATTTACGAGTCTGTTTTCTCCGAAACGACGTCCGTGCGGAATCACGGCATTTGCATTGAAGGCGGCGATTGCGCGCCTTCCATTAAACTTAATCCTTTACTCGGACGGTGCTCGTGTAACACCCCCGCCGCCGCCCCGATATGTGTGTACGCTGTTACATTGTCCGGAAAAGGGTATTATCGCGCAAAAGTGCTCCAACTCGGCCGCAAGTTGTCGGCGGTGCAGCCGAACAAAACCAACCGACCCACCCCCGAGCGCGCGCGCCCAGAAAACGTGAGCCGGGAGAGTTTGGTAAACTATTCTCGCGTCACTCTTCCGTTAAATAATTACAGCGTTCGTGTGCTTGGGGGACTTGAGCGAAGAGTTTGCTTTTGATAGTGCACGAGGTGGAAATAAAAAAAAGAGTTCGGTTTCAATTTTGGGGAGCAATTAAAATAGTTTTCAATTCGTCAAGCGAGTTGATTAATGAGAAAAGATTTATAATAAAAATTATACAAAAAAACAGACTGTTATGTGTCACACTGTTTATTTAATAATAGTTACTATTAAATAAACAGTGTGATACATAACATTTTGTTTTTGTATATTTTTTATTAAAAATCTTTTCGCATTAATCAACTCGCTTGACGAATTGAAAACTATTTTAATTGCTCCCCAAATGGAAATCAAAGTCTTTTTTTATTTCCACCTCGTGCCCCATCAAAAGCAATAACTATATATATATATATATATATATATATATATATATATATATAGTAATTCGTGGCAAAATTACTTGTTCTAACTAGTTGCTATATAACTACATGTTTCTAGAATCATAAGCCGGGAGAATTAATGTTTTTATGTCAAACGAGTCAAATAAAACGCGATGCAAAGATAGAAAATAGGAAACACGAACCCTCAATACCCACAGCCCGAGGAGGAATGAACCATAAACCTTAGAGCGAGGATGAAGGGTAGTTTCTAATTATTTTTTGTTGTTTTAAATTTAATTAGGATTCTTTTATCTAGTTATAATTATTGTCAAGGGTTCAGTGGAAGAGCAGTCATATGCATTGCATATACTAGACTGGAACTGCACCTTATTTCCCATATTTCTATTTTCTATTTTCTATTATTCTATTATTTTCGTTGTTACTGTAAACATGTGTTGATATATTTTTTATAAGTATAGAATTATGTATTTTAAGGGAAATAAAAGTTATTATTAAATATACAAGTAATTTTAATTTTAAATTTGTTATAATTAGGATTATACATGTTATATATAATATGTTATATTTTTTATTTATTTATTTACATTTATGATTAACTTTTTGTATATTATTGTTGTTGTCCAGTAATTGGATTTTATTTCTGTTGGACAATAAAGCTTATTTTTATTATTATTATGGTATATGTAATGAAAACAATAATGAATTTTTTTTTAAATAATAAAGTAAGAGGCAAGTAACTAAATCCCACAATTTTATTCGGAAACCCATGAAACGAAATTAAATTTATAAAAAAAATCTTGATAAAGTTCGTTTCTATAAACCGGTATTAAATTATAATCGCAGCACTTAAATCTCTTTCCAATGGCGTGTACGCGGTTTTCGTTGCCGCCACCGCCCCCGGCAGCAAATTGCAGCAGGAGCGCGCGTGAATTTAACGTCGGAATCTAAATGCGATCTCGCGTGCACCCGAAAGGGCCGCGAATCAATTACATTAACTGTAATAACGACCCCCTTCGTTCCCCGCGGGGACCGGCGGTCCGCCGCCGCCCTGTGTTTGTAAGAATAAAGGCTTAGCATGGCTGCAGGGTATTAATTCGGTGCAAAGTGGTGCGCGTAATTAATGGCAGGACGTGTTAATTAAATTGCGTGTGGGGTTTATTTTTTTTTATAATAATCTAGTGTATGAAAATTTATTATTATATGAGATTGTTTGAACCCCAATATATCTTGGCTTGAAAAATTGATTTTTTTTTTATCATTTTCACATCTAGATAATTTTTATATAAGGTTTATACCAAATAAATGTTGTTTGTTATATCTATACGTATTAGATCTTCAACATCAAATATAATACAATCTCCTAATGTGAGTCATGAACAATGACCTGTAACTTATTTCTTTGTATACCCAATTTCACTATATTTTCAAAATATACTCGTAAATAAATATATTTATTACATATAAATTTAAGAAATCGTTACTCAGCTAATTCTGTACGTTTTAGGCCTTCAAACTCAAATATCATAAAATCTTGTGAATCAAGAAAAGTGACCTGTAACTTATTTTTGTGTAAACGAAATTTTACTAAACTTTCAGAATATACTCGTATATAGTTATGATATTTAGATATAAATTTGTGAAAGTGTAACTTAACTATTTCTGTATGTTTTAAGCCTTTAAACTCAAATATAATAAAAATCTACTGATGTGAGTAATGAAAAGTGAACTGGAAAAATGTTTCTTTTACCAATTTTTACTAAATTGTCAGAACATACTCGACAATAATTATATTTGTTAGATACAAATTTTCAATTTCAAATATAACAAAATCTTACTAATGTGTTTCATGTTTCACATAGTAAGATTTTGTTATATTTAAGATTGAAAATTTGTATCTAAGAAATATAATTATTGTCAAGTATGTTCTGACAATTTAGTAAAAATTGGTAAAAGAAACATTTCTCCAGTTCACTTTTCATTACTCACATCAGTAGATTTTTATTATATTTGAGTTTAAAGGCTTAAAACATACAGAAATAGTTAAGTTACACTTTTACAAATTGAGTTATGTTCTGACAATTTAGTAAAAATTGGTAAAAGTGTCTTGTCAGTTTTTTTATGTGTAAAATTTCCTTGTAACTGTGTACCAAATTTCATCAAATTTTCAACACTTGTTTAAAACATAGATAGGTAATTGAGTTTTAATTTCTGAAATTTATATCTAACAAATTATATTATTTACGTGTATATTCGTAAATAACTGTATATTTAATAGTAACTCTACAACATATTTTGTTTAATTTTTGTACTAATTTTGATGCAGTACATATCAGTGCACCAGATGCCGGAAGGAAATTGAAAAATTTTGATTATAAGTTTTTTTTTCGGCGATCAAATATCGTGAAAATATCCAAACTTTTCCGCAGAAAACAGTATTCTATGTCGATATACGCACAATATTTTTTTATTGTATTCAAATTTTTTTTAAATTATTCAGTACAAAAATTAAACAAAATATGTTGCATAATTTGTTTATCGACCCAGTCTGTAAAATCGGAATATCGAGATATGAGCGTAAAAGTAAAAAAATAAAAATAAAAAAAATAAAAATACGTTGAGACTTTTCATTTTCCATTGTCATTTTGTTATAAACATTGTGTAATTTTTTCAAATCAATTGTGTGATGGATCCATGATCAAAAATAGTAATAACGAAATTTATTCGACTTGGTCGCTGAAAAAATAATATTTACAATCAAAATTTTACAATTTCCTTTGGGTATCTGGTACACTGATATGTTTTGCACTAATATCATTAAAAAAATTAAACAAAATATGTTGCATAATTTTGTTATCGACCCAACCTCTAAAATCGGCCTATCGAGATATTAACGTAATTAAAGTTAAAAAATAAAAATAAATTGAAAGAAAAATACGTTGAGACAGAAACTTTCCATTTTCCATTGTCATTTTGTTATAAACATTAATTTTTTCAAATCAATTGAATGACGGATCTATAGTCAAAAATAATAATAATGAAATTTATTCGATTTATTTGCCGAAAAAAAAAATTATAATGAAAATTTTCCAATTTCTTTCGGCCATCTGGTGCTCTGATATGTTCTGCACTAAGATCAGTAAAACAATTAAACAAAATATGATGCATAATTTTTTTATCGACCCAACCTCTAAAATCGGCATATTGATATAGGAGCGTAAAAGTAAAAAATAAAAAATAAATAGAAGGAAAAATATATCAAGACAGAGACTTTTTATTTTCTATTATCATTTTGTTATAAACGTTGTGTAATTTTTTCAAATCAATTTTATTACGGATCCATGGTCAAAAATAATTATAATGAAATTTGTTCCGACTTGGTCGCCGAAAAAAAAAACTTATAATCAAAATTTTCCAATTTCCTTCAGGCATCTGGTGCACTGATATATTCTGCAGCAGGATCAGTAATTTTTTTTATTATTTTAGTAGATTGTTTGAACCTCAATATATCTTAAATTTTTTGATTTGGTTGCCGAAAAAAAATATTTATAATTAAAATTTTCCAATTTCTTTCAGGTATCTAGTGCACTAATATGTTCTGCACTAAGATCAGTAAAAAAAATAAACAAAATATGTTGCATAATTTTTTTTATGGACCCAACCTCTAAAATCGGCATATAGATATAGGAGCGTAAAAATAAAAAATAAAAAATGAATAGAAGAAAAAATATTTCAAGATAGAGATTTTCCACTTTCTATTATCATGTTGTTATAAACATTGTGTATTTTTTTCAAATCAATTGCATGACGGATTTATGGTTAAAATAATAATAATGAAATATAGTCGACTTGGTCGCAGAAAAAAAAAATAATGAAAATTTTCCAATTTCCTTCGGGCATCTGGTGCTCTGATATGTTCTGCACTAAGATCAGTAAAATAATTAAACAAAATATGTTGCATAATTTTTTTATCGACCCAACCTCTAAAATCGGCATATTGAGACAATAGCGTAAAAGTTAAACATAAAAAATAAATAGAAGGAAAAATATTTCAAGATAGAGATTTTCCACTTTCTATTATCATGTTGTAATAAATATTGTGTAATTTTTACAAATCAATTGTATGACGGATTCATGATCAAAAATAATAATTTACGTTACAATATATATTATACAACAACGCCTATACAAATTATTAATAAAAATATAGAACTATATATTATGGTCAGCAAGACATATACAAAAGATTTCTCAAAATTTGGATTTTATTGGTCACTCCAATTGGTCAGCACAGACCCGCAAACAATCCGCCGTGCGCGCAGTACCGGGACATCGCGTGGTATAGAGGCTGGGATCTTAGAGATTAACTTCACACCGGTAAGGACCAACACAAATTCTCTGAAATATAATTACAGTTCAGATTATGAGCCATGAAGGTTGAGGCCTAAGTGTCGGTAGCTATGCTACTCTCCAGCCAACTATCCAGAACTATGAGCCATGAAACGTGGATTATTTATTTCTTGTGTGCACAATTTTCTTGTAACTTGTAACTTGCTTGTGCAACGAATTAAATAACTTTAATTCGCTTTGCTTAAATTTGTTGCACAAAAAAGCAACTTACAAGAAAATTTTGGACGCAAGAAATAAATAAATCACTTTTTACGCTCACAATCTGAATTATAATTATTTAAAAAAAAAATGTGTTCCTTCTTCGCAATAAATCAAATTTTCAAAATAGACTCGTAAATTATAATATTTGTTAGATATAAATTTTCGGATATACAAAATATTTCTAATAACAAAAACGTAGTATTTTAAATTCCTACCATATTTCCACCCTCGACTTTAACATTATAAACTCGTATAATACGGGTTGAATTTGTTGCGCAGCGGGTGGTCGTCGTTTTGTAATTAATTTCCCTTACAGTTCGTCTCGCATTTGCGGGCCTTAAAAGAAAATACACCCCTTTTGCGTTCTTTTAATTAATTACTTGTGCGTTGTATTATTTGCGCGCATTCCAGAAATCGTTCGCAATTATGAATAATACGTCCGTCAGCCTCCCCCACCCCCCGCGTTCCTGAACATTTAAACAAAAGCATCCACTTTTGCTTTTGCTAATTGAATTAGGACAAAAGGGGGGAAATGTTAATTTAAATTGAATTTGTATCGAATGAAAGAAATGTAACATTATTATAATTAGAAATGATTAAAACAAACAAACAAAAAACACATGAATTGCAGTACAGTAATTTGTTTTTAATTACAGTAACTACTACTACTAAAAGTACATACAATACAAGTACTGATGATTTAAGGTGGGTTTATTCTGAAATAAAATAATAAATAATAAATAAAAATCAAGTTTAAAAGGCAATTTTTCTATGAAGCTGTTTATGGTCACAAAATAATTTAAAAAAAATCCTTTATTTGGCAACCCTTCCCTTTTACACACATTCCAGCCGAAAAAAAAACAATACTTTCACAGAAAGAAATAGAAAAGAAACCAAAAAAATACAATTTAACATAAAATATATTTTTTTCTCTCTAACCACTAAAATAACCACAAAATAATAAATAATAATTAATAAATAAAATGATGTTGGACGAACTTTATTTAATAAATAACTTTTGCAAGGTCATTGTCTGCTTGTTCTGATGTCAAATGATTTGATATGTTTATTTTGTTGATAGCTGTATTTGCGCTTAATTGGTGCCAGAATCTTCTAAATATTTTGCAATTTTATAACTGACTATCAAGCTTTCTGCGTATATATCACGAAAAATGATAAATGTATTAAAATGCCTTCTAAAATCTGCTTGCCATACGAAGCGATTTAAATGCAATTATAATCAAGCTCTTCAAACCGCAGCCATTACCATTGAGAAGTCGTTTAAACGTGCGGTTGGGGGGGACGGAAAAAATTGCGCGCGAGCAGTTTTCCACCCTGGTCGGGATAAAAAGACGATATATCTACCCTTATCGGGACACACGCGCTATGTTTAACGAGACGCGATCATTAATAACGCCGGCACATAAATCACAATCGAATCATAATTGCGCGCGGATGGATGGGAAAGAAATCGAAGGGATGTCACTGGTGAAATGCGAATGTGTGATGGGGGTTTATCAAATGAGTGATTCAACGAATTATACTACTAATGTTGTTTTGTGATTCTAAATGATTTGTAACTTCTGGAGTCAGCATATCTTAAAAGTAGATGGCAAAATAAATTTTAATAGAAAATAAAGGTTAATTCATTTGTTTACAGGCAATTACGAGTAATATTTTATAAAAATCTAATTATTTTATAATTTATATGTATATATATATATATATATATATATATATATATATATATATATATATATATATATATATAAAATAATAATCATATGATATTTTTTTATGAAAACACATCCCTGTATTCCATTCCCCACATTTTCGTACGCCCATTGATTATCAACGCCCTCTCCCGTTTTCCCATTTGTATAAATACAAATTTATTACGCATATTTCATATTTGTGCCGTTGGCAGCTGTCAGATCGGGCGCCCAGAGGTAGACGTAATGCGGAATAACGACCCGTTAAAAGGCGTTAATGTGAATGTAATGTTTACACGTGTCATTACTCCGGCAGCATACACATACACGTCCCAAAACCCGATAAGATAACGCCGCCCCCCGCACGTACACACAAACACCGGTGGAACGTGAATATCATTCGAATAAATATGGGGCGGCTGTGAATATCAAATGCTGCCAACACAATATTTATGAGGTGTTTATATTCAATTCCATTAGTGTATATCGGGCGGAGATAACACTAATAACTTTTTATGTGAAGTCACTTGAAATATGTTTTTTGTATTTATAATATTATTGGTTGATTATAGAGAATGAATATACAATTTTATGGTCGTAGTTTAACTTAACAATTACTCATTATAACTTATAAATGTAAGCATTGATAATTCGATTTATATAAGCGTGTTAAAAGTAGCTAAAGATCTATACTTTACTTGTAGCACGAGTTTTGAAGTTGTATTGAGCTTTTACTAATGTTAACTAGCTTTAGTTTTTGACTCATAATTTCAATCAATTATTCACATACAGAAAAGTGCAAAATTCATTTTTCGTGAAGGCGCCAGGCATAAACACGCCTCTGTGTATTCAGTATTTAGCTTTTACTAAAAAAACAACAACTATGGAATCAAACGGCATACGGTTGCAATAGTATGCATACAAAAAGCAAAGATGTGGCCCCCTCTATTCAATCTGGCGTTGAAATATGTAGTAAGACAGATGAACATCGGAAATAGAATTCTGCTGACCAATAAGACATTATAGCTGACCGCCTACGCGGATGATATCAACATCATGAGCAAAAGGGTAGACGCAGCACAGCAAGCTCACAGAAAAAGTAATTTTAAGCGAAAAATATCTTCAATTTTTCTGATTCATGATAAATAGCGTAGTAAGCGATACAATTCAATTTTTTTGTTTTTATATTTTCTTTTTAGCGCCATCTATCAAGAATCGAAAAAATGTAGTATGACGTTCACTAAAATCGTTCTAACTCTAGTTATAGCACATGAATTTGCATGAAACTAGGTACTTATATTAAAAATATGTTCACTGTCTGCAATCTAAAATTTGGAATAGCTATTTAATAATTTGGATTTTTTACGAATTTTTAAAATATGATTTTATATTTTTCATAAACAATGTTCACTAAAATCATTCTAACTCTAGTTATAGCACTTGAATATGCATGAAACTAAGTACTTATATTAAAAATATGTTCACTGTCTGCAATCTAATATTTCGAATAACTCTTTCATAATTTGAATTTTTTACGAATTTTTAAAATATGATTTGATATTTTTCATAAACAATGTTCACTAAAATCGTTCTAACTCTAGTTATAGCACATGAATGTGCATGAAACTAGCTACTTATATTAAAATTATGTTCACTGTCTATAATCTACAATTTGGAATAGCTATTTCGTAATTTTTTACGAATTTTTAAAATATGATTTGATATTTTTCATAAACAATGTTCACTAAAATCGTTTTAACTCTAGTTATAGCACATGAATGTGCATGAAACTAAGTACTTATTTTAAAAATATGTTCACTGTCTGCAACATAAAATTTGGAATAGCTATTTCATAATTTAAATTTTTTACGAATTTTTAAAATATGATTTGATATTTTTCATAAAGAACGTTCACTAAAATCGTTCTAACTCTAGTTATAGCACATGAATGTGCATGAAACTAGGTACTTATATTAAAAATATGTTCACTATCTGCAATCTAAAATTTGGAATAGCTACTTCATAATTTTAATTTTTTTACGAAATTTTAAAATATGATTTGATATTTTTCATAAAGAACGTTCACTAAAATCGTTCTAACTCTAGTTATAGCACATGAATGTGCATGAAACTAGGTACTTATATTAAAAATATGTTCGCTGTCTGCAATCTAAAATTTGGAATAGCTATTTCATAATTTGAATTTTTTACGAATTTTTAAAATATGATTTGATATTTTTCATAAACAATGTTCACTAAAATCGTTCTAACTCTAGTTATAGCAGATGAATGTGCATGAAACTAGCTACTTATATTAAAATTATGTTCACTGTCTACAATCTACAATTTGGAATAGCTATTTCATAATTTGAATTTTTTACGAATTTTGAAAATATGATTTCATATTTTTCATAAACAATGTTCACTAAAATCGTTCTAACTCTAGTTATAGCACATGAATGTGCATCAAACTAGGTACTTATATTAAAAATATGTTCACTATCTGCAGTCTAAAATTTGGAATAGCTATTTCATAATTTGTATTTTTTACGAATTTTGAAAATATGATTTCATATTTTTCATAAACAATATTCACTAAAATCGTTCTAACTCTAGTTATAGCACATGAATGTGCATGAAACTAGCTACGTATATTAAAATTATATTCACTGACTACGATCTACAATTTGGATTTTCTATTTCATAATTTGAATTTTTTACGAATTTTTAAATATGATTTGATACTTTTCATAAACAATGTTCACTAAAATTGTTCTAACTCTAGTTATAGCACATGAATGTGCATGAAACTAGGTATTTATATTAAAAATATGTTCACTGTCTGCAATGTAAAATTTGGAATAACTCTTTCATAATTTGAATTTTTTACGAATTTTTAAAATATGATTTGATATTTTTCATAAACAATGTTCACTAAAAACGTTCTATCTCTAGTTATAGCACATGAATGTGCATCAAGCTAGGTACTGATATTAAAAATATGTTCACTGTCTACAATCTACAATTTGGAACAGCTATTTCATAATTTGAATTTTTTACGAATTTTGAAAATATGATTTCATATTTTTCATAAACAATGTTCACTAAAATCGTTCTAACTCTAGTTATAGCACATGAATGTGCATGAAACTAGTTATTTATATTAAAAATATGTTCACTGTCTACAATCTACAATTTGGAACAGCTATTTCATAATTTGAATGTTTTACGAATTTTGAAAACATGATTTCATATTTTTCATAAACAATGTTCACTAAAATCGTTCTAACTCTAGTTATAGCACATGAATGTGCATGAAACTAGTTACTTATATTAAAAATATGTTCACTGTCTGCAATCTAAAATTTGGAATAGATATTTCATAATTTGTATTTTTTACGAATTTTTAAAATATGATTTGATATTTTTCATAAACAATATTCACTAAAATCGTTCTACCTCTAGTTATAGCACATGAATGTGCATGAAACTTGGTACTTATATTAAAAATATGTTCACTGTCTGCAATATAAAATTTGGAATAGCTATTTCATAATTTGATTTTTTTTACGAATTTTTAAATATGATTTGATACTTTTCATAAACAATGTTCACTAAAATTGTTCTAACTCTAGTTATAGCACATGAATGTGCATGAAACTAGGTACTTATATTAAAAATATCTTCACTGTCTGCAATCTAAAATTTCGAATAACTCTTTCATAATTTGAATTTTTTACGAATTTTTAAAATATGATTTGATATTTTTCATAAACAATGTTCACTAAAATAGTTTTAACTCTAGTTATAGCACATGAATGTGCATGAAACTAGGTGCTTATATTAAAAATATGTTCACTGTCTGCAATCTAAAATTTGGAATAGCTATTTCATAATTTGAATTTTTTACGAATTTTTAAAATATGATTTGATATTTTTCATAAATAACGTTCACTAAAATCGTTCTAACTATAATTATAGCAGATGAATGTGCATGAAACTAGGTACTTATATTAAAAATATGTTCGCTTTCTGCAATCGAAAATTTCGAATAACTCTTTCATAATTTGAATTTTTTACGAATTTTTAAAATATGATTTGATATTTTTCTTAAACAATGTTCACTAAAATCGTTTTAACTCTAGTTATAGCACATGAATGTGCATGAAACTAAATACTTATATTAAAAATATGTTCACTATCTGCAATCTAAAATTTGGAATAGCTACTTCATAATTTGAATTTTTCACTAACTTTTAGAATATGATTTGATATTTTTCATAAACAACGTTCACTAAAATCGTTCTAACTCTAGTTATATCACATAAATGTGCACGAAACTAGGTACTTATATTAAAAATATATTCATTGTCTGCAATCTAAAATGTGGAATAGCTATTTCATAATTTGTATTTTTTACGAATTTTTAAAATATGATTTGATATTTTTTATAAACAATGTTCACTAAAATCATTCTAACTCTAGTTATAGCACATGAATGTGCATGAAACTAGGTACTTATATTAAAAATATGTTCACTATATGCAATCTAAAATTTGGAATAGCTATTTCATAATTTGAATTTTTTACGAATTTTTAAAATATGATTTGATATTTTTCATAAACAATATTCACTAAAAACGTTCTAACTCTAGTTATAGCACATGAATGTGCATGAAGCTAACTACTTATATTAAAAATATGTTCACTATCTGCAATCTAAAATTTGGAATAGCTATTTCATAATTTGAATTTTTTACGAATTTTTAAAATATGATTTGATATTTTTCATAAAAATTGTTCACTAAAAGCGTTCAAACTCTAATTATAGCACATTAATATGGATGAAACTATCTACTTATATTCAAAATATGTTCACTGTCTGCAATCTAATATTTGATATAGCTATTTCATAATTTTAATATTTTACAAATTTTTAAATTATTTTTTGATATTTTTCATAAACAATATTTAATATGTTTAGCAATAGAATCTAAATCCACAATAAAAAATGGAGGTTGTTGTTACGATTTTCAAGTTTACCCCTCCACACTAATAGGGGCTGGGGGTGGGGAACTAATTTTAAAGCTAATGTAATTCCCACCCGGAATGATTAAATTTAGATATATGTTTCGTTGAGATTTTCAGGTTAAAAAAATCATCTAGTATACAAAACCTAGACTACTATATTGTACTGAGATAGACGTATCTTCTATATACTTTATATGTGTTAACAGAACATTAAACATTATAATTATTAAATCTTAGTCTTGGTTCAGAAACGTTTTAATATTTAAATTATTTAATTGATTTATATTGTAAATGGTATATTTTAGAAAACTGTTTCAACCTAAATTCGACATTTGTATAATCCTGCTTATCAGACGTCCTTAAATATCATCAAATATATGATTGACACAATTTCACCTTAAAGTCTAACATTAACGCGCTTCAGTTGTTGTTGGCTTATAATTTCAATCAGTTATTGACATACAGAAAGTGCGAAATCAAATTTTCGGTGAAAGCGCCGGGTAAACACGCCGCTCGCAGCTAAAACAAAACCTCTATTGCCGCCGAAACTCCCCATTACGTCAGTGTTAACACCACCAGACGTGTCAGTTATGGAGTTATAAACCCCGGCTCCATTTCACCCTCTCACCCCCGCCAGCACACACTAAGACGAGGCAATTTCGCCGCGGCCAACATTCATCCGCTTTTACGCCGAAATCCGTGCGGGCGCACGTTTAAGAGCGGCACCCACCCTCCCTAAATGGCCGGGTCGTCACTCATTTCATAAACAGCCACCCTCACCCCTTGGCTACACACACACACACACACACACACACACACACACACAGGCACACGTTGTTTCCCGGCGCGGTCCCCGCTCGGCCATTACAACCACCCCATCCCCCCATTTTTGAGAGCAAGAGTAATGTAATGTAAAAACGTCACGTTGCGCCGTATAAACGTATTACGAAAAGGCGAGAGGAAAAGAGAGGGCGGGAGGCTAATACACATGCAGACATCAAGGGAGATAAGTAAATTGCGAATAGGGTACACCCTCGAATGTGAAATATTGTGTATACAGCGAGATAGGTGTGTAGAACATGAACACAAAAACTGTTTTTGTGGAAATAGTTATTTCCACCCAGCTCAGTGTCCGAGAGGTATGTCTCATATTGAGCATTGGGAAGCCTGAGTTCGAACCCTATCGGGGCGAGTTTTCGCGAATCATCTAATTTAAAATAAAAAAGTAATACCTCATTTTGAAGCATAATAAATGAAGAATATGATATTATTGTTATAAAGTCAAAAATCAGAAAAGATAAAACTACTATTTCTGTAAACAGCAACAATGTTTGTAGTTTGTACGATTGCAATCTTACAAATAAAATTAAAAAAAAAAATTACATCTCATCTTGTAGCTTAATAAATAGGAAATATGATAATATCTTTAGAAACTCAAAAACCAAGATAGGGGATTTTACTACGATTTTTGAAATTATGTACAGTAACAAGTTTTGTAGATTTCCTGTTTGTGATCGTAAGAATTAAATTAAATTAAAAGGTGATACCTCATTTTAAAGCACAATATATGAGGAATATAATAATATTGTTAGAAAGTCAAAAATCAGACAAGATAATATGCTACAATTTTTGGAAACATGAAAAGTAACATTTTATGTAGTTTTTTTCGATTGTGATCTTATAAATTAAGTTGAATAAAAAAGTTACACCTTATTTTGTAGCATAATAAATGAAAAATACGATAATATCTTTAGAAAGTCAAAAATTTAAAAAAGCAATTTAATACATCTTTTTTTCAATTATGAAGTAACAAATTTTGTAGTTTTCTTGATTGTGATGTTAATAATTACATGAAATCAAAAAATGATAACTTATTTTAAAGCATAATAAATGAGGAATATGATAATATTATTAGAAAATCAAAAATCAGACAAGATAATATGCTACAATTTTTGGAAACATGAAAAGTAACATTTTATTTAGGTTTTTCGATTGTGATCTTACAAATTAAGTTAAATAAAATAGTTACACGTTATTTTGTAGCATAATAAATAAGAAATATGATAATATCTTTAGAAAATCAAAAAATAGAAAAGGGAATTTACTAAAATTTTTGAAATTATGAACAGTAACAAGTTTTGTAGTTTTCTTGATTGTGATCTTAATAATTACATGAAAACAAAAAATGATACCTTATTTTAAAGCATAATAAATGAGGAATATGATACTATTATTAGAAAATCAAAAATCACACATGATAATATGCTACAATTTTTGGAAACATGAAAAGTAACATTTTATTTAGTTTTTTCGATTGTGATCTTACAAATTAAGTTAAATAAAAAAGTTACACGTTATTTTGTAGCATAATAAATAAGAAATATCATAATATCTTTAGAAAGTCAAAAAACAGAAAAGGGAATTTACTAAAATTTTTGAAATTATGAACAGTAACAAATTTTGTAGTTTTCTTGATTCTGATCTTAGTAATTACATGAATTCAAAAAATGATACCTTATTTTAAAGCATAGTAAATGAGGAATATGATAATATTATTAGAAAGTCAAAAATCTGACAAGATATGCTACAATTGTTGGAAACATGAAAAGTTACATTTTTTGTCGTTTGTTCGATTGCAGTCTTACAAATAAAATAAAATAAAAAAGTTACACCTTATTTTGTAGCATAATAAATAAGAAATATGATAATATCTTTAGAAAGTCAAAAAACAAAAAGGCAATTTACTACAATTTTTGAAATTGTGAACAGTAACAATTTTTGTAGTTTTCTTGATTGTGAATTTAATAATTACACGAAATCAAAAAATGATACTTTAGGTAAAAGCATAATAAATGAAGAATATGAATATTATAGTATTATTAGAAAGTTAAAAATTAGATAAGATAATATGCTAGAATTTTTGGAAACATGAATAATAACAATTTTTGTAATTTGTTCGATTGCAGTCTTACAAATACAATAAAATAAAAAAGTTACACCTCATTTTGTAGCATAATAAATAAGAAAGATGATAATGTCTTCAGAAAGTCAAAAAGCAAAAAAATGGAATTTACTACAATTTTTGAAATTACGAACAGTAACAATTTTGTAGTTTTCTTGATTGCGATCTTAATAATTAAATGAAATCAACAAGTGATACCTTATTTAGAAGCATAATATATGAGGAATATAATAATATTGTTAGAAAGTTAAAAATCAGACAAGATAACATCCTACAATTTTTGGAAACATGAAAAGTAACATTTTTGTTTGTTTGTTCGATTGCAGTATTACAAATGAAATAAAATAAAAATGTTACACCTTAATTTGTAGCATAATAAATAAGAAATATGTCTTTAGAAAGTCAAAAAACAAAAATGGAATTTACTAAAATTTTTGAAATTATGAACAGTAAAAAGTTTTGTAATTTTTCTTGATTGTGATTTTAAAAATTAAATGAAATTAAAAAGTGAAACCTCATTTTGAAGCATAATATATGAGGAATATGATAATATTGTTAGAAAGTCAAAAAACAGACAAGATAATATCGTACAATTTTTGGAAACATGAAAAGTAAATTTTTTGGTAGTTTTTTTTTATTGCAGTCTTACAAATAAAATAATATAAAAAAGTTAAACCTCATTTTGTAGCATAATAAATGAGAAATATTATAATATTTTTAGAAAGTAAAAAAACAAAAAAGGCAATTTATTACATGTTTTGAAATTATGAACAATAGTTTTGTAGATTTATTGTGATCTTAATAATCAAATGAAATCAAAAAGTGATACCTCATTTTAAAGCTTAATATATGAGAAATATGATAATATTAATAGAAAGTCAAAAATCTTATAAGATAATATGCTACAATTTTTGGAAACATGAAAAATTAAATTTTTGTAGTTTTTTCGATTGTGTTCATACAAATTAAATAAAATAAAAAAATTACACATCATTTTGTAGCATAATAAATAAGAAATATTATAAATATCTTTAGAAAGTCAAAAAAAATAAAAAGAAATTTACTACAATTTTTTAAATTATGAACAGTAACAAATTTTATAAATTTCTTGATTGTGATCTCAATAATCAAATGAATGCAATTAATGATAACTTATTTTGAAGCATAATATATGAGGAATAAGATAATATTGTTAGAAAGTCAAAAGTCAGACAAGATAATACGCTACAATTTTTGGAAACATGAACTGTAACAATTTTTGTTATTTATTCGATTGCAGTCTTACAAACTAAATCAAATAAAAAAGTTGCACCTCATTTTGTAGCATAATAAATGAAAAATATGATAATATCTTTAGAAAGTCAAAAAACGAAAAAGAAAAATTGCTACAATTTTTGAATTTATGAACAATAACAAGTTTTGTAGTTTTCTTGTTTGTGATCTTAATAATTAAATAAAATCAAAAAATGATACCTCATTTTGAAGGATAATATATGAGGAATATGATTATATTGCTAGAAAGTCAAAAATCTAACAAGATATTATGATACAGATTTTTGAAACATGAACAGTAACAATTTTTGTAGTTTGTTCGATTTGAGTCGAGTGAAATAAAATAAAATAAAAAAGTTACACCTCATATTGTAGCATAATAAATAAGAAATATGATAATATTTTTAGAAAGTCAAAAACCAAAAAAGAAAATTTACTACAATTTTTGAAATTATGAACAGTAACAAGGTTTGGATATTTCTCGATTCTGATCTTAATAATTAAATGAATTCAAATCAAGTGATACCTCATTTTGAAGCATAATTTATGGGGAATATGATAATATTATTAGAAAGTCAAAAATCTGACAAGATATATACTACAATTTTGAGAAACGTGACAGTAATATTTTTTGTAGTTTTTTCGATTGTGGTCTTACAAATAAAACTAGATAAAAAAGTTAGACCTTATTTTGTAGTGAAATAAATAAAATATATGATAATAACTTCATCATAATAATTAAATGAAATCAAAAAATGATACTTCATTTTGAAGTATAATATATGAGGAATATGATTATATTGTGGAAAAGTAACAAATCTAACAAGATAATATGCTACAATTTTTGGAAACATGAACAGTAACAATTTTTGTAGTCTGTTCGATTTGAGTCTTCCAAATAAAATGAAATAAAAAACTTACACCTCATTTTGTAGCATAATATATAAGAAATATGATAATATCTTTAGAAAGTCAAAAAACAAAAAAGGAAATTTACTACATTTTTTGAAATTATGAACAGTAACAAGTTTTGTACTTTTCTTGATTGTGATCTTAATAATTAAATTAAATCAAAAAGTGATACCTCATTTTAAAGCACAATAAATGAGGAATATTATAATATTGTTAGAAAGTCAAAAATTAGACAAGATAATAGCTACAATGTTTGGAAACATGAAAAATTAATTTTTTGTAGTTTTTTTCGATTGTGGTCATACAAATTAAATCAAATAAAAAAGTTACAGCTTATTTTAAAGCATAATAAATAAGAAATATGATATCTTCAAAAAGTCAAAAAACAAAAAAGGGAAGTTACTATATGTAGTAACTTCCCTTTTTCGAAATTATGAACAGTAAGAAGTTTTGTAGATTTCTTGATTGTGATCTTAATAATAATAAAGAAAATGAAATTTAAAAGTGATACCTCATTTTAAAGCATAGTATACATATATTGTTCATCCCAAAAAAAGTTTAAAAAAAAACTTTGACGTTCAATATCTTTGGATTGGTTACATAAACGAAAATATCATGAGAGATCTTTTTTGTAGAGCGTTCAATTTCCAAGAATATGTGAGTATTAAGAAAAAAAAAATCGAAATATGTTTTTTTTTTTGCTTGGGACTGACGAAAACATAAAAAACTGTGATGAGGAGGACCTTCCTATTAATATTAAGAGCTCTTGTTTGGAGAGAAATTTCTAGAGGTGTCTACCAAATAATATTTCATTATTGGAAGTGAAGAAAAAGTTCGTTATTTTGACCCACCCAATTTCATCAGCTGCTATGGGCCCCTTAAAACGTTCCAGGTGGAGATATTGCTCACTTTGGGAAGAAACACTGATGTCTAGATCAGTGTTTCTTCCCAAAGTGAGTAATATCGCCATCTGAAACGTTTCTATCATTCGCGGAGGTGATTTTAGGACATTCACATTAGTGACAGAATTAATTAAATCTAAAAATATTTAATTGCTTCCAATGTGTACCCCCTATAATTTAATGTCATGTTTGTAGCCTGATAGGCATCGATCGCACGAAACTTTCCCAATTTGCAGCCACCGCACAACGCTAGCAACGCTTAACGTCAAAATTTTGACACCATAATCCGGCGAACTTTTGCGAAGCCGCGCGCGTTCTCTCTTCCGACTAATTAATAACGCAACAGATATGTGGCGATACATTTTCCAGAACAATTATGTTAATGATGGATTTATTTGGACCTACTACCTTCGGAAAATATGTTTAATCGCGACATTAATTCAATATAAAAATGATAAATAGCTTCTTTGGAAACTTATATAACATTTTTTGTAGTTTTTTTGTTCGAATTCATATCACTTAGCCGGATAGTCGATACTCTCACACCGGAAATTGTACCCACATACACACACACACACACATATACAGCCCCCCTCATAACTTAGCAGAAGACGCAGATAATAAAGTGATATTTCATCCCCGCGGAGACAAAGCCGCCCGACAGTACCATGCTTTAGCAATCTCGTTCCATATAAATACTATTAAAAGTTAATACACATTATATACGAGCGCGCGCGGGGAAAGTTTCGCGCCGCCAACTTCCCGGCGAAGTTCCGCCGCCACCCCCCACAATGGCAGAGCACGCGGGATATCTCAGATGGGAGCAGCGTACGCGGCCAGGCATAATGAAATAGCGCCTCCCTCCAGCCACCCCCTCAGAATACGACTAATATTCCAAGTTAATTTCGTTAATAACTCGCGAAGATTTACGCGCACAACTTTTCAACTACTAAACCATGCCCGGGGCTAATTAAATGTTGAAATTGTTTAATGATTATAGTTAATTTAATTTATAACTAATACAACTATTTATAATAATACTGCAGTTAGATTTAATTTGTTTTTTTAACTTCGCGGCGAGGACGGAGTGAAGAATCTAATTATCTAATATACGAGTAATTTTAATTTTAAATTTGTTATAATTAGGATTATGTTATATGTATTGACAAAAAATAAATAAGTGATAAAAAAATAATAAAAAACTAAAATGATACAACTTTTCTCCTAGGGGAATAAAATATATTCAATATGAATGAAATAAAAAATAAATTTATAAGCGAAACAGTCTGGAAAAATATAAAATTGTATTACAGGGGTTGTAAAGAAGTAATTCATAAAATAATATAATTTTTTAATTGTAACTAATTTATTTTTGATAAACCTGTGGATTCTGATTAATATTCAAACATTACAACTAGTATTGCTTGCAGTAATTTTTAAAATAAGATCGCACTATGAAATTAAAGAAAAATTGTTTGTAAAATTCATTTGGTTAGTGGAAAAACCATATTATAAAACCATATTTATAGGAAAAGTATACACAATAATTAGAGTAATTAGATGTACAAAAGAGTTGTAAAGGACGGCGTCCTCTACAACTTTCTTGTATATCTAATTGTTATGACATGTAGTATGTGTACTTTACCCACAAAACAGATTTTTTTAAATTTAACTTGTGAAACGTATTTATTAAATAAAGTTCGTTCAACATGATATTATTTGTTAAATATTAGTTATTATTTTGACACTATAAACACCTAAATGGAAAATAGACTTTTGAACTTTTTTTAAAATTTATTATTTCATTTTTGCAAGTAACGTATTTTTATATTCTTGTCGAATGTTATTAAATAATATTCAAGTAATACAACTAGAATAAAAGGATTGTAAAGAAGTAATTCATAAATAAAATTCAATATGAAAGAAATAATAAATAAATTAATATGCCAAACAGTCTGAATAAAAATAAAATTTTCACTAAGCAAACACAAAGTTGCTTTCAACCGGTCGTGTATTTATTAATGGCATTGTTTTGTCGTCGTGAGATGAAATTCTACGCCACCGTCCCACGGGCGTATTTTCCCTCGGACCGATTCAATCCCGCAGCGGCGGCCACCAGTGCCGCCGCCGCTGCCGCTCCCGTTAATCCACGAAACTTTTCCATTAAGCCGCGCGAAAGTTCACACTTTAACGGATAGCCACCCGGTCTAACCCCCTACCCCCGCATAAACCCGACGGACGGACCGAATTCATTTCCCCCGAGTACACAGCACGCGATTGTTATCGAAGCGTGTTAACACACACGAGTTACAAATCTACTTGGCAGAAGTAAATATAGAAAAGTTATGGGGGTATTAAGGGTTGGATAGTAGCAATTGTGGTGATGACTATATAAATGAGATTTTAAGGCTGTAGAATTCTATAAAGTCGTGCAAATCAGAATAATATAGAGAAAAATGAAAATGAAAATTATTGTATTACATACATTATTTTGAACACCGAATGTAATTTTCAGCCTATTACTTTTAAAACTTCTTGAGTTATTGACTAATTAATTCAGCTGGAAAAAAAATTCACTATTTTTCAGTTAGCTATAAAATTTGTTTCTCGTGAGATAAAACTATATGCGTTACAATTTTGAATAGCTTCATTAATCTAGTTTAATATAATAATAAAAACTAATTTTGTCAACAGTATATATTTTTGATATATTGAATGAAAATCGAGGATTTGATTTTGAAAGTAATTTTTTTTTTTTTTTATTAATCCATGGAACTATATTCTAATGAGATAAAGCTATGTATTATACAGATTTAAATAGCCTATATAATCTGTTATTAGATGATAATAAAACATATTTATGTCACTAGTATTAATTTTTGAGAAATTGGATGAAAACTGAGGGTATGATTTCAAATATTTTTTCAGTCAAACAAATGTTCATTCTTTTTCAGTAAATTATAATTGTTAGTTAGTTAATTTCTCATTAGATAACACTACGTTTTAAACATTACTCTATTTTAACATAGTAATGTAAAAAAATAATATTACTACTGATATTATTTTTTTACATTACTATGTTAAATTTTTTTCAGATATTGGTTGAAATTTTAAAAAAAAAATCGCATGATATACTATATTTATATTGTATAAGTACAATTGAAGGTATTATTGAAGTTTCAGAAAAAAAATTTAATAGTTTTTTTTGGTAAATGCAAAAATGATTTTTGAAATTTTGCAGCCATTACTAAAAAACTAACTAATTATTTTTTTTTAAACTAATTTCTGTAAAACGGGGCAGTTTTTGGGTGTTAGTGTACAAATAATTGGCACTTAAATTGCTCATAAAGCGTAAAATCTATTAAAGAAAATAAAATTCAACTTTAGAAGGCTTTATCATTCGAAAAAATAAGTATATATGTCTAATTTTTCAACATATAAGTGTGTAGGGGGACAGTTTAGTGCTAAATAGCTCCTCCTAGGGGGGGCAAGTTGTATCATTTTTATATACAGATATACGTTTTGTTTGGAATTTGTAAAATACATATTTGTTGTTTTTGCAAGTCATATTAGTGAAATTCACATATATTGGTGGTTTCCTGTGAGCATCGGACCTCCTCTTGTAAAATACAATTAATATTATTATTTTATTATAATATTATATTTATTTATTATGACTTGAATTAACTTTCAAAAAATCAATTGTATTCTAGAAAAATATAAATTATTATTATTTAACATGATTTGTAATTATTTTGAAAACCCATACATTGTATTCTAATATTTACGAGCACAGTACGATATAGAGGGGTGGTTTGGTCTGTTTCGCTGGGCGGATTCGGTGCTTCAAGGATGGTTAACCAGAGACAATATAATTTCAGCAGCTGCCCCCGCCACCGTCCCGAAAACAATTTACTGTCCCTCGTTGATATACGGGGGGACGCGCGTTCGCGGACCGTTGAAATTAAGCGAACCGGGTTAGGGAGGCGGTGAGGCGCGGGACGGCGGCGGCGGCGGCGGTCACGGCTAACGGGCGCCCACAACAATAAAAATCGAGAGCAAGAAAAATCCATTAGAATAAGAGCGGCTGATCGGTCGGTTTAATTATTCCCCCCAGACGGAGAAAATAGAAATGTGAATATTTTCGCGGGGCCTGCGGGTCGTCGATAAGAAAAACCTGCTGGGCGTGTTTTTTTTTGCTGCTGCTGCTGCAGTGCTGCCGAGTTAACAAAACGCCGCATGAGAGGGCGAACATTTCGAGTGGGCCTTTTGTGCGACTCTGCTCGGGCGGGGAGAATTGAAATGCGGGCGATTTAATTAACGGTACGTTAGTTTTTTAATTGCTCCGCGTATAAAAAAACAACCGTATATAAAATTGGGTTTTATAAAATTAAAACGAATTGTATACTTTTCTTTTGTTTTACCACTCGTGGTAGATTTACAATGTAAATCGTTTTGAGAATAATTGGGGAGCTGGGGTTTTTTATTTGTTGAAATAAAATAAAAACTTCAATCTTTATAGGGCCGTGAGGCTTTTCTGCCAGTCAAGGGTGAAGTTTAGAGGAGTTTAATCACCCGGTATTTACTTTAACTTCACAGAAAACCTCTGAAAAATTGTGATTCGCGAAAATTCGCCACGATAGGGTTCGAACTCTGACACTCCAAAGATCAGTACGAGATGGACGGCTCTAACCACTCGACCACTGAGCTGCGTTCGTTGAAATAAAATAAAAAACTTCTATCTTTCTAGGGCTATCCGCCGTAAATCGTTTTGAAAATAATTGGGGAGCTGGTTTTTTTATTTGTTGAAATAAAAAAAAAACCTCATTCTTTATATAGCCGTGAAGCTTTTCCGCCGGTCAAGGGAGAAGCTCAGAGGAGTTTACTCACCCGGTATTTACCTAAACTTCACAGAAAACCTCTGAAAAACTGTGAAAGGTGATTTTCGAAAATTCGCTCCCCGCTGGGGATCGAACTCAGGCTCCTGAATACTCAGTACAACACAGACGACGCCTCTGACCACTCGGCCACTGAGCTGGATTCGTTGAAATATTTATGCAATTTTGTGTTAAAAGTAATGATAAATCATAAAAAAAGTATTATAAAAATAACAAATATATTACCTAATAGCGTAGAATTTGATTTTTTGTATTACTTTTGTATTACCATAAGGAAACCATAATACTCATTTTGGATAAGGTAATTTTTTTGAATATCTCCAAAAATAAGTACTTCAGCGTTGAAATGGAAATGAGTGACTGGAGTTGGAAACAGTTTTACAGTTAAGTATTATATATGTTATTTTGAACATCCTAGGTGATTTCGATCGGTCTGAATTTAACCTCTAAGATCCCAGCCTATATACCGCGCGGCGCCGCGAGATCGCTCACACGACGGATTGTTTGAGGGTCTATACTGACCAATTGGGGTGACCAATAAAATCCAAATTTTGAGGATTCTTTTGTTTATGTCTTCCGGACCATAATATATTGTTATATGTTTTTATTATTAATTGTTATAGGTGTTGTTGTATAATATATGATGTAACGTAAATTATTATTTTTGATCATGAATCCGTCATACAATTGATATGAAAAAAATACACACATGTTTATAATAAAATGAGAAGAAAAAATTGAAAGTTTCTATCTTGGCATCTTTTTCCTTGTATTTATTTTTTATTTTTAACTTTTACGCTCCTATCTCGATATGCCGACTTTAGAGGCTGGGTTAATAAAAATATTATGCAAAATATTTTGTTTAATTTTTTAACTGATTCTAGTGCAAAACATATCAGTGCACTAGATACCCGAAGGAAATTGGAAAATTTTGATTATAGCTATATTTTTTCGGCGACCAAATCGAACATATTTCATTATTATTATTTTTTACCATGAATCCGTAATACAATTGATTTAAAAAAATACACAATGTTTCTAACAAAATGATAATAGAAAATGGAAAGTCTCTATCTTGACATATTTTTCCTTCTATTTATTTTTAATTTTTAACTTTTACGCTCCTATCTCGATATGCCGACTTTAGAGGCTGGGTTGATAAAAATATTATGCAACATATTTTGTTTATTTTTTTTACTGATCTTAGTGCAAAACATATCATTGCATCAGATACCCGAAGGAAATTTTGATTATAAGTATTTTTTTTCGGCGACCAAGTCGAACATATTTCATTATTATTATTTTTTACCATGGATCCGTCATACAATTAATTTGAAAAAATTACACAATGTTTATAACAAATGACAATAGAAAATTAAAAGTCTCTATCTTGCCATATTTTTCCTTCTATTTATTTTTTATTTTTAAATTTTACGCTTCTATCTCGATATGCCGATTTTAGAGGCTGCCTCGATAAAAAAATTATGCAACATATTTTGTTTAATTTTTTTACTAATCCTAGTGCAGAACATATCAGTGCACTAGATGCTCGAAGGAAATTGGAAAAATTTGATTATAAGTATTTTTTTTTGGCGACCAAGTCGAACATATTTCATTATTATTATTTTTTACCATGAACCAGTCATATAATTGATTTGAAAAAATTACACAATATTTATAACAAAATGACGATAGAAAATGGAAAGTCTTTATCTTGGCAAATTTTTTTTTCTATTTATTTTTTATTTTTAACTTTTACTCTCCGATCTCGTATGCCAATTTTAGAGGCTAGGTAGATAAAAAAATTATGCTACATTTTTGATTATTTTTTTTACTGATTCTAGTGAAGAACACATCAGTGCACTAGATGCCTGAAGAAAATGGGAAAATTTTGATTATAAGTATTTTTTTTTCGGCGACTAAGTCGAACATATTTCATTATTATTATTTTTTACCATGAATCCGCCATGAAATTGATTTGAAAAAATTACACAATATTTATAACAAAATGACGATAGAAAATGGACAGTCTCTATCTTGGCAAATTTTTTTTTCTATTTATTTTTTATTTTTAACTTTTACTCTCCGATCTCGTATGCCAATTTTAGAGGCTAGGTCGATACAAAAATTATGTAACATATTTTGATTATTTTTTTTACTGATTCTAGTGAAGAACACATCAGTGCACTAGATGCCTGAAGAAAATGGGAAAACTTTGATTATAAGTATTTTTTTTTCGGCGACTAAGTGGAACATATTTCATTATTATTATTTTTTACCATGAATCCGCCATGAAATTGATTTGAAAAAATTACACAATATTTATAACAAAATGACGATAGAAAATGGAAAGTCTCAATCTTGGCATATTTTTCCTTCTATTTATTTTTTATTTTTAACTTTTACGCTCCTATCTCGATGTGCCGATTTTAGAGGCTGGGTCGATAAAAAAAGGATGCAACATATTTTGTTTAATTTGTTGTACTGATCTTAGTGCAAAAATTAGCTAAACAATTATTAGTAAAAATATATAACTATATATTATGGTCCGCAAAACATAAACAAAAGAATCCTTTGGAATTTGGATGTTATTGGTCACCCTAATTGGTTAGTATAGACCCGAAAACAATCCGCATACATTCTTGGATAGCGTCATTAATTTAGTTTGAAATAATAATAGAAAATAATTATCTCAATGGTATTTATTTTGGATATATTGGGCGAAACCGAGAAAATGATTTACCAGTAAAGTACAACGTTACTCTTTTTTCATTAATCCATAGAAATGATTGGCTGGAGTTGGAAACAGGGGAAGTGATTACAGGATGTTAGGAGTATACATATCTGGGCATTATATTTGATAGATATGGAAAAGACCAACCAAACATACAACAGCGGAGTAAGAAGGCGTGAAGAGGAATTGACTATCAAAACGGAGTGTTTAAATTGTTTTTTACTTGTTTTGACCAAAACGGAGTGTTTTGGTCAAAACAAGTATCTAAGATCAATGAATAAAATGAATAAGAGATGAATATGAATTACCACGTAGTAGACGCCACAACCATACAATTTCTGAAGTATCTAAGAGAAGAAATAAATAAATCTTCAATACACGTTGTCGCTAGATGGCGTTAAACTTTCTCTCTAGAGAAAAATTTGCATGACAACAAAACTATTCACATCTGAAAACATACTTAGCATTATGTATAAAAGGCACCTATTTAATAAAATATAAGTTAATTTTGCCATTTTTGTAGACATACCTGAGGTTCTTTTGTCAGCTTATTGTGGAAATGGTCGTTCGGATCCACGGACCTCTTGTTGATGTGCTTATGCTCAAATAAGTAGTATCCCTTCAAACTTCCAACCTGAAACAAACAAGAAACAATTAAAAGCTATTCAAAACATATACAGTGATGAATTGATTAATAAATCAATCTCTTCCTCTCTCTCTCTCTCTCTCGCTCTCTCTCTCTCTATATATATATATATATAATTTCTCAAAAATTTCACTCTCCGGTGGGACTTGTCTCCGGGGAGAATTTTTGAGAAATTATTAATTAATTAACATCTGGTGATTCTTCATTCAGATAGCTGACAATGGCGAAGTACTTCACTATATATATATATCTATATATATATATATATATATAGAGAGAGAGAGAGAGAGAGAGAGAGAGAAAGAGAGAGATAAACAACTGTTTTTTAGCTTTTTAGATATTCATAGATTAATTTCAATATTTAAGATACCAGTGACAAATTAGATTAAAGTGAACTGAAGAAGTTCAAAATGTATGAGCAAAATATATTTATTTTTGAAAAGAAATGTTTACTGTCTAATGGACCATTCACAATAAGCGTGGTAGGGGTAACGTAGTGGTAACTGAAATTGCATACATGTATAAAAATGCGGGCGTTCACTGCAGCGCAGTAAAACTATGATAGAACATGAGTAATTATCTCTACCATAATTATCGCATAGCATTACTTCCCAATTCTGAACGTTTGCGTTTTTATAGCCAAGCAAACTATTGCTACCTTACCAATACCGCGCTTATTGTGAATGGCCCATTACTATTTACATAATAATCCTCTCTTCTCTTCCCTGGCTATTTTTCAGCAAAAATATATCGTATAACAATAAATATGAATAATATTACATTTATTCTTGTTATTTACTATTAATTATTAAATTCTATCTAACAGTAATAATAATAAAAATATTTATTGTGATACATAACATTTACATTACATTACATACCACAATGGGCTAACGACCGGAGTCTTTCTGCACGCGTCAAATTTACAAGTTGCATATAATTGGAATCTTAAACTAATCTTAATCTAATATTGTTATTTGTGTTAGATTTGTTGTATTAGAGGGAGTGATGGCAATTTTCTTTTATAATTCTATCTATATTATCATATAAATCCATTCTTAGTCAATATCAATAAATTGCAAGCAAATTCCAGATTCGATATTTTTACTCAAAGGAACTGTTCGCCTAGGATAATTATCTCCATTACGTTACTCGATCACTTGTAATTACTTACTACTTTGTATATATATATATATATATATATATATATATATATATATATATATATATTATATTTACTTTATTTAACTAGTTTTTAAGTGTAATTGTAAATTTTTTGTTTGTCCATTGTCGTACGCTATATGTATTGTCACTTATGTATCTCATTTTTATTCAAGGCGTTTGCCTTAAATAAAGATTATTATTATTATTATTAATATAATACAAGTATGGCAATTAGCAACAATTCAACACTCTCTTTCCATAATAATCTACAATTTTAATTAAAATTTTTAATAGCGGATGGTTTCAAGCCGGCGATGCGGGTGGCTGTTGCTCTTAAGTTATTGTTTTTTTTTCTCTCCCTGTCACCCCCACTCCCCCTTCTTAAATCGCGAGTTCCAATTAAAATTTAATTACGCGCCACGCGTGTTTCTTCATTAAGACGAGGGGACGTGCACGTGCCGATGATTAAAGCGCGCGACGTTGGGAAATTAAAACAGTTTGCGACACGACCTGCAAGGAAATAGTCAAGTCTCATATATTATCTGCATGAAAATATCAAGTTGGACAGATTTTTGACAGAAAACCTACAATATATTTAGTAGGCCAGTACGTGATATTTTTTATAGATGTGTAGTATTTTAGTTTGTATTTGAGAGACTACTTTATTTATTTATATTTTTTCTATGGTGAAAAATTATAGTCAATCACCTTAAGATTAATTAAATGTTACTGGATGTGTACTTATAATGGCGAGTACCTATTGTGCTGACGTGGGACGAGTGAGCAGCCTTAAAGAGAGGTGGGCCCATATTGAGGCCTTAGTGTCTGTAGCTATGCTACCAACTATCCATAACCATCCAGAACCTATTGTGCTTCATATATAGTTTTAAAATATGTTAAACTGCAATAATGTCCTTGATATTTCATAGGCGAATTTTCTAGTACGTTATAAATCTCTAGCTGGACATTTAAAGTAGAATTATTTTAATTTTAATTTTGTTAACCTACAACATATAGTTGAGGCCAGCAGTGGTTTTTTTATAGATGTGTGGTATTTTACTCTGTATTTGAGAGCCTAGTTTACCTCCATATTTTATGGGCGAATTTTCTAGTACGTTATAAATCTCTGGCTGGACACTCCAGGTAGAATTCTTTTCAATTAACCCCCTAGGAGGAAAGTTAAACGCCTTCTGGCAGCACCACATCAATTAGAAATGCACACCCATATGGTAATAACCGTCAACATGCTCATGCCATCAGGATCATCGGGTAGTGACCTTTATGGAATAATATTCCAACAGAGTGCTTGAGATATCCTCCTTAGTTGTATAATTTTTGTATATAACCACTCGAGATATTGTGTGAATTCATCCTCACTAGCCGAACTACACTGATGAGATCGAAATTTAGATATGTAGATTGCTATGAGGTGGATTCACACTTATATATGTTTTTAGTATTCTTTTAATTTTAATTTAGTAACATCAAATTTTAAGATCATGCCTGAAAGACACTTTCTTGCTACTCAATATCCAGCAATCTCTTCATTACTTCAGTTGCTAGGCTTCCCCTTTCTCTCAGCATATGATATAATAATAAATATAAACACTTTTTCATACATCCTTCCTCTATCCTTTTTCCAACCATTCTCCGTCCTACTGCTACATCTCATTCATACCTCCCGCATCAGTCTTTATATATAAATCTGCGTTTGACTATGTTTTTAATTGCATAGTTTGTCTTCATATTGACTCTTTTCTGGGACGAATTTTCTAATAATTTACAAATCTTTGACTGGACTCTCAAAGTAGAACTTTAGAAAATGCCATATATAATCCCAACAGTTCCTCCTAAATATATATATTTGTTGAAATTACATACTTTTGTACGTACTATTATTGTCTTGTCTTCTTCAAAATTAGACTGAAGGTCATTGTCTGACAGCCAATATATTGATATAGCTGCCTTTAGAGCAACGTTAGAAAATCAATCACAAACCACATGATTATACTGATTACGTTGCAAACATATTACTAAATTCAATTATACATACAGTATAATTTAATAAATCATGTTATAACATTAGTGAAACATGGGTTTTTCCAATAAATACCTGTGTGTGTTGCCAGGCCACCTTCCTCTCAAATTTAAAGAGCCTTGCAGTTTGTCCCGGGCGATAAACTTTCGGCTATCCGTCTAGAAGTCTATTACGAACACACACACCAAATTTTAGAACGATCGGTCACTAATTACTGTAATTTTAGGCAAATTTACTAAGCGAACGATGCGCGACGCGAGCACTCCGGGCGAAACTGACGCGCATCGTCGTCTTGTGCGCAGATCTGCAGCCGCGGAGAAGAGCAAAAAATTATCTATTCGCTGCGTTGTATTATTTCCGAGCCACTCATGAGTCACAAAAATGTTCCATGCAGAATAATTCGATTATTTAAATATATTATTATATATACAATTATAATATCAGAGCAACAAACAAGTTGCATATAAAAGAGTTAATAAAAGAACAACAAACATGTCATTTTTTCAAGATGGTTTAATTGAATTTAATAGTCACAAAAAAAAATCCATGGGGAATATAATTAATTGTTATAGCAGATTTTTATTACGGCCTCCAGAACGTTTTTAAAATTTGATGTTATTAAATTTAAAAAGCTATTATTAATATATTAAATATTAGTTAAAAACCTGTAGGCAGATCGCTAATTGCATCATTACAATTAGCGATCTGTCTACAGGTTTTTAACTAATATTTAATATTTTTATTACGGCCTCCAGCACGTTCTTAAAATTTGATGATATTAAATTTAAAAAGTTATTAATAATATATATATATATATATATATATATATATATATATACCTATATATTAATAATAGCTTTTTAAATTTAATAACATCAAATTTTAAGAACGTGCTGGAGGCCGTAATAAAAATCTGCTACAACAAAGGATTAAAAAGTTTGGTGTACGAGCACGCTGGAAACACGGCCTCGCGGTCGCGTAATTATGGTGAAAGCGCGAACACGGTTCTATACTTTGCGCCCGTCGCGTTTGTTAACTCGACCACCCTTCTGCCTGCTGGAGGCGGCCTTAATACACTCTTTCTGTATGCCCACGTGCGGTAAGCAGATATGCACAGTACACATCTTAATTGTTTTCTTTTCGCGGTTCTAACGGCGGAAATATTGAGGGGTTGAAGCGGTGTGTAGCCATAAACTTAAAAGCAAGCAGGGATAAATAGTAAGTTAAACCGGGCGGATTGTTTTGTAAAGATAACAGAAATAAGCGAGCGTGAGATTACGAATTTGTAATATAAATATTAAAATCGTATAATACAAAATATTTTTTAGTAGAACTACTTTAAAGATTATCTTTACTTATTTTCGGAAGTTACATTTGTCATCCCAGTGTGCGATATGCATATAATAAGATGGCACAGCCCTCCACAGTTGAGATTTCATTTCGCACTGACCAATGCACGTTTTGCTAGAAAATAGATGAAAATATTTATTTATTTAGAAATATTTTGAAACAAACAAATTTTCAGGATATTTCAGACGCCTCTAACTCTTAACTGATTTCATATAAGATAAGACTAAAATTTAAACTGTTTTAACTAGCTACATTCATATATTTATTAAAATAAATAAATATATACATGTTTTTAATCTATTTTTCGAAATATCTAATGAAAACCAGGGTAGTAATTTATCTAAGTATTTCATAACTGAAAAATAATTTATAATAAATATATACTTATTTTTAATCTATTTTTCGAAATATCTAATCTAAAACCAGGGTCGTAATTTATCTAAGTATTTCAGTCTTAACTGAAAAATTAAAAGCCTGAATCCACTTAAAGTCTCTAAAATAGATTTATCTAGTCCTTTGTAATAAATTTGCAAAATTAAAAGCAAATCGAAATATGCAAAATTTTGTCAAAAATCATAAATTTCAACTCAATTTTTTTGTTTGTTCACGATTGATCTGAAATATATATATATATATATATATATATATATATATATATATATATATGTGTGTGTGTGTGTGTGTGTGTGTGTGTGTGTGTGTGTGTCTGTGTGTGTGTTTTGCTAAAAAATAGATATGAAAATATTTATTTATTTAAGATAGCACAGTCCTCCAAAGTTGAGACTTCATTTCGCACTGACCAATGCACGTAAACTGAAAAATGACAACTATTAGTAAACTAAAATACAAAAACCGCCCAAATTGTCAGTAATTAATGATTATTACATGCAAATATATGTTTTTCTTTTTTTTATAGAAATTAGATTAATATATTTATTTATTTAACCATCAATTACTGCCAATTTGGGCATTTTGTGTATTTTAGGCTACAAATAGTTGTCATTTTACCAATTTGTATGTATCGCGTTAAAATTATCACGGACAATGAAAACTTACATTTAGAGTCCATCATTCGAAGAAACAAAAATATCTGACTAATTCTTAGAAAAACGTATTTTCGTATCTATTTCCAACTAAGTACTGCAAACTGGAATAGTTTTTGGCTTTTAGTTTAGGAATTTAATTTTGTTTATGTTTTTTTATAAAATATTATTATTATTATTATTATATCCTTGGTTTAATTATTAAAAAATACAATGAAATCCCTATTTTTATTTCCAGTGCCATTCAACTGATTTAACTAATAGTAATTTGGGTAAAACACGGTTATGTGATTGCATACAGTAATCTCGCTAATGGACAGGAAATTCGCCATCCACCCCCCTCCCCCCTCTCTATACGTTAAGGTCGATTTTGTTATGCAATAATTGTTCGGTGCTACGTGTGACAGATGTGCAGTGAGACATGAAAGGAAGCCCTCAAACAGTGCGTTGTAATTAGTAAGGATGCGGATCGCTTGAGGGGGCGGCGGCCGGCTCAATTAATTACCCGTCCACGTACAATTATTGCTTATCATACAGCTCCTACTGCGGCCGTCCATTACTCTAATTGCTGTCACATTATTTGTACTATAATCAACATCTTCATGGTGCTGTTAAAGCCCACTGGTGTGTTCAAATGTGAAGCTTAATTATGTAGGGTTACAATTAAGGTTGTATCACTTGAATCACATGAAAACATATATTGTTATTAGCTGTTATATAAATCTGTTTTGAAGTCGACCGACCTCATTTATGTTTTTTTGTGTTCGTGTTCAGTCAGTACATATCGTGACAAATATGTTTATTACTGTCAGTTTTGTTCATCAAATGGGGACAAAAACAACGCGATAAAATAATAGTTGCGTTTATTGTTATCTTAGAAGATGCAACTGCATAGTTAGAAGAAGACGAACCGAAGGACGACGGACATTTCTTCTAGTATGTATTATAATAATGCCTATAATATAACAACGAGCTGACGAGCTGCCTATAATATAACAACGACACTGAGCTGGGAGTCGCCGAGTGGTTAGAGGTGTTGTCCGTCTCATACTGAGCCTTGGAGAACCTGAGTTCGATCCCAGCGTTGAAATCGACAATAATTATCACTATAATTACTGGCGATTTTAACGTTTAAGGTGCTCAAGGATAGGAGGATGAAGAATTTTATAACAAATTATCTTTACTAATTAAATACACCCGCCAAAATTTCCTGTAACGTTTATAACAGGAAATTTTGGCCTCGGTATGTTCTATGGGTCTCAGGTTTGTTTGGTGTTGTTAGGTAAACATAACCAGAAAATTTGGCCTCGGTATCTCGCTACTCGGCAACACAAGAGGCGATAGATTATTACAATTCTCTAAAGAACAAGACACCATCTCTAGCTATAGAGGCTACCTATCAGGGAATAACACCTGAGGCTGAGCGACCTCGTTGTTGGTTTAAGATGTACCAATGGTCGCTCAGTGTCTCTTCCGCCAGCACTGTCCACCCCCGTACCCATCAGACTATTTTTATTTAGTGTCCTCCTGATTCCACCAGCTGCTATAGCCCCCTTAAAACGTTTCAGCGTCCCCTAGGGATCTTACTGCTGTATAATTTGGTTTGCAATGAACGCTTTTGGTAATTAACAACAATTAAAAATACAAAATTTCATTAAATCCCTCGATTACCGGTCAACCGCTCGTATTGCCAATTTCCCGTTTAGTAGATTCATCGCAAAAACCTAACCAGAGCGTTCATATCCGGTGGAAATGAAATAAATACGAGCCGCTTGCCGGTTCTTTAATATCCGGGGGCCGCGCGTGTAATATTTCGACAAATTACGGTCATTACTGTTGCGCGGGGGGCGGCGGCTGTGGTGGGTAGCGCGAGCGTACGCAGCGTACGTCATAAATATCGCGCACCTTTGCGCTTTTCTTTACTACAACGGCGGCTGCGGCGGAGGTGGCGGTAGTCGCACCATCAATCTGCGGCGGTAACGCGAGCGTTATTTCACGCCCTTCCGGTTCCGGCAACAAATTACGCGCCGTTGTTTCGCAACAATAACGAGAGAAAAATGAAGGAAATGAAAAAGATCAGAAACGACATTCATGCATCATAACAACAAAAAAAAAAGATTAGGATTAAAAAAATTGTAATCCACCGCGCGTTTCTTTAATTCATCATAACTCTCGCGTTGAGCTGCTATAAATAATACACAGCGTAATGAAGACATGCATATAGTCATAAGATTAATATACTCATAAGAAAAACGAGTTTTAGTAATACAAATTTTATGTTGTCAGGGCTGCGGTTACCTACAAACTTCGATTTTTTTCAAAAATTTACATCCGTTTAATAGAATTGATACCTATAAGGTTTTTTGTATACGGTCTACCCAGGCTGGAATTCGAACCCGGGACGCCCGTTCGTTAAACGGGGGTGCTTACTACTGCAATACATTGACATGTCAATTAAAACATGTTTTGAAAAAAACCCTGCTTGCTAAAGCATATTATTCTACTGATGAGTACGTAAATTGTATTGGCCATGACTTAGAACGCGTAACCATGTAAATGATTATTATTATTATTGGCTAGGTATTTTTTATTTATTTTTATTTATTTTTTTGTTTTTTGTACACTTATTTCATTTTAAATTGAATAAATTTTATTATACATGTATTTATATTTTTCTTGTTTATACGTATTTTTATTTATTTTTATTTAAATGTGTATTTTGTTCTCATATTGTATTGACTTGTGTAAACTGTAACAGTGATAACACCAATAAACGATTATTATTATTATTATTATTATTATGTATGAAAATAAAATGCTACAGAGTTTAAACAGACAAATGACTTAAAATTTCACCATTTTCAAATTTGCTGGCCTTTATAGCTCGAAAACGGTAAGACCTAGAGAAAAGTGCCTCAATTTGTAGGCCCAGAAATACTGTAAATTTTGATATATAAACCATCTCTCTAGCGTTTGAAATTAAAATGCAACAAAGAGTAATATAACTAATTTTAATATGACACAGGTTGAGTTATTGTCTAGTTAATCCGCAATAAATATAACAAACAAAAAAAAAACATTCGTATATTCACCGGGCTCAAATAGTGCCTCAATTAATCCTGCTTTATAAAAAAGTTCTTTATCCATTCGTGTTAATCGCAAAGCGTTCTTCGGGAACATTAGTCGCGTGCTTCTTACCCCATTTGTGCTTCCGCGCAAGGGACGGAAAGCAATTGCGACTTTTTCAAACGTTCGCCCGCAAAAAGCGGGCCCCATTCAAGCGCATACTGGAGACGTAATGCGCTTCCACCGCCGCCCCCTCGACCGTGCGCCACTACATCGCTCGCGGCATGTTTATTTTAGCAAAAAGCTCGCGGATTATTTCTTTGGCGGCGGCGTGCACGCGTTGGAACAGAATGCACAGGCGAATCGGATTTATAAGGCGAGCTAATTAGAATTGTAATAAGCTAAATCGTTTTCTCAGCTGGGATTCTCAAAATGAAAATAAATTAAAATAAGTTTAATCAATTTTCAAGAATTACAACTACAATTATAGCCTTTTTAGTAAAATTAGGGCCGGTTCTACAATGGACCGGAGAATAAGGGTGGTCGTGGAATAAATCATGGATATCGACGCCAATATCACAAAGTTATTCCACGAATAGTCTTATTCTCCAGTTAAATGTTAACTGTAGAACCGGCCCTTAGTTAGATTAACCAACAGAATTTTATTCGAAAACAAGTTTCAGATTTATGGTTTAATTATTTATCGAATTATGACTTTTTCTGACTGATGTCGCAGCTAGCATCAAAGATGGCTGACGAACATGGCTGAGGAATATGGCTGACAAATATGGCTGACTAACATGGCCGACAATGATGGCCGCACGATTAAACAATAGTAGAATGTAAAAAATCATATCGTACGAACGCATTTATAAATTAAGCTCAAAATTGGTATACCCATTTATAATATATTAACATATTTGTATAAAAATCGACAATAGTCATACTTATTTATTTTGAGAATTACAACGATTGGAATATCGGATTTTGTTCTCACGGTTATAAATTACAAATTAGAAATTTCTTCGTATCACCCATTTTATTATTATGTCTTAATGTGTTGAGAACATGTATGCGAATATTGAAAATTATATCTCAACTAGTTGGTGAATTATGGAAAGTTTAGTGGAAGGTAGTTGATCATGTTAGTCTACACAAATATCAAGAGGGCAGTAAATAATTCATAACATACAAACCTAATGAGATATAGATCTCAAATTTAACACACATGTTCCCCATATAATAGTAAATGTAAATAAAAATTGACGACTTATAAATTTTACGTTATTCAAAATTACAGCTATTAATATTAAGTTAATTGTTTTTAACCGGTAACTCGCTAAATTTAACATTGACAAGCAACCTTAATTTTATATAAATCTCCGTATGTTTTCTAGACATAACTTCCAAATTTTAGCTTCATGGCTCCACTATTTGTTGAAGTATGATTTTTTTAGTGACTGATGTCGCAGCGAGTATCAAAAATGGCTGACGAACATGGCCGACAAAGTTGGCTGATCGATTATATAATAGTAGATCGTAAAAAATCATATCGTACGAACGCATTTGTAAATTAAGCTCAAAACTGGTATACCGATTCCTAATATATTAAAATATTTGAATAAAAATCGGCAATAGTCATACTTATTTATTTTGAGAATTACAACGATTGGAATAGCGAGTTTTGATCTCATGGTTATAAGTTATAAATTACAAATTTCTTCATATCGTCAATTTTATTATTATATCTTAATGTTTTGAGAACATGCATGCGAATATTCAAAATTATATCTCTATTAGTTGGTGAATTATGGAAAGATTAGTAGAAGGTAGTTGTTCATGTTGGTCTACACAAATATCAAGCGGGCAGTAAATAATTCATAACTTACAACCCTAATGAGATATAGATCTCAAATTTAACACACATGTTCCCCATATAATATTAAATGTAAATAAAAATTGACGACTTATAAATTTTACGTTACTCAAAATTACAGCTATTAATATTAAGTTAATTGTTTTTAACCGGTAACTGGCTAAATTTAACATTGGCAAACAACGTGAATTTTATATACATCTCCGTATATTTTCTAGACATAACTTCCAAATTTTAGCTTCATGGCTCCACTATTTGTTGAAGTATGATTTTTTTAGTGACTGATGTCGCAGCGAGTATCAAAAATGGCTGACGAACATGGCCGACAAAGTTGGCTGATCGATTATATAATAGTAGATCGTAAAAAATCATATCGTACGAACGCATTTGTAAATTAAGCTCAAAACTGGTATACAGATTCCTAATATATTAAAATATTTGAATAAAAATCGGCAATAGTCATACTTATTTATTTTGAGAATTACAGCTATTGGAATAGCGAGTTTCGTTCTCACGGTTATAAGTTACAAATTAGAAATTTCTTCGTATCGCCCATTTTATTATTATGTCTTAATGTGTTGAGAACATGCATGCGAATATTGAAAATTATATCTCAATTAGTTGGCGAATTATGGATAGTTTAGTGGAAGGTAGTTGTTCATGTTGGTCTACAAAAATATCAAGCAGTCAGTAAATAATTCATAACATACAACCCTAATGAGATATAGATCTCAAATTTAACAAACACGTTACTCATATAATAGTAAATTTAAATAAAAATTGGCAACTAACAAATTTTTCATTACTCAAAATTACAGCTATTAATATTAAGTTAATTGTTTTTAACCGGTAACTGGCTAAATTTAACATTGACAAGCAACCTGAATTTTATATACATCTCCGTATATTTTCTAGACATAACTTCCAAATTTTAGCTTCATGGCTCCACTATTTGTTGAAGTATGATTTTTTTAGTGACTGATGTCGCAGCGAGTATCAAAAATGGCTGACGAACATGGCCGAGAAAGATGGCCGATCGATTATATAATAGTAGATCGTAAATAATCATATCGTAGGAACGCATTTGTAAATTAAGCTCAAAATTCGTGTACCGATTCCTAATATATTAACATATTTGGATAAAAATTTGGATAAAAATCGGCAATAATCATACTTATTTATTTTGAGAATTACAGCAATTGGAATAGCGAGTTTCGTTCTCACGGTTATAAATTACAAATTATAAATTTCTTCGTATTATCCATTTTATTATTATGTCTTAATGTGTTGAGAACATGCATGCGAATATTGAAAATTATATCTCAATTAGTTGGCGAATTATGGATAGTTTAGTGGAAGGTAATTGATCATGTTGGTCTACACAAATATCAAGCGAGCAGTAAATAATTCATAACTTACAACCCTAATGAGATATAGATCTCAAATTTAACGCACATGTTCCCCATATAACAGTAAATGTAAATTAAAATTGGCGACTAATAAATTTTTCGTTACTCAAAATTACAGCTATTAATATTGAGTCAATTGTTTTTAACCCGTAACTCGCTAAATTTAAAATCGACAAGCAACCAGAATTTTATTTACATCTACGTATGTATTCTAAATATAACTTCCAAATTTTAGCTTCACGGCCCCACTATTTGTCGAACTATGATTTTTGTTGCTGGTAAAGTAATCTCAATGCATTTACCTTGAGTTTCATGAAATTTCAAGAATTGCCACTACAATTTTCAATAAAATTAGTTTGTCTAATTAATTGTGGGTATTATTAAATGCCAAATTTTAGCTTCATGGCTCCACTACTTGCCAAACTATGTTTTTTTCTACTGACTGATATCGCAGCGTGTATCAAAGATGGCTGACGAACATGGCCAACAAAGATGGCAGCTCAATTATATAATAGTAGATTGTAAAAAATCATATCTTATAAACCCAGTTATTAATTAACCTCAAATTTAGTATACTGCTTCATAATTTATTAAGAAATTTTTAAAAACATAAGCAGTAGTTATAGTTGTTTATTTTGAGAATTACAACCAATAGAATTGCAGATTTTGTACTCACGGTTATAAGTAACAAATGAGATTTTTTTTGTTACAGTTTATTTACATTATTATGCCTTATTGTATTGAGAATATGCGTGGGAAATTTGAACATTATACCTCAATTAGTTGGTGAGTTATGGATAGCTTAGTGGAAGGTAGTTGATCATGTTGGTCCACAAAAATATCAAGCGGGCAGTAAATAATTCATAACATACAACCCTAATGAGATATAGATCTCAAATTTAACGCACATTTTCCCCATATAATAGTAAACGTAAATAAAAATTGGCGACTAATAAATTTTTCGTTACTCAAAATTACAGCTATTAATATTAAGTCAATTGTTTTTAACCCGTAACTCGCTAAATTTGCAACAAGCAACCAGAATTTTATATACATCTCTGTATGTTTTCTAAACAAAACTTCCAAATTTCAGCTTCATGGCTCCACTATTTGTCGAACTATGATTTATTTGCTGGAAAAGCAATCTCAGTGCATTTACTTTGAGTTTCATGAAATTTCAAGAATTGCAACTACAATTTTCAATAAATGTACTTTTTCTAATTAATTTTGAGTATTATTAAATACCAAATTTTAGCCTCATGGTTCCACTATTTGCCGAACTATGATTTTTTTACTGACTGATGTCGCAGCGTGTATCAAAGATGGCTGACGAACATGGCCAACAAAGATGGCCGCTCAATTATATAATAGTAGATTGTAAAAAATCATATCTTATAAACCCACTTATTAATTAAGCTCAAATTTAGTATACTGCTTCTTAATGTATTAAGAAATTTGGATAAAAATAAGCAATTGTTACAGTTGTTTATTTTGAGAATTACAACCAATAGAATTACAGAGTTTGTACTTACGGTTATAAGTAACAATTGAGTTTTTTTTGCTACAGTTTATTTACATTATTATGCATTATTGTATTGAGAATATGCGTGAGAAATTTGAACATAATACCTCAATTAGTTGCTGAGTTATGGATAGTTTAGTGGAAGGTAGTTGATCATGTTGGTCTACAAAAATATCAAGCGGGCAGTAAATAATTCATAACTTACAAACCTAATGAGATATATATCTCACATTTAACACACATGTTCCCCATATAATAGTAAATGTAAATAAAAATTGACGACTAATACATGTTTCATTACTCAAAATTACAGCTATTAATATTAAGTTAATTGTTTTTAGCCCGTAAATCGTTAAATTTAAAATCGACAAGCAACCAGAATTTTATATACATGTCTGTATGTTTTATAAACACAACTTCCAAATTTTAGCTACATGGCACCACTATTTGTCGAACTGTGATTTTCTTGCTGGTGCATTTATCTTGAGTTTGATGAAATTACAAGAATCGCAACTACAATTTTCAATAAATTTAGTTTGTCTAGTTAATTGTAGGTATTATTAAATACCAACTTTATATTAAGTTTAGAAAACATTGGTGCAAACAGACATAAATGACTAACTTTATTATGGCAAGTATTTAATTACCGATCAGTGCACTCTACAAGTTTCTATTTGGATGGGGAATACTGGGGGTGCGGGAGTTGTGCCAATTAGTCGTCCCTATTGCTGCGCGGGCGCCTGGGTTAACTATCCGAATCTGAAGGGTCTAATTTGACTAATCAAGTCCTATACGTTTCCGGCCCGGGGATCAATATCGTGTTTCGGGTTAACTAAGGCGACAACTACCGGATAATTTATTGGTTAGACAGTTGCGCCGCGCGTAATTAAAAATCGTTCGCGATTTATAACCCCTGAGGGGGGATTTGATGAAATTCGAGCCCGAATGGAGATGTATGGGGATGGCTTTAAAAGGACATAAATCTAGATTTTTTTTTCTCTCGCTCTGCATGCAAGTGGTGGAGACTACCAATGGAGGAATCAATGAGACGGGATTACACAATAAATTACAGTGCAAATTTAGATTTAAAACAAGTTGAAATGAGGTGTAATTTGTTGTGTTACTACAGGATATTAGGGAATTTAATAAATTACACCTCAATAACAATTATATATATATATATATATATAAATATATATATATATATATATATATATATATATATATATAAATATATATATATATATATATATATATATATATATATATATATCGGCTATCTGAATGAAGAATTAATAGATGTATCAAATAAGAATTTATATATATATATATATATATATATATATATATATATATATATATACATATACATAAAACAAGTACAGATATTACTAATATGACTTGTTTTTATATATGTTCTAAATTTCATAAAGATTCAAGCATAGTAAGGACAGTTAGAGCAGTTTTAGTAAAAAGAGTTTAAGAAAGCCCTATTTATGGTGAATGCGCCGGGTACCGGTTACTCAAATTCAGAAAATGAAACGTGAAAATTTGATTGGCTTTAAAAAAAATGATTAAAAAAATTTAACTAGCTTTTGACACAAATACCAATTTTTCGATGATTGAGTTGAGCTTATGTATAAAACCGCGATCAGCGCTTTCACAAAAACCCGTCGTAAAATCGAAAGAAATAAATTCACCCCACGCCCCCTTATATATGAACACCCCGAATTTATTACAACTCCATCACATGTCTAGCAAGTCAAACAAAAGCCTATACGGAATAATTTATTATGCCCCGACTGCGGTGGCGACCAGTCGTGGAATGGCACGACGAATGTTTTCAATATTTCCATGCCCGCGGTGAAGAAAATAAATCTGTCTCTATATGTGTATGTGTGTGCATGTGTGTAGTAAATAAGACACCCTTCTCGCATAAAACGAAACCTGGATTTACGATGATTAAAGGAAGTTGGTCGCGGATTTGCATGTCGGCCCGCGGAAGATTTTATTTGCGCCCCGGAAATATTGGGGGATACGAATACAATCTTCCGGAATGTCAGCGACAGATGTACGCGTATTGTTTTTTTTTACTCTTGGGGAGGTTGGAAATTGTAATCCTATCCAACCAGAAACAAACATGTCAATCAGCATACATTGTGTTTGTATGTATTTTATATTCTTCTGGCAATATCAATTATTTATTATATGAATTATTTTCAAAAATATGATAATATCAATATTTAAAATCTACGAAATCTATTTGTTATATTTACGGTTTTCATACAGAAGAATATTCGAATGTGATGATGTAATAATAATATATCAATTAGAGACCCTTTTATAATTTTTAGAACCTACAGTATCATTACTGAATAACACTAACACTACAACAATAATTCTGTCATAAATTACTAGAGTTTGTATTGAGTTATAGTTTGTATTGAGTTATAGATAAATAGATTATCTATAACTCAATACAAACTATAACTCAATACAAACTCTAGTAATTTATGACAGAATTGAACTGCTAATTGCTCATCCTTATGACTAGATTGTAGGTACATAAATTCACCATCATGTGTCTTTATGTATGAATAAAAAAAATCTCTTTCATATGATCATTATTCATAATTAAATACATTTCTAATGGTTCCTATATTGACAAAAATTCATTATTTTATATTCTATGTTCTATTGTATTCAAAATAAACCATTATTTTTTAATTTTCACCCAAAAATAAAGATTGCGGCAAGATTTTTATTATACGAGATGTTTTAAATTAAAAGACTTTTGAATTATTAAAAACGAAGATTAAAAAAATTTAATTTGTGTAAAATAAGTTATGTTTTGATTATTTTCGCCCAAAAATAAAGTTTACAGGAAGGTTTTATTGTACAAGCTGTTTTTAATTAACCCTTAACCGCCTAGGTATTAAAATCCGGACGTTCGTATCCGATACCGGTCACTGATAGCGCAACATTTCTTGTAGAAATATAAGTTTAGATTATTATTTATGTGCTGTAAGTAGCTTAAAATATTTATTGAAGTTGGTATGGGTAATTAAACCACATTTTTTTTATTTGTAACAAAATTATTTGTTTTACAAACAGTTATTTGCTATTTTACAACAGATCTCAGTGACCGGACTTAGGGTTAAATGACTGAGTTATAAAAAAATATAAAAAATCAAACATTTAATATATTTAAATTTGTGATACTATTATACATTATATATTTAATGGGGCTCAAAATAAACCTTTTTTTATATTGACAAAAATTCTCATCATACACAGTATGAAAATGTGTTGAAATCATTACAAGAATTAGATACAAGCTTACATAAATTGGATGAGGTGTAAAATGACCATAAATTAAACAAAAAAAAGCAGCAGTATTAATTAAATAGCACTCGACAAATTTTCCGGCTGTTAATTCACAAACGAGGGGACGGGCGGGCGGTGGCTGCGTCCTTTTGGGAGAAAATTAGAGGGCATTAAGAGTTCTGGGGTGTAATCGGTTAAAAGCCGGCGACTTGCCCTCCGGTCGCTTAAATATTTAAGCGGCTCTTCGCGATGGGGGTTTTAATTATTAGTCGGCGTCGTCTTGAGGGTGTGCGCGAGCCACTCTTCCGCACCAACTTAATCGATGGCCTAAAATTAATCAAAGGCAACCCCTCCCCACCCTTGCCTATTGAAGCTTTCTAAAGAAACTGAGAGTTGGCAATAAAACGAATGAGAATTTGTAAAGCAGGGGAAGATGTTACTGATTTATTTGTAGAGCTTAATAAATCCTGAATTCTGAATCCTGAAAACTGAACTCAATATAAAAAAAAATATTATGTTAAAAAACAATGCAGATGAACGAATTATTTTTAAATATAATTATTTTTATATTGAGTTCAATATTCAGGATTCAGAATTCAGTATTTTTTGTATCTAGTATTTACGTGAATTTACGCTCATATACACTAAAACTGTAAGACAACTTTTAAGTTGGATAACAAAATACCAAACTCGATATGTATCCGTAAAGAAAACATAAGAATGGAATTTAGCCAACATTTTTTTTAGTCAGTAATCTCACACATCGTTGCGCCTCATTTTCCGAATTTAAAATTAAATTAAATTCACGATCCCATTTGTCAGGCCATAATTTAGCGGAGGTCGGGCAGGATTTATCGCGAACAGAGAGGGGCAGCTCCGATTCGATTAAACTTTGCGGCTTTTCGTCTCTTTTTTTTGTATTAAAAAGCACACCGCCCACCCCCACATTAATGCCGTCGTTTATCCAGAGACGGAGGGACGCGCGATTGAGGTTTTTAATTTTAAATTCATGACGGCAAAAAATATTAATTAAAGCTGGGCTTAGTCAAATTGAAAGTGTTTCAAAATAGGGATAGTAAATTCTCACCAGCTAATGGGTTTCTTTGACATGAACAGAGCTCGTAGGTTCTTGATCGGTGCTCAGCTGAATACTGGTGCTCTGTGTGTTCCGAGTGTGCTCCGAGATTGACTCTTTGATTTTGATGCTCCGCCAATTTTTTTATAATAAAAAGTACTTCCTGACTTCAAAAACATTAAGAATCACTGGTAGGATATATGAAGGTTTTTAGTGTACGAGCCTTATTAAATTAATCGACTGATTTATAAAATTAAATAAAAACAAAGATTTAAAAATTTTAATTTGTGATACTATTTAGATTCTAAATTAAATATGGGCTCAAAATAAGATATTTTTTGATAATTTCCACCCAGAAATAAAGTCTGCAGGAAAGTTTTTATTGTACGAGCTGTTTTAAATTAATCGACCGAGTTATAAAAAATGATAAAAAATCAAACATTCAAGATATTTAAATTTATGATATTATTCTACATTTTATATTTAATTGAGCTCAAAATAAACCTTTTTTTGATAATTTGCACCCAAAAATAAAATCTGCAGGAAGGTTTTTATTTTCCGAGCTGTTTTAAATTAAACGACTGGATTATAAAAAATCATAAAAATCGAAGATTTAAAAAATAATTAATTTGTGATACTATTTTAGATTTTATATTTAATTGGGCTCAAAATAAGATATTTTTTGATAATTTTCACCCAAAAATAAAGTCTGCACGAAGGTTTATATTGTACGAGCTGATTTAAATTAAACGACTGAGTTATAAAAAATTATAAAAAATCAACGATTCGGAAAGTTTTAATTTATGATACTATCTTGGATTCTATATTTAATTGGGCTCAAAACAAGATATTCTTTGATAATTTTCACCCAAAAATAAAGTCTGCACGAAGGTTTTTAATGTACTGCTGTTTTAAATTAAACGATTGAGCTATAAAAAATTGAAAAAAATCAAAGATTTAAAAAATTTAAATTTATGATACTATTTTGGATTCTATATTTAATTGGGCTCAAAATATGATATTTTTTGATAATTTTCACCTAAAACTAAAGTCTGCCGGAAGGTTTATATTGTGCGAGCTGTTTTAAATTAAACGAATGTGTTATATAAAATGATAAAAAAAATCAAACATTTAATACATTTAAATTTTATTTATTTTACGTTTCATATTTAATTGGGCTCAAAATAAGCCATTTTTGATAAGATTCACCCAAAAATAAAGTCCGCAGCAAGGTTTTTATTGTACGAGCTGTTTTAAATTAAATTACTGAGTTATAAAAAATTATAAAAAATCAAATATTTAAAAAATTTAAATTTGTTATGCTGTTTTAGAATTTCCATTTAATTGAGCTCAAAATGAGATATTTTTTGATAATTTTTACTTAAAAATAAAGTCTGCACGAAGGTTTATATTGTACGAGCTGATTTAAATTAAACCACTGAGTTATAAAAAATTATAAAAATCAACGATTTGAAAAGTTTTATTTCATTATACTATTTTGGATTCTATATTTAATTGGGCTCTAAATAAGATACTTTTGATAATTGTCACCCAAAAATAAAGTCTGCACGAAGGTTTTTAATGTACTGCTGTTTTAAATTAAACGACTGAGCTATAAAAAATTATAAAAAATCAAAGATTTAAAAACATTTAATTTATGATACTATTTTGGATTCGATATTTAATTGAGGTCAAAATATGATATTTTTTGATAATTTTCACCCAAAAATAAAGTCTGCCGGAAGGTATATATTGTACGAGCTGTTTTAAATTAAATGATTGTGTGATATAAAAAGATACAAAAATCAAAGATTTAATACTTTTAAATTGTTATATTATTTTACGTTTCATATGTAATTGGGCTCAAAATAAGCCATTTTTGATAATATTCACCCAAAAATAAAGTCCGCAGCAAGATTTTTATTGTACGAGCTGTTTTAAATTAAATGACTGAGTTATAAAAAATTATAGAAAATCAAATATTTAAAAAAATTGAATTTGTTATACTATTTTAGAATTTACATTTAATTGGGCTCAACATGGGATATTTTTTGATAATTTTCACCCAAAAATACAGTCTACAAGAAGGTTTTTATTGTACGAGCGGTTTTAAATTAAACAACTCAGTTATAAAAAATTATAAAAAACCGAAGATTTCAAATTTTTTAATTTGTGTAACTATTATAGTTAAATTGGGCTCAAAATAAGATATTGTCTGATAATTTTCACTTAAAAATAAAGTCTGCAGGAAGGTTTTTGTACGAGCTGTTTTAAATTAAGTGACTGAGTTATAAAAAAATGATAAAAACTCAAAAATTTAAGATATTTAAATTTGTGATATTATTTTACATTCTATATTTAATTAGGCTCAAAATAAACCTTGTTTTGATAATTATCACCCAAAAATAAAGTCTGCAAGAAGGTTTTTATCGTACGAGCTGTTTTAAAATAAACCACTGAGTTATACATTCTTAAAAAAAATTAAATATTTAAGATATTTAAATTTGTGATATTATTTTACATTTTATATTTATTTTTTTATCAAAATAAACTTATTTTTGATAATTTGCACCTAAAACTAAAGTCTGCAGGAAGATTTATAATGTACGAGCTGATTTAAATTAATCGACTGAGTTATAAAAATTGAGAAAAAAAATCAAAGATTTAAGAAATTTAAATTTTAATATTATTTTACGTTTCATATTTAAATGAACTCAAAATAAACCATATTTTGATAATATTCACCCAAAAATAAAGACCGCAGCAAGGTTTTTATTGTACGAGCTGTTTTAAATTAAAAGTCTAAAAATGTAATTGCTACATTACATTTTTAGACTCAATAATTAAAGATGCTACATTTCAAATATAATAAAATTAAAATTAAATAAAAAAACCTTTGGCCGATAGCCTAAATAAAGGGAGCAAGGTTGGTTTCAGAAGAATCTACTAGGAACTAAGCTACTACGATGCTTCTGCAGAAGAAAGAAGAAGATATATTTATAGTAACATACATACATACAAGATATACATACATGTACAAGAGGCCATCGACTGTGGTCTTGCAGCTTATGCTTCTGCAGAATTGTGTAAGAAATTTAAAATTATATTTTTCAGTTAGAATAATTCCAGACCACGTTTTATATTTACAACGTAATCCTGCCACCCCATCCCAAAACTATTCCCATTTATATTCGTGGTCGGGCGGCGCGTGTCCCGCTTTCAACCAGCCCAAACTTGTTGAGTTTTTAAGCCCGCAATGGCTGCGGAGGCGGCGGACGTCCCCGCGGCGCGCGCTAATTTAATAAAATTACCATCGATCAATCTGTCAACTTTAAATTTACGCCCGCCGCCGCATTTGCATCTGCACAGCAAAACACCGCTCCCGCGGGATGCCGCCGGGAATTATTAATCTTGTTACGGGGCGGAATTTCGGACAGCACCGGAGGCGGACGGGAAGAGGAGAAAAATAAATGCGACGTTAATGAAATAAATCAATCGCGAAGAGACAATTCGTTATATTTTACAGTTGCAGCGTGGAGGCGGTGCGGTTTTCTATTTTATGTAAATATTCTTGCAATCTCAATGGAATTTAAATGAGTTAGATAGAAAATCGAAAAAAGGCAATTTAAAGCGGTAGAGGTGCATCAAAGATCTATAAACATTATACATTAATTAATTAATTCAGTAGTAAACACTTCACTGGAAAAAAGTGTAAATAACACACTAGAAAATTAGCTACGTGTTTTTTTTTTAGCTGCATTCGTTTATCGTTTCTAGGTACCTCGAACGGTTCGAACCGGAGCTACTCCTCGTGGTTACAACTGTGAATTTTCTTCGTAAATTGAATCATCTAGACCCAGATCAGTGGTCGAGTGGTTAGAGGCGTCGTCCCTTCTCGTCCTGAGCATTGGGGAGCCTGAGTTCGATCCCCAGAGGGGAGTGAATGTTCGCGAATCACCTTTCACAGTTCTTAAGAGGTTTTCTATGAAGTTAAGATAAATACCGGGTGACTAAACGCCTTTGAGCTTCTTAACAATTAAAATTTTACAGCTCAGTGGTCGAGTGGATAGAGGCATCGTCCCTTCTCGTACTGAGCATTGGGGAGCCTGAATTCTATCCCCGGAGGGGAGTGAATTTTCGCGAATCACACTTCACAGATTTTCAGAGGTTTTCTGTGAAGTTAAATATAAAGTCTGCAGCAAGGATTTTATTGTACGAGCTGTTTTTAATTAACCGACTGAGTTATAAAAATGAATCCTTTTCAGAGGTTTTCTGTGAAGTTAAGGTAAATATCGGGTGATTCAACTCCTCTGAGCTTTTCTCTTGACCGGTGGAAAAGCCTCACGGCTGATAGCCTTATAAAGATAGAAGTTTTTTTTGTATTATCTAGAATTTCTATAATTCATATTATGGAAATTCTAGATAATACATTATATACAAATAAAAATAATCAAGCGTTTTCATCGCTATTAGTTATTAGAAATATCTAACATACTGAAAATATTTGAAACTTGTAGAGATATAAAATCTTGTTGTTTTTTTTTTTAAATCTCCTTAATTGATTTCCAATCTATAGATATCATTATCAGTTTCTATTATGATTATTATTTCTAATCGCCCCATCTGTGCATTCATCCGCATTCCCATTGTTTCATAATGGCGACACAATGTTTAGGTGGGGATGGAATCGTAATTTATAACATAATTGCTGCACCGTTTTCGGTATACACACGACGCGTTCGCATTCAATCAACCCATCCACCGCCGCCGCCGCCACCGCCGCTCGTGTTTAAGTGGATTACACATATAGGCGGCAACATAAACGTGAATAATATTCGCGACGGGACGCTTCCTTTGGCACGCAGGACAATGGGGTGACGGCCGGCGGTGGTGGTACACGTGCGGCTGGTCATAAGGACCGCAATGCAATTACCAAACCAGCGCGGGCGGTCGTCAAATAATTGCGATTTTATCCAATTCTCGGGCTACACAGGCGACGGTTTGCATGATATGAATACGATAATGATCTATTTGTGTGCATGTGTGGATGGGTATGTATGTTGGTGGGAAATTGAGGGCAAATGGATTACAGTACGATTCAATCTGATACATCTAACAATTAGTTAATCTCCGGAGAGAAATGTAAAACGCGATCTGGTGTCAACCTCAAAAATTCACAATTCTCACTTATATAAATAACGTATACTCATTAAATCTGATATGTGTACACCTTTTAAAAAAATTTCAAATATATTTTTGCTGAATATAAAAACACACTTGTAATGGAGATTCAATAGTTGTTTTTCTTAGGCTGATACATGATCTATAATTCCATTTTTGCGGGGCGTAAAAAAACCTTTTTATCCACCTAATCCTGATCTAACATTTATGTAAAATTTGGATTTATTACAATTTTTTAAAACATACAAATTTGTTTCGTTTACATTTTCTATCACCACAATTTTAATGAAAGGGAGGAATTAATAAAAAATAGCTCATTTTGAAACTAAATGAATACGTAATTTAAATTTCTGATTATAATATGCAAAATCCAAAAATTGGATTTATTACAATTTTTTAAAATATAAAAATTTGATTTGTTTACATTTTCTATCACCACAATTTTAATGAAAGGAAGAAATTAATAAAGAATAGCTCATTTTGAAGCTAAATAAATACGTAATTTAAATTTCTAATTATAATATTCAAAATCCAAAAATTGGATTTATTACAATTTTTTAAAACATAAAAATTTGTTTTGTTTACATTTTCTATCACCACAATGTTAATGTAATAGAGAAATTAATAAGGAATAGCTCATTTCGAAGCTAAATAAATACTTAATTTAAATTTCCGATTATAAAATCAAAATAAAAAAATTGGATTTATTACAATTTTTTAAAACATAAAAAATTGTTTTGTATATATTTTCTATCAACATAATTTTAATGAAATGGGAAAATTAAGAAATAATTGCTCATTTTCAAGCTAAATAAATACGTAATTTAAATTTCCGATTATAATATTCAAAATCCAAAAATTGGATTTATTAGAATTTTTTAAAACATAAAAATTTGTTTTGATTTCATTTTCTATCACCACAATTTTAATGAAAGGAATAAATTAATAAGGAATAGTTCATTTTGAAGCTAAATAAAAACTTAATTTAAATTTCCGATTATAAAATTCAAAATCCAAAAATTGGATTTATTACAATTTTTTAAAACATAAAAATTTGTTTTGTTTACATTTTCTATCACCACAATTTTAATGAAATGCAGAAATTAGTAAAGAATAGCTCATTTTGAAGCTATATGAATACGTAATTTAAATTTTCAATTATAATATTCAAAATTCAAAAATTCGATTTATTAAAAAAATGTAAAACATAAAAATTTGTTTTCTTTACATTTTCTATCACCACAATTTTAATGAAATGGAGAAATTACTAAGGAATAGCTAATTTTGAAGCTAAATAAATACGTAATTTAAATATCCAATTATAATATTCAAAATCCAAAAATTGGATTTATTACAATTTTTTTAAACATAAAAATTTGATTTGTTTACATTTTCTATCACCACAATTTTAATGAAAGGAAGAAATTAATAAAGAATAGCTCATTTTGAAGCTAAATGAATACGTAATTTAAATATATAATTATAATGTTCAAAATGCAAAAATTGGATTTATTAAAAAAATTAAAATCATAAAAATGTGTTTTGTTTACATTTTCTATTACCACAATTTTAATGAAAGTTAGAAATTAATAAAGAATAGCTCATTTTGAAGCTAAATAAATACGCAAATTAAATTTCCAATTATAATATTCAAAATCCAGAAATTGGATTTATTACAATTTTTTAAAACATAAAAATTTGTTTTGTTTACATTTTCTATCAACACAATTTTAATGAAAGGAATAAATTAATAAGGAATAGCTCATTTTGAAGCTAAATAAATATTTAATTTAAATTTCCAATTATAAAATTCAAAATCCAAAAATTGAATTTATTACAATTTTTTAAAACATAAAAATTTGTTTTGTTTACATTTTCTATCACCACAATTTTAATGAAATGAAGAAATTAGTAAAGAATAGCTCATTTTGAAGCTAAATGAATACGTAATTTAAATTTCCAATTATTATATTCAAAATTCAAAAATTGGATTTATTATAAAAATTTAAAACATAAAAATGTGTTTTCTTTACATTTTCTATCACCACAATTTTAATGAAAGGGAGAAATTAGTAAAGAATAGCTCATTTTGAAGCTAAATGAATACGTAATTTAAATGTCTAATTGAAATATTCAAAATCCAAAAATTGGATTTATTAGAATTTTTTAAAACATAAAATTTGTTTTGTTTAAATTTTCTATCACCACAATTTTAATGAAAGGAATAAATTAATAAGGAATAGCTGATTTTGAAACTAAATAAATATTTCATTTAAATTTCCGATTATAAAATTCAAAATCCAAAAATTGGATTTATTAGAATTTTTTAAAACATAAAATTTGTTTTGTTTACATTTTCTATCACCACAATTTTAATGAAAGGGAGAAATTAGTAAAGAATAGCTCATTTTGAAGCTAAATGAATACGTAATTTAAATTTCCAATTATTATATTCAAAATTCAAAAATTGGATTTATTATAAAAATTTAAAACATAAAAATGTGTTTTCTTTACATTTTCTATCACCACAATTTTAATGAAAGGGAGAAATTAGTAAAGAATAGCTAATTTTGAAGCTAAATGAATACGTAATTTAAATGTCTAATTGAAATATTCAAAATCCAAAAATTGGATTTATTAGAATTTTTTAAAACATAAAATTTGTTTTGTTTAAATTTTCTATCACCACAATTTTAATGAAAGGAATAAATTAATAAGGAATAGCTGATTTTGAAACTAAATAAATATTTCATTTAAATTTCCGATTATAAAATTCAAAATCCAAAAATTGGATTTATTAAATTTTTAAAACATAAAAATTTGCATTGTTTACATTTTCTATCGCAATAATTTTAATGAAATGGAGAAATTAATAAAGAATAGCTCATTTTGAAGCTAAATAAATACGTAATTTAAATTTCCGATTATAATATTCAAAATCCGAAAATTGGATTTATTAGAATTTTTTAAAACATAAAATTTTGTTTTGTTTACATTTTCTATCACCACAATTTTAATGAAATGGAGAAATTAATAAGGAATAGTTCATTTTGAAGCTAAATAAATACGTAATTTAAATTTCCAATTATAAAGTTCAAAATCCAAAAATTGGATTTATTACAATTTTTTAAAACAGAAAAATTTGTTTTCTTTATATTTTCGATCATCACAATTTTAATGAAATGGAGAAATCAACAAATAATAGCTCGTTTTGAAGCTAAATAAATAGGTAATTTAAATTTCCAATTATAATATTCAAAATCCAAAAATTGGATTTATTACAATTTTTTAAAACATAAAAATTTGTTTTCTTTATATTTTCTATCATCACAATTTTAATGAAATGGAGAAATTAAAAAATAATAGCTCATTTTCAAGCTAAATGAATACGTAATTTAAATTTCCGATTATAATATTCAAAATCCAAAAATTGGATTTATTAAAAAAATTTAAAACATAAAAATTAGTTTTCTTTACATTTTCTATTACCACAATTTTAATGAAAGGGAGAAATTAATAAAGAATAGCTCATGTTGAAGCTAAATGAATACGTAATTTAAATTTCCAGTTATAATATTCAAAATTCAAAAATTGGATTTATTACATTTTTTTTAAAACATACAAATTTGTTTTCGTTACAATTTCTATCACCACAATTTTAATGATATGGAGAAATTAAAAAATAATAGCTCATTTTGAAGCTAAATAAATACGTAATTTAAATTTCCTACTATAATATTCAAAATCCAAAAATTTGATTTATTAAAAAAAATTAAAACATAAACATTAGTTTGCTTTACATTTTCTATCACCACATTTTTAATGAAATGGAGAAATTAATAAAGAATAGCTCATTTTGAAGCTAAATGAATATGTAATTTAAATTTCGAATTATAGTATTCAAAATTCAAAAATTGGATTTATTACAATTTTTTAAAACATACAAATTTGTTTTCTTTACAATTTCTATCACCACAATTTTAATGAAATGGAGAAATTGAAAAATAATAGCTCATTTTGAAGCTAAATAAATACGCAATTTAAATTTCTAATTATAATATTCAAAATCCTAAAATTGGATTTATTACAATTTTTTAAAACATAAAAATTTGTTTTGTTTACATTTTCTATCACCATAATTTTAATGAAATCGAAAAGTTAATAAATAATAGCTCATTTTGAAGCTAAATTAATACGTAATCTAAATTTCCAATCATAGCATTCAAAATCCAAAAATTGAATTGATTACAATTTTTTTAAACATAAAAATATGTCAAATTGATTTTTGCTGGATGTATCTCCATTTATATTAAATTTATTTGTATCTACTTATGTTTTATTATTGTATTGCACAAACCTCGCTGATTAATTGAAGCATACATGTTTATTTCTAATCACTTTTATATGCTGTCCACACAATAGCTAAATAAAAGAGGTTTCATTCAATTATTGCGTGAACTACACACACGCCAGTAATAGATTCTGTATGAAAAAGGACTGACACATAAAGACGACTCGTCGGTTTCGCCTCAGTAAACACATCCACTACTAACATACTCAGGTCGTGTTTTGTTGGGAGGTGTGTCGGTGCGACGTGCGCCTGAATGCAAGGGACGCAATTATAACTTAAAGCCAGGCTAAAACTAGCTGCGCCAGTTATTTCCCCCGCATCTGTATGTGTGAGGACTTGTTTCGCAGGCAAGTGGATGTGTGTGCAGAAACCTCGTTATCGGGGGCTGCTTATTATAAGCAATTCTGTTACGCTGTTACGACTGGCATTTGAATGCACACCTGGTATAAGCTTTTGAAATTTCAAAGAAGCGTTTGGAAGGAAATGTATTCTTTTATGTTTTGTGAATCGGATGGACTATATAAGAGGATGCATATAGTTAGTTTATTAACGTTTGTTCGTAAAATAATTTCTATTTACAAAGAAAATTATTGCATTGACATTTTACAATCAACAAGAATGAAACATAATGGACTGTATAAGAGGATGCATATAGATTATTAGTATGTGTTCGTTAAATAATTTCTATTTAAAAAGAAAATTATTGCATTGACATTTTACAATCAACAAGAATGAAACATAATGGACTGTATAAGAGGATGCATATAGATTATTAGTATTTGTTCGTTAAATAATTTCTATTTACAAAGAAAATTATTGCATTGACATTTTACAATCAACAAGAATGAAACATAATGGACTGTATAAGAGGATGCATATAGATTATTAGTATTTGTTCGTTAAATAATTTCTATTTACAAAGAAAATTATTGCAGATATTTTACAATCAACAAGAATTAAACATAAAATAAAATTCATTTGTTTGTTTATTTGCATAATTGGTATGAAATTTGATTTTACACAATTTGTGATTTATGAATATTTTTTTGTAAATAATCATTATTTATTCTGGTTGATAAATTTTAAAAATTCTTCAATTTTTGATCAAATCGCGTGAAATTCCTATCATTTTTGCATCCTGGTCTAATATCTTGACATTCTGGGTGGAAATTTCAAGGAATTTCGATCAAAATTTAAGAATTTTTACGATTTATAAACCTTCTATCTATAAAATGTTCTTCAAAATTGATGAATATTTAAGATGACCCCTTTCTGGTTGATAACAACCAGAAGGGGGTCATTCTGGTTGATAAATCTTAAATATTCATCAATTTTGAAGAACATTTTATAGATTTAAAGGTTTTTTTTTGCGAAGATAAGTGAAATACCGAGTAATTACACTCCTCTAAAAAAAGTCCTAAGGATGATAGTTATGAAGATATAGTTTTTTTTTTGTTTGATATAGTGTAAAAAGTAATAAATTGATTATACATCACTATTATTTAAATGATTTTAGCGCACAATTTTTGTTTGAATTTGCTTTTTTTTTAAAGTCGTCGACATATGTTCATCTTTTATGTAAACTACTAAACGTTTTGTTGTAATATAGCCCCTACTAGTACGATAATAGTAATAATAATATTATACACAGTGCATTGGAAGCAATTTGCACGTGATAGTAATCGTTAACATGTAACCCTCTGCCTGCATGCAGAGCAGCACAATTTGTTCCGTATACATCGTATATTGGGGGCCGTAACTCTTCTTTATTGGACCATTTTCCAGCGAGAGAATTTTGTAGCACAGCGTAATCGTATTTAGCGATTAACGAGGTTATACTCACTGACACGTATGTAAATAGTATTGTATAATACCTGTGCGCCTGTATAGACGCGCCATGTTCGCAGGGGCTTAAATGGCTCAGCGCATTACAAAAAAAAAATCGCTTCCGACACGCCATTGTCTTCGAAGGGATGGGAAATTTTCGCAACGGCATCCATTATTCCGGGCGTGTGAGAACAATACGGTGTCTTGCAAGTGTAAAGGGAGAATGGAGTTTGCTTTATATGCACAGCAGTTTCGCATCGGTGGTTATCTATTTACATTACTCCTTAAAGAATTATAATTTTCTTTATTATATACTAATACTTTTTCTATCTGGGGGCAGAGTTAACCAGCAAAGGACGCATTGAACAGAAAATTCATGACAATACATGCAGCAAATACAAGTTACTGTTCCCCGAAAGAAGGTAATATTGAAAAATAAACAGATTACAAAAAATACGAAAATAACACTATACAATACAACATATAGACCAACGTTATCATCGATGATGAATTAAAAAAGCAACTGCAAATACAGACTAGTGAAATGAAATAAATAAAGAACTAAAGAACATTAACTAAATGTATTATAATTGATTTATTGATAATTTGGACAGTAAAAAGGGTATATATACATTTTAAAGAAAGTATATTAGTCATAATTGTATTTGATTTCGTATTATTAAAAAAAACAGTTTGTAAACATTCCTATACATTTTTAGCTTGAAAAAACTCCTGTACAGTTCTCAAGTCACTCAACTTGTCAACCAACTTACGCATTGCGTTTAGAAACTAAATTATCTTATCTGACGCCATTGAAACTTTCTTGATTATTCCGGGTAGTTGGAAACGTCCCGGTTAATTGTAACGGAACCGCGGAGCGGGCATTATTAAAACGACCGCCGCCCCACAGCTACCTACTGCGAGGCGGTGTGCGGGGTGCACATATCCGTAGTCCGTTTTAATAACGGCCTGCTGCCCCCCGCCGCCCCCCGCACATGAACGGCGGTGGGTCCTAACGACCGGCGAAGTTAATTGCGCGTGTAAGCAACCTTTGGCCGCTCCTTTTGACGGTCTTTTAAGAGCTCTGCAGACTAATTAATGAGGAGAGACATTTATACTGCTACTTGTACGTTTCGGCTGTATGGAAGTATAGTAAAGTTTTTAGGTTTTTAAATTAAAACATGAGTAGAGTGAATTGCGACGTGATGATTTGTTGGCTTGTATGATATTTTCGGACTAAAAAGTTTACATAAACATATAACAAGAAGAAATTACGTGTAATTCACAAGTGCTCACTTACACCTATGACTTACACATAATTTCTTCTTGGTATTATTATTCCACGGGTCAACAAGTTTTGTAGTTTTCTCGATTGTGATCTTACTAATTATATGAAATCAAAAAGTAGCACCTCATATCGAAGCATAATAAATGAGGAATAAATTAATACCTTTAGAAAGTAAAAAAAACAGAAAAGGCTATTTACTACTTCATTTTTTGAAATTATGAACAGTAACTTTTGTAGTTTTCTCGATTGTGATGTTACCAAGGATATAAAATGAAAATGTGATACCTCGTTTGGAAGCATGGTATATGAGGAATACGAAAATTTCTTTAGAAAGTCAAAAATCAGAAAAGGAAATTTATTACAATTTTTGACATTATGAACAGTAACACGTTTTCTAATTTTCTCGATTGTGATCTTACTTATTATATGAAATCAAAAAGTTATACCTCATACTAAAGCGTAATAAATAAGGAATACGATAATATCTTTATAAAGTCACACACCTCGTTTTGAAACATGATAATTGAGGAATATGATATTGTCTTTACAAAGTCAAAAAACAGAAAAGACTATTTACTACAATTCTTGAAAATAAGAAGAGTAACAAATTTTGTAGTTTTCTCGATTGTGACCTTACTAATTATATGAAATCAAAAATTCATACCTCGGTTTGAAGCATAATAAATGAGGAATATGATAATATTTTTAGAAAGTCAAAAAACAGAAAAGGAAATTTACTACAATTTTTGAAATTATGAACAGTAACAAGTTGTGTCGTTTGTGATCTTACTAATTATATCAAATTAAAAAGTGATACCTCATTTTGAAACAAAATAAATAAGGAATACGATAATACCTTGAGAAAGTCAAAAAAATACAAAAGGCAATTTACCGCAATTTTTGAAATTATGAACACTCACAATATTTGTAGTTTTCTCGATTGTGATCTTACTAATTATATGAAATCAAAAAGTTATACCTCATATTGAAGCGTAATAAATAAGGAATACGATAATATCTTTATAAAGTCAAAAACCAGAAAAGGCAATTTACTACAATTTTTGAAATTATGAACAGTAACAAATTTTGTAGTTTTCTCGATTATGATCTTGCTAATTACATGAAATCAAAAATTCATATCTCATTTTGAAGCATAATAAATGAGGAATATGGTAAAAAATTTAGAATGTCAAAAACCAGAAAATAAAATTTTCTGCAATTTTTGAAATTTTAGACAGTTACAAATTTTGTAGTTTGCTCGATTGTGATCTTACTAATTATATGAAATTAAAAACTTATACCTCATTTTAAAGAATAATAATTGAGGAATATGAAAATATCTTTAGAAAGTCAAAAAATAGAAAAGGATATTTACTACAATTTTTTAAATTAAGAACAGTAACATATCTTGTAGTTTTCTCGATTATAATCTTACTAATTGTATAAAATCAAAACGTGATACCTTATTTTGAAGCATAATAAATAAGGAATATGATAATATCTTTAGAAAGTAAAAAAATTAAAAAGGCTATTAACTACAATTTTTGAAATGATGAACATTAACAAGTTTTGTAGTTTTCTCGATTGTGATCTTATTAATTACACGAAAGCAAAATGTGATACCTCTATTTGAAGCACAATAAATGAAAATTATGATAATATCTTTAGAAAGTCAAAAACCGGAAAGGACTATTTACTACAAATTTTTAAAATTACTGTTCATAATTTTAATAATTAAAGTAAAAGTTTTCTTGTTATCTAGATTATTATCTTAGTAATTATATGAAATCAAAAAATTATACCTCTCTTGGAAGCATAATAAATTAGAAATATGTTAATGTCTTTAAAACGTAAAAAATCAGATTTAATTAAAATTTTAGAAAGATGAATAGGAACAATTTGTATAGTTTTCTCGATTGCGATCTTATAAATTTTAGAAACTATATAATTACTATCCCATTTAGAAGCTTAATAATTGAGGAATATAATACTTACTTACTAATTTACTACAATTTATGAAATTATGAACAGTAAGAAATTTTGTAGTTTTCTCTATTGTGATCTTACTAATTATATGATATAAAAAAGGGATACCTCATTTTGAAGCAAAATAAATGAGAAGTATAGATAATATCTTTAGAAAGTCAAAAAACACAAAAGGAAATTTATCACAATTTTTGAAATTATGAATAATATAATACTACTTATCTTTAAAATGTTACAATAATGAAAAGTAACAAAAACAAAACTGTTTTTGATAGTGATTTTATAAGATTTACAAATTATACAAGTGATGGATTGATTGTTAATTTTAGGGCGTATCAGACAAGAAGGGTATTAACTCCAATAAGTGATATCTTATTTTGATAGCCTAATTCATGAGGAATATTATAATATCTAAATTTAATTTTTGTGACTGCAGTTTTTCGATTTAGAATTATTGCTCAACATATATACGCCCGCCTGTTAGCTGGCGTATCAACCCTCCATCCCTCATTCTCGCTCTCTCTCCTCATTCCTGCCGCCGCCTCGCCGTCGGCTAATTGATTCGATTCATTTGCTATTACTTAGCCGGGACCAACGGTTTATGCAAACTTTCCGGATTTACGGGCGCCACCGTTGCGCCACCCCCGCTAATGACCTCAATTTCGCAACTCGCAGTCCTCCCCGCTCGCCTCTATCGGCACACACACATACAACTTACCCCGGCTAGTTTCGCGTCCGCGTTTCAATCATCCACTCGAGAGTTACACAGAATGCACAACGGAATCGATTTGCGCCCGACCTCATTTCAATTTGCCAACCTGATTGTTTGTGTGCCCGTTAGTTTTTTCCCCCCGGTTTTATTTGTTCTCGTTCTCAGTAGGTTTTTCATTTTGAAAAAATATAGTCGGTTTTTCAAAAATCTCTGTGTGACATTGATCGTCATTATAGTAGTGTTACACTGTGAAAATTTCAGGATTTTCTCTCAATTATTATATTATAGTTATTATATTATAGTTATTATAAAAACTCAACATTTGAGAAGAAATTTACGTAAACAAAAAGGGCTGCAACTCATACACCAAGCACCTGATGTGTATAAATCTAAGTTAAATGCATTCTACTTTTATTTTTACTTTTAAAAAGAAACCGATTTAGAAGAAGAAGATATATTTATTGTAACATACGTATAGAAGATATACATACATGTACAAGAGGCCATCGACCGTGGTCTTTCAGCTTAAGGCAAACATGAAGATGCTTTATGAAAAATTGAATATGAATAAATTTGATTTATTTATTGACAATAATTTGAATAATTATTCTACAGAATATGCCTAAAAAAGTTGGAATTTATTGTTTATTTATTTATTGCGCGCTTTGTCTTTAGCATTAAGTATTATAATAATTAAAGATATTTTTGTTAATTATCAAGGGATCTAATAATGAGGATTTACTCATAAATTAGCATAATACAATTTTTTGTATTCATGCTGCGTATGATAAAATCGAAACTGATATTGTTATGGAACCATAAATTATAGAAATCTAGATAAATAAAGTTCACGCTGCTGATTCAATTCCAAACCGATATTTCTAAGCCATTTCAGTCTACTTTTCACATCTTTAAACATCCCACGAACAATTTAGTCGACGAAACTTTGCCGCCCCCACAGAACTTCCCAAATAGATTTATCGCAAAAACTCCGATGCCCGTCGCGCAAGGCGCAACTTTCCTCCACCCCCTGAAGAAGTTAAAACGCCACGGCTTTGTTGTTGTTGTTGTTATGCAGATTGCCGCCTCGCAGACCGTTTAGTGAGGACGGAAAAACCGCGCCACCGCCGCCATAAATCCGTCGAAACTTTCGCAACGCGGTGGTGAACGAAAAGGGACTAAATTAATAGAGGTATTACATTGTAGCCTGATGTATGGCACCAAAGAAGGATATTTGAATTTAATGGGCTAGTTAATGTAGTAGCAAAATAACAAAACTCAACGTTTGAAAAGAAATTAATTACTGCGATGTCTTTTACTAGTGTAAAGCGTGTGTGATTAGATTATTTTATAAACAAAAATAGTCATGAAGCGAGAACGTGTTAGAATTTTGAAATAATTTATACAAACCCGCGATTAGTACTTTAAATGTCTTCTATAAATTTGCATATACAACACACAGCAGCATGTATTATTAATTTATTTCCGAAACACACGCGTCTGGTGCGCGTATAAACCCGGCCCCAGCAATTGAATCCTCCCCGCGTGCGCTCTTGCAGCCCTCCGCGCTCACAACCAATTTGTCCCTATTTAATATACGACGTAACGTCCCGCAATAAACCCGCAAATACATGCATGCATTATAATTCCGGTTACCCAACTGCCAAATGTGTTAATAAACATCGAAGTGTGCAGACTTGCTAATTCCAACCAGCCCATGACTCGGAGCGAAATAACAATATCACGATGATGTATGGCGCGGGGGTTCGATCTAAAAGGGCCAGTGCGCCTCATTTGGCCCGTTGAGACGCTGGGAATTGATGACGGCTGTCGGAAAAGGGATAATTCCCATATCGGGAATATTTTATTGCGAGATGCGAGGGGTTGGATTAATTGATGACGGACTGCGGCGGGCTGGTGATTAATTAAATGTGCTGCGGAGGGCGGCCTTTGCGACTGGTATTAATTAATCAAGAGGGGGGCGGCTTGCATCTAAAGTTTCATATTTTAAAAAGTTTTTTGTACCAAATCAAATTCTAAATCAATCAAAATAATGAAACATTCTCTTTGGAGAGAAAGTTTAACGCCATCTGGCGACATCACATAAATTAACAATGCACACCTATATGGGAGTTAACATGCTCATCAAAAAATGAGGGACAGGAGTAGGTAAGATATGGCGGATACTGTCGAAATTCCTATCAGAATAACATCGACTTCAGGTCGGTTCTCTTATCACCCTAATCGTGTCAAAAGGACGCAAGGAGTGTACACACTTATTGCATCTTATTGCTTATTGTTCCTGTTTTAAACTGAATGTTTGTTGGAAATAAAGTATAATTATTATTATTATTATTTTATAGCCGCATAAACCTCCCTTTAGCCAAAAGCTGTTACTCGAATAAACTTTTTTTTAATGTTTCATTGGGCGCCTAATTAATGATTTAAAATCCAGTATATTAAACAGCAGTTGTTTCCAAATTACTTTTGTACTCTTGCCAGTCTCAGCTGCGAAAAAAAAAACGTCGTTCGCCCGCTAAGTGGTAAAAATTGCCGCTCTACCGCCGCCATGGGGACAATTAGACAAAATCCCGGGGATTTATATCGTTTTGCGTAATCCCAGGCCCCCTCCCGAAAGTTTCGCTCCCGCCGCGCTTATAACTTACAACAGCAGGCCTCCCGCGGCAAAAAAAACCAACCCATTATTTATTGCCCGACTTTTCAATTTTAAATTACAACTTTATGTGTTTGTGTGTGTGTGGGTGTAGGGGAGGATTTCCCCCTACTACTGGCCTCGTGTTATTAATTTCCAGGTGGTCGGAACGACGGACAGCATAAAATATGAATAAATCAAACAGCGGGGGTTATATAATTTGTTTTCTTTTGTGTGTGTATGTGCGAGAAGTTGAAGTATTTTAGATTAAAAATGAGTGAGGTAATGTATGTTTTAAATAAACCTGCTGGATTAAACGCCATTTTTGGTTAGTTTTCAGGGAGTAGAATATTTCGTAAGCAAATCGTTGCTTACAGAGCAACACCACATTATATCATTTTTTCAACTTTTTAGGGGAGCTGGTACTTTTCAATGATTATTTCACTTGCAGAAGCCTGCTTGGCTTAGGTATTCATTTATTTAAGTTCTCCTGAACACTATGCACACAATTCAACACAAGTTAGTTAGATGCATACTAATTTTCGATGAAAAAATCATTTATTTAAGTTGTCATGAACACTATATATACAATTCTAAACAATTTAGTTAGATCCGCCGTGAGATTACGCGCCCAACGGTATGTAATATTAATTTTCGATGAAAAATTACGTGGATTTATAATTTTTGAATTAACATCCTGAAAAGTCTATAAATAATTGAGATACAAATTTCAAACATTATAGTCATTAAACATGACTATTTGTGAATACATTCAAGGTAACTCTATAATATTTTGAAAATTATAAAGGAAATTACAGCACTTTTTGTCATCCTACTAATGTTGGATTTATAAATTTTTAAATTTAACATTCCGAAAACTCTATAAACAATTGAGATACCAATTTCAAAAATTGTAGTCATTAAATATGACTATTTTTGAATACACTCAAGGCAATTTTATGACATTTTCAAAATTATAAAGGAAATTACAGCACTTTTTGTCATCCTACTAATGTTGGATTTATAATTTTTTAAGTTTAACATTCCGACAAGTCCATAAAAAATTGAGATACCAATTTCAAAAATTGTAGTCATTAATTATGACTATTTTTGAATAAACTAAAGGCAATTTTATGACATTTTGAAAATTATAAAGGAAATTACAGCACTTTTTGTTATCCTACTAATGTTGGATTTATAAATTTTTAAGTTTAACATTCCGAAAAGTCTATAAACAATTGAGATATCAATTTAAAAAATTGTAGTAATTAAATATGACTATTTTTTAATACATTCAATGCAATTTTATTATATTTTGAAAATTATAAAGGAAATTACAGCGCTTTTTGTTATCCTACTAATGTTGGATTTATAATTTTTTAAGTTTAACATTCCGAAAAGTCTATAAACAATTGAGATATCAATTGCAAAAATTGTAGTCATTAAATTGACTATTTCTGAATACATTTAAGGCAATTTAATAACATTTTGAAAATTATAAAGGAAATTACAGCACTTCTTGTCATCCTACCAATGTTGGATTTATAATTTTTGAGTTTAACATTCCGAAAAGTCTGCAAACAATTGAGATACCCATTTCAAAAATTGTAGTCATTAAATATTACTATTTTTGAAAATATTCAAGGCAATTTTATGACATTTTCAAAATTATAAATGAAATTACAGCACTTCTTGTCATCCTACCAATGTTGGATTTATAATTTTTGAGTTTAACATTCCGAAAAGTCTGCAAACAATTGAGATACCCATTTCAAAAATTGTAGTCATTAAATATTACTATTTTTGAAAATACTCAAGGCAATTTTATAACATTTTGAAAATTATAAAGGAAATTACTACAGCACTTTTTGTCATCCTACTAATGTTGGATTTATAAATTTTTAAGTTTAACATTCCGAAAAGTCTATAAACAATTGAGATATCAATTTCAAAAATTGTAGTCATTAAATATGACTATTTTTGAATACATTCAAGGCAATTTTATACCATTTTGAAAATTATAAAGGAAATTACAGCACTTTTTGTCATCCTACTAATGTTGGATTTATAAATTTTTAAGTTTAACATTCCGAAAAGTCTATAACCAATTGAGATATCAATTTCAAAAATTGTAGTCATTAAATATGACTATTTTTAAACATATTCAAGGCAATTTTATGACATTTTAAAAATTATAAGGGAAATTACAGCACTTTTTGTCATCTACTAATGTTTGATTTATAAATTTTTAAGTTTAACATTCCGAAAAGTCTATAAAAAATTGAGATACCAATTTCAAAAAATGTAGTCATTAAATATGACTATCTTTGAATACACTCAAGGCAATTTTATGACATTTTCAAAATTATAAAGGAAATTACAGCACTTTTTGTCATCCTACTAATGTTGGATTTATAATTTTTTAAGTTTAACATTCCGACAAGTCTATAAAAAATTGAGATACCAATTTCAAAAATTGTAGTCATTAATTATGACTATTTTTGAATAAACTAAAGGCAATTTTATGACATTTTGAAAATTATAAAGGAAATTACAGCACTTTTTGTTATCCTACTAATGTTGGATTTATAAATTTTTAAGTTTAACATTCCGAAAAGTCTATAAACAATTGAGATATCAATTTAAAAAATTGTAGTAATTAAATATGACTATTTTTGAATACATTCAATGCAATTTTATAATATTTTGAAAATTATAAAGGAAATTACAGCGCTTTTTGTTATCCTACTAATGTTGGATTTATAATTTTTTAAGTTTAACATTCCGAAAAGTCTATAAACAATTGAGATATCAATTGCAAAAATTGTAGTCATTAAATTGACTATTTCTGAATACATTTAAGGCAATTTAATAACATTTTGAAAATTATAAAGGAAATTACAGCACTTCTTGTCATCCTACCAATGTTGGATTTATAATTTTTGAGTTTAACATTCCGAAAAGTCTGCAAACAATTGAGATACCCATTTCAAAAATTGTAGTCATTAAATATTACTATTTTTGAAAATATTCAAGGCAATTTTATGACATTTTCAAAATTATAAAGGAAATTACAGCACTTCTTGTCATCCTACCAATGTTGGATTTATAATTTTTGAGTTTAACATTCCGAAAAGTCTGCAAACAATTGAGATACCCATTTCAAAAATTGTAGTCATTAAATATTACTATTTTTGAAAATACTCAAGGCAATTTTATAACATTTTGAAAATTATAAAGGAAATTACTACAGCACTTTTTGTCATCCTACTAATGTTGGATTTATAAATTTTTAAATTTAACATTCCGAAAACTCTATAAACAATTGAGATACCAATTTCAAAAATTGTAGTCATTAAATATGACTATTTTTGAATACACTCAAGGCAATTTTATGACATTTTCAAAATTATAAAGGAAATTACAGCACTTTTTGTCATCCTACTAATGTTGGATTTATAATTTTTTAATTTTAACATTCCGACAAGTCTATAAAAAATTGAGATACCAATTTCAAAAATTGTAGTCATTAATTATGACTATTTTTGAATAAACTAAAGGCAATTTTATGACATTTTGAAAATTATAAAGGAAATTACAGCACTTTTTGTTATCCTACTAATGTTGGATTTATAAATTTTTAAGTTTAACATTCCGAAAAGTCTATAAACAATTGAGATATCAATTGCAAAAATTGTAGTCATTAAATTGACTATTTCTGAATACATTTAAGGCAATTTAATAACATTTTGAAAATTATAAAGGAAATTACAGCACTTCTTGTCATCCTACCAATGTTGGATTTATAATTTTTGAGTTTAACATTCCGAAAAGTCTGCAAACAATTGAGATACCCATTTCAAAAATTGTAGTCATTAAATATTACTATTTTTGAAAATATTCAAGGCAATTTTATGACATTTTCAAAATTATAAATGAAATTACAGCACTTCTTGTCATCCTACCAATGTTGGATTTATAATTTTTGAGTTTAACATTCCGAAAAGTCTGCAAACAATTGAGATACCCATTTCAAAAATTGTAGTCATTAAATATTACTATTTTTGAAAATACTCAAGGCAATTTTATAACATTTTGAAAATTATAAAGGAAATTACTACAGCACTTTTTGTCATCCTACTAATGTTGGATTTATAAATTTTTAAGTTTAACATTCCGAAAAGTCTATAAACAATTGAGATATCAATTTCAAAAATTGTAGTCATTAAATATGACTATTTTTGAATACATTCAAGGCAATTTTATACCATTTTGAAAATTATAAAGGAAATTACAGCACTTTTTGTCATCCTACTAATGTTGGATTTATAAATTTTTAAATTTAACATTCCGAAAACTCTATAAACAATTGAGATACCAATTTCAAAAATTGTAGTCATTAAATATGACTATTTTTGAATACACTCAAGGCAATTTTATGACATTTTCAAAATTATAAAGGAAATTACAGCACTTTTTGTCATCCTACTAATGTTGGATTTATAATTTTTTAATTTTAACATTCCGACAAGTCTATAAAAAATTGAGATACCAATTTCAAAAATTGTAGTCATTAATTATGACTATTTTTGAATAAACTAAAGGCAATTTTATGACATTTTGAAAATTATAAAGGAAATTACAGCACTTTTTGTTATCCTACTAATGTTGGATTTATAAATTTTTAAGTTTAACATTCCGAAAAGTCTATAAACAATTGAGATATCAATTGCAAAAATTGTAGTCATTAAATTGACTATTTCTGAATACATTTAAGGCAATTTAATAACATTTTGAAAATTATAAAGGAAATTACAGCACTTCTTGTCATCCTACCAATGTTGGATTTATAATTTTTGAGTTTAACATTCCGAAAAGTCTGCAAACAATTGAGATACCCATTTCAAAAATTGTAGTCATTAAATATTACTATTTTTGAAAATATTCAAGGCAATTTTATGACATTTTCAAAATTATAAATGAAATTACAGCACTTCTTGTCATCCTACCAATGTTGGATTTATAATTTTTGAGTTTAACATTCCGAAAAGTCTGCAAACAATTGAGATACCCATTTCAAAAATTGTAGTCATTAAATATTACTATTTTTGAAAATACTCAAGGCAATTTTATAACATTTTGAAAATTATAAAGGAAATTACTACAGCACTTTTTGTCATCCTACTAATGTTGGATTTATAAATTTTTAAGTTTAACATTCCGAAAAGTCTATAAACAATTGAGATATCAATTTCAAAAATTGTAGTCATTAAATATGACTATTTTTGAATACATTCAAGGCAATTTTATACCATTTTGAAAATTATAAAGGAAATTACAGCACTTTTTGTCATCCTACTAATGTTGGATTTATAAATTTTTAAATTTAACATTCCGAAAACTCTATAAACAATTGAGATACCAATTTCAAAAATTGTAGTCATTAAATATGACTATTTTTGAATACACTCAAGGCAATTTTATGACATTTTCAAAATTATAAAGGAAATTACAGCACTTTTTGTCATCCTACTAATGTTGGATTTATAATTTTTTAATTTTAACATTCCGACAAGTCTATAAAAAATTGAGATACCAATTTCAAAAATTGTAGTCAATAATTATGACTATTTTTGAATAAACTAAAGGCAATTTTATGACATTTTGAAAATTATAAAGGAAATTACAGCACTTTTTGTTATCCTACTAATGTTGGATTTATAAATTTTTAAGTTTAACATTCCGAAAAGTCTATAAACAATTGAGATATCAATTGCAAAAATTGTAGTCATTAAATTGACTATTTCTGAATACATTTAAGGCAATTTAATAACATTTTGAAAATTATAAAGGAAATTACAGCACTTCTTGTCATCCTACCAATGTTGGATTTATAATTTTTGAGTTTAACATTCCGAAAAGTCTGCAAACAATTGAGATACCCATTTCAAAAATTGTAGTCATTAAATATTACTATTTTTGAAAATATTCAAGGCAATTTTATGACATTTTCAAAATTATAAATGAAATTACAGCACTTCTTGTCATCCTACCAATGTTGGATTTATAATTTTTGAGTTTAACATTCCGAAAAGTCTGCAAACAATTGAGATACCCATTTCAAAAATTGTAGTCATTAAATATTACTATTTTTGAAAATACTCAAGGCAATTTTATAACATTTTGAAAATTATAAAGGAAATTACTACAGCACTTTTTGTCATCCTACTAATGTTGGATTTATAAATTTTTAAGTTTAACATTCCGAAAAGTCTATAAACAATTGAGATATCAATTTCAAAAATTGTAGTCATTAAATATGACTATTTTTGAATACATTCAAGGCAATTTTATACCATTTTGAAAATTATAAAGGAAATTACAGCACTTTTTGTCATCCTACTAATGTTGGATTTATAAATTTTTAAGTTTAACATTCCGAAAAGTCTATAACCAATTGAGATATCAATTTCAAAAATTGTAGTCATTAAATATGACTATTTTTAAACATATTCAAGGCAATTTTATGACATTTTAAAAATTATAAGGGAAATTACAGCACTTTTTGTCATCTACTAATGTTTGATTTATAAATTTTTAAGTTTAACATTCCGAAAAGTCTATAAAAAATTGAGATACCAATTTCAAAAAATGTAGTCATTAAATATGACTATTTTTGTATACACTCAAGGCAAGTTTATGACATTTTCAAAATTATAAAGGAAATTACAGCACTTTTTGTCATCCTACTAATGTTGGATTTATAAATTTTTAAATTTAATATTCCGAAAACTCTATAAACAATTGAGATACCAATTTCAAAAATTGTAGTCATTAAATATGACTATCTTTGAATACACTCAAGGCAATTTTATGACATTTTCAAAATTATAAAGGAAATTACAGCACTTTTTGTCATCCTACTAATGTTGGATTTATAATTTTTTAAGTTTAACATTCCGACAAGTCTATAAAAAATTGAGATACCAATTTCAAAAATTGTAGTCATTAATTATGACTATTTTTGAATAAACTAAAGGCAATTTTATGACATTTTGAAAATTATAAAGGAAATTACAGCACTTTTTGTTATCCTACTAATGTTGGATTTATAAATTTTTAAGTTTAACATTCCGAAAAGTCTATAAACAATTGAGATATCAATTTAAAAAATTGTAGTAATTAAATATGACTATTTTTGAATACATTCAATGCAATTTTATAATATTTTGAAAATTATAAAGGAAATTACAGCGCTTTTTGTTATCCTACTAATGTTGGATTTATAATTTTTTAAGTTTAACATTCCGAAAAGTCTATAAACAATTGAGATATCAATTGCAAAAATTGTAGTCATTAAATTGACTATTTCTGAATACATTTAAGGCAATTTAATAACATTTTGAAAATTATAAAGGAAATTACAGCACTTCTTGTCATCCTACCAATGTTGGATTTATAATTTTTGAGTTTAACATTCCGAAAAGTCTGCAAACAATTGAGATACCCATTTCAAAAATTGTAGTCATTAAATATTACTATTTTTGAAAATATTCAAGGCAATTTTATGACATTTTCAAAATTATAAAGGAAATTACAGCACTTCTTATCATCCTACCAATGTTGGATTTATAATTTTTGAGTTTAACATTCCGAAAAGTCTGCAAACAATTGAGATACCCATTTCAAAAATTGTAGTCATTAAATATTACTATTTTTGAAAATACTCAAGGCAATTTTATAACATTTTGAAAATTATAAAGGAAATTACTACAGCACTTTTTGTGATCCTACTAATGTTGGATTTATAAATTTTTAAGTTTAACATTCCGAAAAGTCTATAAACAATTGAGATATCAATTTCAAAAATTGTAGTCATTAAATATGACTATTTTTGAATACATTCAAGGCAATTTTATACCATTTTGAAAATTATAAAGGAAATTACAGCACTTTTTGTCATCCTACTAATGTTGGATTTATAAATTTTTAAGTTTAACATTCCGAAAAGTCTATAACCAATTGAGATATCAATTTCAAAAATTGTAGTCATTAAATATGACTATTTTTGAACATATTCAAGGCAATTTTATGACATTTTAAAAATTATAAGGGAAATTACAGCACTTTTTGTCATCTACTAATGTTTGATTTATAAATTTTTAAGTTTAACATTCCGAAAAGTCTATAAAAAATTGAGATACCAATTTCAAAAAATGTAGTCATTAAATATGACTATTTTTGAATACACTCAAGGCAAGTTTATGACATTTTCAAAATTATAAAGGAAATTACAGCACTTTTTGTCATCCTACTAATGTTGGATTTATAAATTTTTAAATTTAATATTCCGAAAACTCTATAAACAATTGAGATACCAATTTCAAAAATTGTAGTCATTAAATATGACTATCTTTGAATACACTCAAGGCAATTTTATGACATTTTCAAAATTATAAAGGAAATTACAGCACTTTTTGTCATCCTACTAATGTTGGATTTATAAATTTTTAAATTTAATATTCCGAAAACTCTATAAACAATTGAGATACCAATTTCAAAAAATGTAGTCATTAAATATGACTATTTTTGAATACACTCAAGGCAAGTTTATGACATTTTCAAAATTATAAAGGAAATTACAGCACTTTTTGTCATCCTACTAATGTTGGATTTATAATTTTTTAAGTTTAACATTCCGACAAGTCTATAAAAAATTGAGATACCAATTTCAAAAATTGTAGTCATTAATTATGACTATTTTTGAATAAACTAAAGGCAATTTTATGACATTTTGAAAATTATAAAGGAAATTACAGCACTTTTTGTTATCCTACTAATGTTGGATTTATAAATTTTTAAGTTTAACATTCCGAAAAGTCTATAAACAATTGAGATATCAATTTAAAAAATTGTAGTAATTAAATATGACTATTTTTGAATACATTCAATGCAATTTTATAATATTTTGAAAATTATAAAGGAAATTACAGCGCTTTTTGTTATCCTACTAATGTTGGATTTATAATTTTTTAAGTTTAACATTCCGAAAAGTCTATAAACAATTGAGATATCAATTGCAAAAATTGTAGTCATTAAATTGACTATTTCTGAATACATTTAAGGCAATTTAATAACATTTTGAAAATTATAAAGGAAATTACAGCACTTCTTGTCATCCTACCAATGTTGGATTTATAATTTTTGAGTTTAACATTCCGAAAAGTCTGCAAACAATTGAGATACCCATTTCAAAAATTGTAGTCATTAAATATTACTATTTTTGAAAATATTCAAGGCAATTTTATGACATTTTCAAAATTATAAAGGAAATTACAGCACTTTTTGTCATCCTACTAATGTTTGATTTATACATTTTTAAGTTTAACATTCCGAAAAGTCTATAAAAAATTGAGATACCAATTTCAAGAATTGTAGTCATTAAATATGACTATTTTTGAATACACTCAAGGCAATTTTATGACATTTTCAAAATTATAAAGGGAATTACAGCACTTTTTGTCATCCTACTAATGTTGGATTTATAATTTTTTAAGTTTAACATTCCGAAAAGTCTATACAAAATTGAGATACCAATTTCAAAAATTGTAGTCATTAAATATGACTATTTCTGAATACATTCAAGGCAATTTAATAACATTTTGAAAATTATAAAGGAAATTACAGCACTTTTTGTCATCCTACCATTGTTGAATTTATAATTTTTGAGTTTAACATTTCGAAAAGTCCACAAAAAATTGAGATACAAATATCAAACATAGTAGTCAGCAAATATGATTATTTGTGAATATAATCAAGGTAATTTTATAACATTTTGAAAATTATAAAGGAAATTACAGAGCTTTTTGTCATCCTACCAATGTTGAGTTTAACATTGTATATATAGTGTTCAGAAGAAATTAAATAAATGAATACCTCGGCAAAGCAGGCTTTTGTAAGTGAAAGCATCATTAAAAACTTGTTTTTCAGTTATCATGAAAAGTTGAAAAAATAAGGTACGTGTTGCTCTGTAAGTGACAAAAATAACAAATGATAATACTCCTCGTACCGCTGCGCTGTCTTTCTCTAGGCATTGTGGTTTAATGGAATAAGAAAAAATAGGAGTTTTTTGGAAAATTCTTCATTCATGTGTTGTGAACGAAACTATATAAATTGTATTTTTTTACTTAATAATTTTCGCTGAAAATACCACATATATCTTTTAATACTAATTGTGGTTTTGCAAAATGTTCTCCAGATATTTCAAAACTGAAATTGTATTGATTATGTTTAGAATATAACAGCGATCAATGTGTACATACTCTAGATTATCAGAGTTTTTTACTTTATTTTTTAATAAAATTTTAAGGTGAAGTAGTATTTATAACTTTTACTAAAACGTCTTTATTTATTATATAATATTGTATTATATTTATACATTTTGCATATTATTATTGTCCTGTAATTGGATTTTTCTTTCCGTAGGACAATAAAGCCTATTATTATTATTATTATTATTATATTTATAATTGAGTAGAAAAATGTATACGAGTTGAGTTGCAATTTTCCAGAATCATTAATACCATTAATGGGAGTAAGAATCTACACAATTTTTATTTGAAGTACATATCGCAGTAATTATTAGACATTTGATAATACAATAAATCCAGTCATGTGCCCTAAATGAAAGAAATTTATGCAAGGTTGGCATATGCGACGCGGCCATAAATTCGCATCCAATAATAAACGGCATTGTCGTCGTTTAGAGCGTCGAAAGCCCCCCCGCGACGAGAGCATCGGCGTTTTCCATTCAGGCGATATCGTTCCGGAAAATTGCATACGCCAATACCCACTCGACCGGCGGTGCCTATACCACTCCAGAGCCAATTTCACCACCCCCACTGATCATATTTTTTCGCATGGAAATTGCCTCGCTATTAAATTGATGGGGGGTGCTGTTTTTTTATTTTGCTGTAGAAATTCCATTGTTCCTCTCTCTCTCTCCCAGTTATTATGGCTGAAGCGACAGAAATTCTAAGACGGAAATGTCGTAGGTATATACCCCACATTGAGCCTGTCGATAATTACAAGAGCTTGTTCCGCTCGGATTACATACTCGATCCGCACGGTTCAACCTAATTGGGTCCATTGTAATTCAAATGCCTAAATGAATATCAATTTGTAGGTGGGATAAATGCGCTAATTTCGACTAGAGCGCGAGCGTCGCGCCATCACACAAACGCATAACGATATACAGACATATATACGTTTATTAATTAAATAAATGAACAATTTGTTTGTGGGCTGCGATTAAACAACTCAATTTGCTCAGTGCAAATACCGACCGCTATGTAAATTGAAATAAATAGTGCACTACTGAGGGCAGAACAAAGCGAATATTTTAATCACATACTCTTGAGTATCATACAATTTAATAATTATCTTCATTAGTATATCTTCTAGAAGCCTCAAATATTATATAAAATATTTTATATTTATTTATTACTTAAATATCTCAATAAAAAAATATTTAGTGGAAACAAACACATTTTCAAATGTATGCGGTGACAAAATTGCAAACATTCTGTCAAAAGCTGCCCTGAGCGGGGCTTAAACTCGAGTATTTTAAAAGCTCACTCTCGTCCTAGAAAAGGAGATTGTTGTCCGGTCACGTCTGAAAATCAATCGGGAGGAGAGCGATGTTACAGCCACCCACCGCCTTTAATAAAGTCGCCGTGCAAATCCGGAATGCGGGGGCGGCGGCGCCGGAGAGAAATCTTATTTGTTTGAATATTTTCAGAGCACGTGCGACTGATTCAGAAACAACATCACCAATTGTGAATGGATTTTTTTGGTATACGTGTGCGCAATTTGATTTGTTTATTACCCGAAATGTCCAAATAAACTCTTAATCCTTTCCTTATAGTATTAATAGTGCTAATGTAGGCATTACATGATAAACTATAGCTATTCGATATGTTTAGTATGAGTAAAAATTTAAAAAACCAAACTTATTTTCTTGGTAGTATTTTAATTAGTTTGTTGGATAACAATAGTGCAAACCATGAGGCCTGTATGGCAGTTCTTTCTGACTTATAAATGGGTATGATGTACATCCCACGGTAGTTAAATAGCAAGGGGGAGGCAAAACAAATATTGTATATTTAATAAAAACTTCTATCTTCATAGGGCTATCAGCCGTGAGGCTTTTCCGCTGGTCAAGGAACAAGCTCAGAGGAGTTTAATCACCTTAACTTCACAGAAAACCTCTGAATAACTGTGAAAGGTGATTCGTGAAAATTCGATCTCCGCGGGGGATCGAACTCAGGCTCCTCAATGCTCAGTACGAGACGGACGATGTCTTTAACTACTCGGCCACTGAGCTGGGTTTGTATATTTCATTAAGAAAAAATAATATATTAAGTATTAAGTTATTTTATCTCTAGCCTAATTCACGCGCGAGTGCATTAAATCGTTCGCCCGTTTAGCATAATTGTCGTTATGTTTTATGACGTGTGCTCGCGTAGCATTGAGTAATGGCGTGAAGATTTTCGGAATACTAGGGGCGCAATTTGGATGCCTTCCAATTACGAATGCCTCGCAGGTTCACGCGGAATTTCTCTGATTCATATTGCACAGAGGAATGTCAGCACACCCCCCAGGTTACAGAAAAGCAATGAGTGAACATGCAAAGTGATATACAGCAACATTTTAACAACGATTCAATTGCCGTATTTTTGCCATGAAGTCGCTTGCATGCAACAAAAATTAATTTCAGTATTTTTTTGTTGTCGAAAATAATTTGAAAATAGCATTCATTAATCTATTTTGATATAGGTACTATTAAAAAATAGGTGTGTTAGATTTATATTTTTTTGAGATATCGACTGAAAACAAAGAGCATGATTATTAAAGTTTTTTAAAATACTACAATTTTCCCGAAAACGGATTTATATTTTTTACTTCCAGCCCATACATTCCATACACTTAAATCGCATAAAAGTTGGACAACCATTTTGATTATAAGACATTACTTTAGCGATTTTAAAAAAATATAGTTAAAAAATTCGACAGCAAGTATTTTTTATAAGCCCGTTATTGAATAATATTCGCAATAAAATAAATTGCAATTTTTAATAAAGTACTGCTCAAGATTTTTTTTTTGAATTCAAAATATTGTTTAAATTTACTAAGAATCATCAAAAATTTAAATTTAATAACATTCATCAGAAATATTTTCTTATACTGCAGCTTTACTTTTCCGGCACCCCCCTGGATTCGCGCGGCAGCGTATATTTTCTTGCTACTTTGTTACTAAATGGAGTGTGCACAAAAATTAATTCTTTTCTACAATTGTTTACTTATGTCTTTGTCACCATAAAATAAGATAAAAAACAAATTTAATTTAATTTTGTTAGCTGTTATTGAATAATATTTGCAATAAAACAAATTGCAATTTTTAATCAAGTACCGCTGACAATTTTTTTTTTAAACATTCAATATATAATTTAGAACTTAACAACAACTATCAGACATATTTTTGTATACTGTGACAGGCTTTACTTTTTTTTTAAATTATTTTTAAACATAAACATATAAATAATATATTTATATAATAATTTTTTTATTAAAAAAAAAAATGTATGTACCCATACACTAATATTTTTATTTAACCATTTTGTTTATAAGACATTCACATTTTCGTATTGTGTGCACGGTAGGCGTAACCGCCACTTTAAAGTATATCTACTCTAAAAGTAATTAATAAAACTTGTATCTGTAAATTTATGGTGGACGCGCCGGGTAAAAGGGTATTTTGATTGTTTTATTTCTCAATACATACAATTAAAACTAGCAGTCTGAAGAGACGGAAAATTATATTATTTCTTATGTCCGTTATAATACATATGTACATTTTAAAACAAATCCAAAAAATGGTCAAAATCGCAAAAAATCGAAAAGCGTTTCGGATTTTTTCAGCCGCAATATTTTTTTTTGCGATCGATCTGAACTTTTTTATAATCAATTTTGACATTATTTTGAACTTAGTAGTTGATTTTTAGCCATTTTCATTAAACATTTTTTGAATTAATGGCCAATTAATTCGACTGAAAATAAAATTTCACGTTTGTTCAGTACGCTATATAATAAATTCCTTATGTGATAAATACGTATACTATGCATTTTCGGATAGCTTCACTAATCTATTTTGATATAGATACTATTAAAAAATAAAAAAAGTTATGTTAGATGTATATTTTTTTGAGATATCGACTGAAAACCAAGAGCATGATTACTAAAGTTTTTTAAAATCCTTAGTTAACTCAATTTTCTCGAAAACTGATTGTAATAAATAAAATTTTTGGATTTTGAATATTATAATCAGACAATTGAATTACGCATTCATGTAGCTTCAAAATGAGCCATTACTTATTAATTTATCCCTACGGTGATAGAAAATGTAAACAAAACAAATTTTTATGTTTAAAAAATTGCAATAAATCCAATTGTCGGATTTTGAATATTATGATTATAGAATTAAATTAAGTATTCATTTAGCTTCAAAATAAGCTAGTATTTATTAATTTCTTCTTTTAATTAAATTATGGTGATAGAAAATGTAAACAAAACAATTTCTTATGTTTACAAAAATTGTAATAAATACAATTTTTGGGTTTTAAATATTATAATTAGAGAATTGAATTACGCGTTCATTTAGCTTCAAAATTAGCTATTATGTATAAAAGTATCCCTTTTTTTTAAATCATGGTGATAAAAAATTTAAACAAAACAAATTTTTATGTTTAAAAAATTTGTAATAAATACAATTTTTGGATATTTAATAATATGATTAGACAGCTGTATTACGTATTTATTTAACTTCAAAATGAGCTATTATTAATTAATTTCTCCATTGCATTAAAATCTTGGTGATGGAAAATGTGAACAATACAAATATTTATGCTTAAAAAAATTGTAATAAATTCAATTTTTGGATAATGAATATTATGATTAGACAACTAAATTACATGAATAGTTAGCTTCAAAATGAGCTATTATTTTTAAATCTTTACCTTTCTTTAAAATATTGGTGATAGAAAATGTAAAGAAAACAAATTTCTATGTTTAAAAAATTGTAATAAATCCAATTTTTGGATTTTCAATATTCTGTTTATAATATTAAATTAAGTATTCATGTAGCTTGAAAATAAGCTAGTATTTATTAATTTATTCCTTTGATTAAAATCATGGTGATAAAAAATGTAAACAACAAAAAATGTATGTTTAAAAAATTTGTAATAAATACAATTTTTGGATGTTTATTATTATCATTAGACAATTGTGTTACGTATTTATTTAGCTTCAAAATGAGATATTATTTATTAATTTCTCCATTGCATTAAAATCGTGGTGATAGAAAATGTGAACAATACAAATATTTATGTTTAAAAAAATTGTAATAAATACAATTTTTGGATGTTTAATATTATGATTAGACAATTGTATTACGTATTTATTTAACTTCAAAATGAGCTATTATTCATTAGTTTCTACATTGCATTAAAATCGTGGTGATAGAAAATGTGAACAACAAATATTTATGTTTAAAAAAATTGTAATAAATTCAATTTTTGGATAATGAATATTATAATTAGACAACTAAATTACATGAATACTTAGCTTCAAAATGAGCTATTATTTTTTAATCTCTACCTTTCTTTAAAATAGTGGTGATAGAAAATGTAAAGAAAGCAAATTTGTATATTTAAAAAATTGTAATAAATCCAATTTTTGGATTTTGAATATTCTGATTATAAAATTAAATTAAGTATTCATTTAGCTTGAAAATGAGCTAGTATTAATTATTTTTTTCCTTTCATTAAAATCATGGTGAGAGAAAATCTAGATTTTTATGTTTACAAAAATTGTAATAAATACAATTTTTGGATTTTGAATATTATGATTAGACAATTGTATTACGTATTTATTTAGTTTCAATGAGCTATTATTCATTAATTTCTCTATTGCATTAAAATCGTGGTGATAGAAAATATTTTTTACTTCCACACCATACATTTCATAAACTTAAATCGCATAAAAGTTGGACAACCATTTTGTTTATAAGACATTACTTTAGTGATTTGAAAAAAGTATAGTTGAAAAAGTTTACAGCAAGTATTTTTCATAAGTCTGTTATTGAATAATATTAGCAATAAAACAAATTGCAATTTTTAATAAAATACCGCTCAAGATTTTTTTTTAAATCAAAATATTGTATAGAATTTAACAGCAATGATGAGACATATTTTTGTATACTGCACAGGGCCTTACTTTTCCGATAATTCTGGCAACCCCGTGGCTTCGCGCGGCGGCATATATTTTCTCGGTACATTGTTACTAAATGTAGTGTGCAACAAAAAATTTCTTTTCTACAATTGTTTACTTATGTCTTTGTAACCATAAAATAAGAAAAAAACAAATTTAATTTAATTTTGTTAGCTCTCCCACCGCAGGAGATACTATACTGGAATCAACAAAGGAATAGAACGAATATCAGACTGAAATCTACATGGAAAGTTAAATATAGTTAAATATAGGTTTCTATAAAAAAAATGCACAAACACAAAATTGACTTAAATTTATTTTTTTCTTATTTTATGGTTACCAAGGCATGAGACACACGTTGCATCCTTATGTTCCTAAATAGGAATCAAAGGACACAAACGATGCTGGATTAGTTCGTATATTAAATGAGGACATAAAAATATAGGTTTCTATACAAATTAAAATGCAATTTGTTTTATTGCAAATATTATTCAATAAAAGCTAACAAAATTAACTTAAATTTGTTTGTTTCTTATTTTATGGTTACCAAGACATGAGATGCACGTTGCATTATTTTGTTTCTAAATAGGAATGAAAAGACACGAACGTTGCTAGATTAGTTCGTATATTAAATGAAGACATAAAACTATAGGTTTCTATACAGAAAAAAAAATGTCATGAATTATTTTGGTTCATTGTGACACTTTACAGCATTCCGCAGTGTGATAAAACTGTAAAGCGGGAGGGCGATATTAAAATTTAACGCGCAAACTTGGAGATGGGCGTAATTAAATAAAAACGTTTGCAGCTCCATTATTCCGGCTTTAAACAGTCGAAATACTAAAAATTGCACCCCTTTAAATCCGGATGAAATCCGCTTTTGTATTCGCAGCGCGCGCGAGATAACATCGTCGTTTTGGGAACGACAATTCCCCCCCGAAACGGTCCTTTTTATTAAAGTTACATTCAGTATTGGTCAAATTTTCTTGCGCAAATCCATGATATAATGAGAACATGGTAAATCACCACACAACTTTTGAGAATCTACAACTGTGTAGAGGACAGAGGACAAGTATGATTTTTTAAGCGCTCACCTTAATAACAGCAGATATATGTATCGGAATTCTATTTTATGTTTTGATTGACTCACCTGAAACAAAAGAAACATTTATTAAGATTATGTAGAATATAATAACAGGTTGCGATAAAAAAACATGGTTTTAAACATAAATTATTAAAAGATGTTATCATTTGACCAACATAAATAAACAATGCTTCAGTTTCAAGCTAAATTAGTGCCAAATATAATTATATCATCGTCATTTAGGTATAATATCAATAACATTTATTACGATTTTTTTGAGCATATAGTTGATATTGACATGTTTTGAATGTTCTTACATTCAGATGTTATTTGCTGACTATTAACTGACTACAATCTAATCAAAACTAATCGAATAAACGAGAGGGATGTAAGTGGCATATTAAATCTGCATAAACAACAGCATAGAGAACAGATTATCAGAACAAATCTCTAACTAAAACTTTTATCTAAACGTTTTTATCTAAAACATTAGGTATAAGTTATATTTTGTTTATTTTGGATTCTACACCTAAAAATTATATAGTAACAGAAAATACCAATCATATATATATTAAGCGATGCCGCAAATGACTACCATTTTAATCCAAACTGTATGTATTATTTTTCATTAAACTCCTCATACCGCCCACCATCCCGTCGGAAAAGTTTGTCCCGGATTTGTTTTGTGGTCGCCACTTTTTAAACCGCCTGATTTACGGCGCGTCCCACTTCGGGCTGTTGTGTTTTTCGCCCGCTAATTTACCGCACCCCACCCGTCCCGCTCACAAGTGCTCGGCAGCGCTTACCTACAAATCCACCCACCCCCCGCGCGTCGGCGACGACAACGACGACTCTCGTTATGCATAATTTATTAGGCGCCACCGCCAGCGAACAACAGGGAACGCAGAAAAAGAGTTCGACTTAATTAGCAGTGGCAGTGGAAAAATTCGATGTCGGAAAAAGTTACAGATGAGAAATTTATCGGTTGCAATGCAGACAATAATTAAAGTTTTATGTGTAGATTTATGGTGGATGCGCTGGTCGGACAAGGTAGATAATTTTTATTGTATTAAATCACAATACTTACAATTACAACTAGTAATATGAAATAGTAATTAATGAAAGTTGTGTGTGCAAATTTATGGTGAATGCGCCGGGCAGGAAGGGTAAATTATTTTGATTGTTTTATTTCTCAATACATACAATTAAAACTAGCAGTCTGAAAAGACGGAAAGTTATATTATTTCTTATGTCCATAATAATACATATGCAAATTTTAAAACAAAAATGGCCAAAATCGCCAAAAATTGAAAAAGGTTTCGGATTTTTTCAGCCAAAATATTTTTTTTGCGATCGATCTGAATTTTGGCATAATCAATGTTGACATTATTTTGGACTTCGTAGGTGATTTTCAGCCATTTTCATCAAACACTTTTTGAATTATTGGCCAATTAATTCGGCTGAAAATAAAATTTCACGTTTGTTCAGTAAGCTATATAATTAATTCCTGATGTGATAAATACGTATACTATGCATCTTCGTATAGCTTTATTAATCTATTTTGAGATACTATTAAAAAAGAGTTATGTTAGAACTGTATTTTTTTGAGATATCGATTGAAAACCAAGAGCATGATTTTTTAATATGAATAATAGAAATTCATTTTTATTCATATTAAGAAACTTCAAAAATCCTGCTATTGGTTTCTAGTCAATATCTCAAAAAAACATACATGTCACTCAAAATTAATCACTCAATTTTCTTCAAAACTGATTTATATTTTTTACTTCCACCCCATACATTCCATAAACTTAAATCGCATAAAAGTTGGACAACTCTCCCTCATATTATTATTGTTGTTGTTTTGCGCTACACTAAACGTGCGCCACCATAAAAAGAAAACCGTGCGCCCGCGATAAACTCGCTCGCGCGCCGCCGTGTTTTCCGGATGGAGATTTCCCGTAAACACGCGCGGCGAGACACGGGGGCTGTAATCGATCTCCGATTTCCCGCGGGACGTCGCGACATTACCTAGCATGCATCATCCGCCCCGCGCTCCACCCCTCGGGCTCGCTCGCTCGCGTGGTCTGAGGGGGGAAATTACGAAAGTTTTAAATTGATAAAATAAATTTCAATCAAAGGCTTTGCGGCGGACGCACGCGACAGTTTCGGATTGCCGCGCGGTTGATCTGTTAAAACGACGATTCCAGCGAGGAAATGGCATAGAAGGGGAATGGGGGAAAACGGAGATATATGCTATGCGAGTTGAAGAAATATTGACTTCCGCATGGTCGTGTGCTGTATTTTAGATGTAGAATGGCGTTTAAATGTTTTTATTAACGTCTTTGATCTTTTCAATCACCTCGGCTTTGAGAACATACGAGCCACATAAGGCTGACGGTTAAGTAACAGTAAAATCGTTGCATTTCACAATATTTGTACAAAGTAAATTAGTAAATAAAGTCGCGATAAAAATCCTATGGTAATTTACTAAAAACTGATATGTCAATTAATGTACTTATTTTCAATTTAAATTACCACATTTTCTGTTATATAAGGTATAAATTAACATATGGAAATAAAAATTGCAGGTTATTACAATTCAAAATTAATAACAAAACATCCCATTTATTAATCAGTGAAATTATAGAAATTTATTTAAAAAAAAAATTAAATTTCAAGTAAAATTAGTAATATTCACATATCAGCTTTTGCCAAATAGCCATAGAATTAATTAGTTACAAAATGAGATAGAATATGTTAATATAGCTAAATTATTAAGATCAGAATAATGAAAAGCGTAAAAAAAGTAATCACTCAAACTTATGTGGACTATTTAAAAAATTGCACAAAATCATGGCTATTATTATTGCTAATTCTAATTACATTCTTCTGTTACTAGCTGAATTAGCTACAAAATAAGATATAATATGTTTATATAGCTTAATTATTAAGATCATAATAATGAAAAACGTAAAAAAGTAGCCTCTCAAACTTGTGTGGGATATTTAAAAATTTGTAAAAAATTGTAGCAGGAATTTTTGAAAATCTAATGACACTCATGTATTACTAGCATAATTAGCTACAAAATGAGGTACAATATGTTGATATACCTTAATTATTAAGATCCGAATAAATGAAAAGCGTAAAAAATAAACCGCCTAAACTTAGGAGGGCTATTTAAAAAATTTCAAAAAATCGTAGCCATTATTTTTGAAAATTATAATTATAATTATAATACTAGTTTAATTAGCTGCAAAATGAGGTAACACTTATTTATATAGCTTAATTATTAAGATCAGAATAATGAAATGTGTAAAAAAGTAACCTGTCAAACTTGTGTGGGCTATTTGAAAAATTGTCAAAAATCGTAGCTATAATTTTTGAAAACTTTAATGACAGTCTTGGTGTTACTAGCTAAAATAGCTACAAATCGATATATAATGTGTGTATAGAGCTGAATTATTAAGATCGTAATAATGTAAAGAAGTAACCTTTTAAACTTATGTGGGCGATTTAAAAAATTGCAAAAAATCGTAGCTATTATTTTTGAAGACAGTTTTGTATTACGAGTCTAATTGGCTATAAGAGGAGGTATGACGTGTTTATATAGCTTAATTATTAAGATCATAATAATGAAAAGCGTAAAAAAGTAAGCTCTCAAACTTGTGTGGGCTATTTAAAAATTTGTCAAAAATCGTAGCTTTCATTTTGGAAAATTCTAATGACACTAATGTGTTACTAGTTTAATTAGCTATAAAATGAGATACAATATGTTTATGTACCTTAATTATTAAGATCATAATATATGAAAAGCATAAAAAAGTAACCTTCTAAACTTATGTAGACTATTTAAAAAATTACAAAAAATCGTAGCTATTATTTTTGAAAATTCTAATGACATTTTTGTGTTACTAGCTTAATTAGCTACAAAATAAGATATAATGTGTTTATATAGCTTAATTATTAAGATCAGAATCATGAAAAGCGTTAAAAAGTAATGTCTGAAACATATGTGTGCTATTTAAAAAATTGCAATAAATCATAGCTATTATTCTTGAAAATTCTAACGGCAACTATATATTACTAGTTAGATTAGCTACAAACTGAGATATAACATGTTTATATGACTAAATTATTAAAATTAGAAACATGAAAAGTGTAAAAAAGTAACCTCTCATACTTGTGTGGGCTATTTAAAAAACTGCAAAAAATCGTAGGTAATTCTTTTGAAAATGTTAATGACATTCATATATTACTAGCTTAATTAGCAACAAAATGAGATATTACATGTATATTTAGCTAAATTATTTACATCAGAATAATGAAGACCGTAAAAAAGTAACCTCTCGAACTTATGTGGGCTACTTAAAAAATTGCAAAAAATATTAGCCATTATTTTTGAAAATTCTAATGCCAGTTATGTATTACTAGATTAATTAGCTACAAAACGAGATATAACATTTTTATATAACTAACTTATTAAGATCAGAATCATGAAAAGCGTAAAAAAGTAACTTCTCAAGCTATATAAAAAAATGCAAAAAATCGTAGGTATTATTTTTAAAAATTTTAATGAATTTCCTATGTTACGAGCTTAATTAGCTACAAAATGTGATATTTTATCTTTATTTAGCTAAATTATGAAGATCAAAATAATGAAGAGCGTAAAAAAAGTATTCTCTCGAACTTATGTGGGCTATTTGAATAAAATGCAAAAAATTGTGGCCATTATTTTTGAAAATTCTAATGACAGTTATGTTTTTCCAGCTTAATTAGCTACAAAATAAACCATAATACGTTTCTATAGCTAAATTATTAAGATCAGAATAATGAAAAGCATCAAAAAGTAACGTCTTAAACTTATGTGGGCTATTAAAATAATTACAAAAAACTATTTTTGAAAAATCTAATGACAGTTATGTGTTACTAGCTTAATTAGCTACAAAACAAAACATAGTTTGTTTATATAGCTTAATAATTAAGATCATACCAATAAAAAGCGTAAAAAAGTAAGGTCTCAAACTTGTGTGGGCTATTTAAAAATTTATAAAAATTCGTAGTATTTATATCTGAAAATTCTAATGACACTCATGTGTTACTAGCTTAATTAGCTACAAAATGAGATACAATATGTTTATATGCCTTAAATATTAAGGTCAGAATAAATGAAAAGCGTAAAAAACTTTCTAAACTTATGTGGGCTATTTAAAAAAATACAAAAAATTGTAACTATTATTTTTGAAACTTCTAATGACACTTTTGTTAGTTTAACTAGCTATAAAATGAGGTATAACGTGTTTATATAGCTTATTTATTAAGATTAGAATAATTAAAACTGTAAAAAAGTAACCTGTGAAACGTATGTGGGCTATTTAAAAAAAATGTAAAAAATTGTAGCTATAATTTTTGAAAACTCTAATGACATTCTTGGTGATAGTTGCTAAAGTAGCTACAAATCGATATATAATGTGTGTATAGAGCTTACTTATTAAGATCGTAATAATGAAAAGCGTAAAAAAGTAACCTCTTAAACGTATGTGGGCTATTTAAAAAATTACAAAAAATCGTAGGAATTATTTTTAAAAATTCGAATGACAGTTGTGTATTACCAGCTTAATTAGCTACCAAATAAGGTATAATATGTTTATATAGCCAAATTATTAAGATAAGAATAATGAAGAGCGTACAAAAGTAACGCTTTTAATATTATGCGGGCTATTTAAAAAAATTCAAAATATCGTAGTTATTATTTTTGAAAATTCTAATGACAGCTATGTATTACTTGCATAATTAGCTACACAACGAGATATAATGTGTTCATATAGATTAATTATTAAGATCAGAATAATTGAAAAGCGTAATAAAGTAACCTTTTAAACTTATGTGGGGTATTAAAAATATGCAAAAAATAGTAGTCATTATTTTTGAAAATTCTAATGAAAGTTTTGTGTTACTAACTTAATTAGCTACAAAATGAGGTATAATGTTTTTGTATAGCTTAATTATTAAGATCAGAATAATGAAAAGGGTAAAAAAGTTAGCTCATAAACTTATGTGGGCTTTTTAAAAAATTGCAAAAAATCGTAGCTATTAGTTTTGAAAATTCTATTAACAGCTATGTATTACTAGCTGAATTAGATTTAGAACGAGGTATAATATGTTTATATAGCTTAATTATTACGATTAGAATAATGCAAAGCGTAAAAAAGTAATTTTTTAAACTTATGTGGGCTATTTAAAAAATTGTAAAAAATCGTAGCTATTATTTTTGAAAATTCTAATGAGAGTTATGTATTACTAGTTTAATTAGCTACAAAATGTGATATAATGTGTTTATATAGCTTAATTATTAAGATCAGAATTATGAAAAGCGTAAAAAAGTAACCTCTTCAACTTATGTGGGCTATTTAAAAAATTACAAAAAATATTCGCTACTATTTCTGAAAAATCTAATGACCGTTATATGTTACTAGCTTAATTAGATACTACAAAATGAGATATAATGTGTTTATATAACTTAATTATTAAGATCAGAATAATGAAAAGCGTAAAACAGTAAAATCTCAAACTTATGTGGACTATTTAAAAAATTATAAAAAATCGTAGCTACAATTTTTGAACATTCTAATGACAGTTATGTATTTCTAGCTTAACCAGCTACAAAATGACATAATACATTTCTATAGCTTAATTATTAAGATCAGAATAATGAAAAGCGTAAAAAAGTAACTTCTCAAACTTATGTGGGCTATTTAATAATTTGTAAAAACTCGCAGTTTGTATATTTGAAAATTCTAATTACAATCGTGTACTACTAGCGTAATTAGCTACAAAATGAGATATAATCTGTTTATATAGCTTAATTATTAAGATCAGAATATTAAAAAGCTTAAAAAAGTAACCTCTTAAACTTATGTGGGCTATTTCAAAAATTGTAATAAATCGTAGCTATAATTTTTGAAAATTGTAATGACATTTATATATTTTTTGTTTAATTAGCTACAAAATTATGTATAATATGATTATATAGCTTAATTATTAAGATCAGAATATTGAAAAGCGTAAAAACGTAACCTCTCAAACTTATGTGGGCTATTTTAATTTGTAAAAAATCGTAGCTGTAATTTTTGAAAATGCTAATGATATTTATGTAATTTTAGCTTAATTAGCTACAAAATGACATATAATATGTTTATATAGTTTCATTATTAAGATCAGTATAATGAAAAGCGTAAAAAAGTAACCTTTCAAAACTTATGTGGGCTATTTAAAAAATTGTAAAAAATCTTAGCTATTGATTTTGAAAATTATAATTAGAGTTATGTGTTACTAGTTTAATTATCTATAAAATGAGATATAATATGTTTGAAGATAAATAAGTAGTACCAAACATAATAATATCATCATTTAGTTTATATTACCCTAGTATACATTAATATTGCAATCAAATCATCCAGACGAACAATTCATAAACTTATCCGTTACAACATTATAGTATCCAACTATTATGCGCTCAAATATTGAGAGCGGCCAAGCCCAAGACTTGATAACAGGACTAAATAATGGACAACTTTACAGCACACCCACACTATTCAAGTCTTCAGCAAGTTTCAGGATATGGTATGACTAACTTGCTACATTTGAGAACAATCGCGTGAAGGAATGACCGGCATTATATATCGTGATTGAAATTTCATTAAATTAATATAGTAATACATTCTAGTCATTTTCTATATATCTGTTTCTCTCTGTTCTGTATCAAATGAAATAATAAACAACAATATACAAGAAAATCCATGAACATCCAACAAGAAGAAAATTGAAATATAAACTAAAATAATCACCAATACTAATCCATCTCTGGCAACGCTGGTTAAGTTCATTGTATTGTTTGGGGTATTAGTATTGGTGAGTATTTTTGTTTTGTTAGAGTGATATTTCGATTTTCTTCTTGTTTGATGTTCATGGATTTTCTTGTATATTGTTGTCTATTATTTCATTTGATGGATTTGAAATTGAATGGTTTTGCATCTACTACGTGGTAATTCATTTTCAAAAAAGGAGAATAAAACTAATATGTTTTTTACCACTTGTAGTAGTCTTCCTCGACTTATTAATTTTTAATTTGTTTTATTTATTATTGTATTATATGTATTGACAAAAAATATAATAATAAATAAACCAAAAAAATGTGTAACCTACTTTTTCCTTCATATATTAAAAACATGATTTAAACCCTCTAATCTCTTTCCGCGCTGTTTATTTATTTGTGAATATTGTACGCGTTTTAGGGCATATTCCACTCGAGCTGGAGGGCTTTTTGCACTCATCTCTATGCGCATTCGGCTCGCTGAGAGTAGAGCATTATTAAATAAGTGCCCCCACAACTACTGGTATGCTTACGCGAAAAGTTGTGGATGTAATGCATGCACAATCGCACCTCGTGCGAGCAGCTGTTATCCTGAATTATCAACCCTACAGTTCGTACCCCCATCTCACGATGGCCATAAAAAGACCTAGGGGATTTTAAAAATGTCTGCATTCCCATAGTCTGATTCATAATTCAACTAAATCACTCTCTTCTTCTTGTTTTATCCTAATAACTTTATGTGATAAGTAATCAGTATTTTGTATTAATTTTTTTTTATTTGAAATCAAAAATTTTTTTTGGCTAATAATAAGTGCACGTATTGTTTTATTAAAAATCATTAGTTTGTAAGAAGTAATCAGTATTTTGTATTAAAAATTTTATTTGAAATTTAAACTTTTTTTGGCTTTAAATAACAAAATCTTGTAATTTGTTTTAATAAGCGAATCGAGTACTTTTTCTTTCTGCGCGTGGCTCGTATATAAATATTTGCATTGATTTATTTTAATGAATATAATAAACCGACCCCATACGAGTTCGCTTTTTATTCTTCGCCTCTCAAACTAGACTTTAATAAACAGCGCTATTCCATCGCCGGAAATCGAAACTCTCCGGCTGATGGCGTCGCGGCGCTGCGGGGGATGCAATATTCCGCGCGTCCAAGCTTACATAAGCGGGCCCTTCGTCCCACACACTCCGCCGCACATACAACCGGTCATATTTCACGTTTCCGCTCGTCATCCCGTGGGAACTGTATCGATTTGATGCGTGTGCAGGCGACAGCCAGCACTTTCCGGTGGAAATTCGCCTCCCCGTTTTTCGCCGAAATAATGCGATGTATGTAAAATGTATTTGCCGTTTATCCGGCCGGCGGCTGCCGAAGCGATAAACTAAGACCGGGGCCGAACCACAAAGTGGAAGCTTAAGATTACATTCAAAGTTATCGCCGCTAAAAGTTCGGAAATCGTGCCAGGAGTGAAATTAATTCAATACGAAACGGGGGGCGGATGCTGTCTCGGTATATGTGTGCGGCTGGCCGAGGAGAGGAAATTTATCCCGATCGCATTTTATAAGGGACAGACAGTTTTGTAGAGCAAAGAAAAAATTTACATGCATCCAAATACATTTTATGGACCACTGACTGACTACCTTATGCATTACTGTTACTGATCAATTTAGAATTAGTTCTATACTGATGGGCAAACACTCTTTCTTAACTGCACTACTTAAAAATGAATACATTTGTGAATTACAAAAAAACTTCTATCTTTATAGGGCTATCAGTCGTGAGGCTTTTCCACCGGTCAAGGAAGAAGCTCAGAGGAGTTTAATCACCCGATATTTACATTCACTTCACAGAAATGTGAATTACATTATACAAGAAACTTGAAGGAGTTAGTTACTATTTTTTTAAATTTGATTTAGTTGTATTATTCTTCTCTCAATTTTTAGACTCAATAGTTTTTTGAATGAACTTACAAGATTCATAAAAAGAGAACCCCAAAAAAATAAATAAAGAAAGAGACCTGGGGGTGAATTTTTGAATATACCGATATATAGACCTTCGCTATTATTGCGAGAATGGTTGTTGGTTATTAATAGAAATGAATTTCTTGCGCAGATCGTCTCGAAAATCAAGATTGGACCAAGTTGCAAATAAGATTATAAAAGATATAAAGTCGAAACTCATAATACACGAAATATAAAAGAAGCAGCTGGAATGGTACGGCCTTGTGGAAAGGATGAACGCGGACCTGCTACCAAAACTAATTCATAACTGGACAAAAGTAGAATAGAAATCACAAATAAAGAAGGTTAAAAACAAAGTGCATAGACGGGTTTAGAAAATAAATGTCAGCAAGAAACCTGAACCATGGAGACTGGTTCTCCCAGTTTCTTGCTGAGACACGACTGGAGAGGACCAAAAGGCGTACAACAATCAAAATGGTTAATAATGATGAAATATTTTAATTTTCAAATGAAATTTAATTGAAATCTACTGAAAAGAATTGTGTTGTCGCTTATCCGCAAATATTCAATGAAATCTATTTAATACTAATAATAGTGAATAAACCACATCGACAACATTCTGCTGTATTGACACGCATCGATGGGCTCGATTTGTATATATCTATATTTCTCTCAACATCTATTGTTGTCCGCCCCACAAGGAGGAAATGCTACCGCTTCCCTTTCGGAAATTCACGCGCGACATTCAACGCCGCGTCCTCCTAGCTATTGTTCAGAATGCGACCCTGTATAGGACACACACATATTAACAGGCGCATGAATTGGGTCTATATATGTGTGTATCGATTCATTCAATTGTTCACACATGTACACGCACATACAAATTTAGTAGAGACTATAATATAATAAATTTCTAGAGGCCATACAAATAATACATTGCAAATTTTTATAGATGATTCGTCTTCTCTTTCATTTAATAATAATAATATTAGCTTGTATTTCCCTTTGACATACATAATTATATACATATAGAAACTATATCAATACAATTTATTATATGTATATAATTATGTATGTCAAAGGGATATATATATATGTATATACATATATATATATATATATATATATATATATATATATATATATATATAGATATATATATATATACACTAGAGAGCTAATTCAGTCGCAGGTCATATTTTGCAGAGACTTAATTTTATTAATTTATGATAAATAGACACTGGACTCTAGCACAAATCACAAAAAACTTTAGCGGCCTTACATGAAAAGATAGAAAAATGGTGTACAAATAATGAATGAATTTATTACGAATTTTTTTAATAAAAAGATTTTATCAACATGTTATATGTCTTGAATTTTCCCGCATAGAGTCGGTATAAATTGACCAAAATAAATGTATAATACTACATTTTGAAGCTAAATAAGTGCCAAATATAAATATATCATCGGTTAGTTTTAAATTCAAAAATTATATTTATTACGATTTTTTTAATGAAAAGTTTTTATCGACATGTTATGTGTCTTGTATTTCCCCGCATAGAGTCGTTATAAATTAACCAAAATAAATAAATAATACTACATTTTAAAGCTAAATAAGTGCTAACTATAATTATGTCATCATTTAGTTTTAAATTCAAAAATTAAATTTATTACGATTTTTTTTAATAAAAAGTTTCTTTTTACTTGTTATGTGTCATGAATTTCTCCGCATAGTGTCCTTACAAATTAACCAAAATAAATATATAATACTACATTTTGAAGCTAAATAAGTGCCAAAAATAAATATATCATCGATTAGTTTTAAATTCAAAAATTATATTTATTACGATTTTTTTAATAAAAAGTTTTTATCGACATGTTATGTGTCTTGTATTTCCCCGCATAGAGTCGTTATAAATTGACCAAAATAAATATATAATACTTCATTTTGAAGCTAAATCAATTGTCAACATAATTATATTATTATTTAGTTTCAAGTTTAAAAATTTAATTTATTACGATTTTTTTAATAAAAAGTTTCTTTTTACTTGTTATGTGTCAAGAATTTCTCCGCATGGTGTCCTTATAAATTAACCAAAATAAATATGTAATACTACATTTTGAAGTTAAATAAGTGCCAAAAATAAATATATCATCGATTAGTTTTAAATTGAAAAATTATATTTATTACGATTTTTTGAATAAAAAGTTTTTATCGACATGTTATGTGTCTTGTATTTCCCCGCATAGTGTCCTTATAAATTAACCAAAATAAATATATAATACTACATTTTGAAGCTAAATAAGTGCCAAAAATAAATATATCATCGATTAGTTTTAAATTCAAAAATTATATTTATTACGATTTTTTTAATAAAAAGTTTTTATCGACATGTTATGTGTCTTGTATTTCCCCGCATAGAGTCGTTATAAATTGACCAAAATAAATATATAATACTTCATTTTGAAGCTAAATCAATTGTCAACATAATTATATTATTATTTAGTTTCAAGTTTAAAAATTTAATTTATTACGATTTTTTTAATAAAAAGTTTCTTTTTACTTGTTATGTGTCATGAATTTCTCCGCATAGTGTCCTTATAAATTAATCAAAATAAATATATAATACTACATTTTGAAGCTAAATAAGTGCCAAAAATAAATATATCATCGATTAGTTTTAAATTCAAAAATTATATTTATTACGATTTTTTTAATAAAAAGTTTTTATCGACATGTTATGTGTCTTGTATTTCCCCGCATAGAGTCGTTATAAATTAACCAAAATAAATAAATAATACTACATTTTAAAGCTAAATAAGTGCCAAATATAATTATATAATCATTTAGTTTTAAATTCAAAAATTGAATTTATTACGAATTTTTTTAATAAATAGATTTTATCAACATGTTATATGTCTTGAATTTTCCCGCATAGAGTCAGTATAAATTGACCAAAATAAATATATAATACTACATTTTGAAGCTAAATAAGTGCCAAAAATAAATATATCATCGGTTAGTTTCAAAATCAAAAATTAAATTTATTACGATTTTTTTAATAAAAAGTTTTTATCGACATGTTACGTGTCTTGTATTTCCCCGCATAGAGTCGTTATAAATAAACCAACATAAATAAATAATACTACATTTTAAAGCTAAATAAGTGCCAAATATAATTATATCATCATTTAGTTTTAAATTGAAAAATTGAATTTATTACGATTTTTTAATAAAAAGTGTTTATCAACATGTTATGTGTCTTGAATTTCCCAGCATAGAGTGGTTATAAATTGACCAAAATAAATATGTAATACTACATTTTGAAGCTAAATAAGTGTATATATATATATATATATATATATATATATATATATATATATATATATATATATATATATTTATTGAAGATCAATATGTAGTTAATATAAATATATTTTAAGTTTAAATTAAATTAAAAATGTATCTGGATGTTTCTGAAAAATGGGGGAATAAAATTATTATTATTATTATTATATAACAATGGATAGAGAAACCCAAGCCCAATATACCGAAAATATAAAATTTTTGAAACACAGCCTTTTTTGCCTAAATCGCAAAAAAAATCTCGTAACAGCCGTATTTGAAGAGGTAAAATATTCCAATTAAAAGCGAATTTATCAACCCCCCTATACAACTCCTTCACAATTGAATTGAACCTGTATAGCGGGCGCGTGCAAGAAACCGGCAGTGCCAATTACCACCACCAACAGCATCCCCTGTTACACCCCCTTGAGATTTATCGCGGCGTAATGCAGACGCGTGTAATTGCGCATTTTTTTTTGGTATTTTTTCTGATATATTTCCAGCGATTTCTCAAACGGCGCGCGGCGGTAATTAACGGCGATTTATCGCGAGACGTGCAGGGGCGGCGGGGGCTTGATTTACGTCGCTTAATCTTTAAAATAATTTTCGCGCACCGGGGCGATTCATCAAGGAAACGCCGTGCCCCGGGGATATTATGCAATTCCTTTTTATTAACTGCATGTTAATTAATTTGAGACTAAACGCAAAAAAAAATTGTAAGTGAAATGTTGTACAATGTAAGCAGGAACTAATTTTATATAATTATACTGTGGAGAATACGAACTATATTGATGTTCATAATTATTATAAAATTTACTAACTACTCATGAGCTGATGGGGACATTTAATTAGGATGGACAATAAGAATAAAAAAAAAACAGGTATGGAAAGCAAGAACTGGAAATAAAAGAAGAAGAGGTAGACCAAGAAAAGACTGCAGAACAGAATAGAGGAAATAATAATCAAGAAAGGAAAGACAGTTATACAAGCAAGAGAACTATATATATATATATATATATATATATATATATATATATATATATATATATAATATTTTAAATTAACATAGATTTGTTGGTTCGGATATGTTTTATACGATTGGCCTTGTGCTGATATCTCAAGCACTCTGTTGGAATATTATTCCCTAGAGGGCACTACTCGGTGATCCTGATGGTATGAGCATGTTGATAGTTATTACCATATGGGTGTGCATTGATAATTGCTTTGTGGTGCGTATATATGTAATAACAATTAGATGTAAAAGAGAGTTTTTACACTCACCAATTCAATTGCAGTAAATTAATTAGTTAATATAAATATAAATAGTGCATTCATTAAACAACTTTCCTCCCTACAACATGTACATTTCATTTCAAAGCATTTCGGTGTGCTCCAGTGCGATATTTTGCAAAACTAAATACTTGCAGCCGTTATAAAGACTCATTCACAGGCCAAACATTAATCAGGCAGCAACAAAACACAAGTGCGGCCGGTGGCAAAGCGAACCCACCACGGCGGTAATTACGCCGCGACGCCGCTTAACAAATTTCTTTCATTTAGCCGCCCTCCTCCCCCCCTCACCGGCGGTGGACACAAACAAACAGCCCAGCATTCGGCATAATAAAGCAATTTAATTTCCGTCCGCCCCACGTCTTAAGCCGCCATCGATTTGCAGTCCGTTTTATGTATGTGTGTGTATGTGTACTGTTACTGTTCCGGTCCAATTTATTCGGCAAACACAGAGCCGAAGCGGCGGCAATGGCGGCGGAATGGATTGTTTAATAAAAGAAAAGAAACGTCGCTCTTTTGTATGTTCTGGTAAAGACTAACACACACAAAAACAAATGTTATTTGAGTGTAATGAGATATCAATGCGAGGCTAAAACTAATATATTTATGTTGGGTTGAGTCGATTTAGGGTGGAATCACATTTGAATCATGGATTAGATATTAACGAAGCAAATCAAACATAAATTAATAAAAAACTAGCAAATATGTAAATCAAATAAAAAACATGCATCACCACTATAGAAGAAGAAAAAGTAACAGGAAAAACCCGGAGTAGTTGTAAATTACCCTACTGCCCTTAAATTCCACGTACGAATTTAAGGGCCGTAAGGTAGATACTACTCCAATTAAATATTGAATCAATGATTCAAACGCCACTTCTTCAGTTTTGAGGCTTTTTGTCACATGTTTACAGAGGTACGTGAGGCTATGAAATGTAAAGTTATATATAACGTCAATGAGCCCCCCTACACTAAATTTCCCTGACTAAATGTTAGGAATTAAATAAGGCTACTAACGTTAAACTATTGATTAATTTTGTCGCATAATCTATAAATATATCCATTTACTGTAAAGCTGTATTTGTTCGGTAAGTGCATTGCAAAATCTAATTCCATGTAGGATATGAAATACATGCAACATCAGTGAATTACATTTGATTATAACTGAAAAAAAAATTATAAAACAATTGTGGATATAATTCAGATAGAAACGTATCCACATAATTGCACCATGAAAGCAGCAAATTTTGCATTTTTTTTTAAACCAATTCTTCAATTTTTAACAATTTTCTCGCCGCAGTAATTTAGCCCAGTCATTAGTTTTCTAGGTGTATTTGTTCAGTCAATCGTCGGCCCTAATAAGCGGAGGGGGTGCAGCACCTGGCAGGGCTTGAAAACACTGCCGGACCGCAATCCCCACCGTGTTTATTTGAGGGAGTTTAAAACTTTAACGGGCTTTGATCTGGCGCAAACTACCTGCGGCCGAACGCTAGGTTAATTACGAGTTGAGAGCTTGGCGCGAGCACTCATTCGACTTCCATTGTCTGTAATTAATGCCAAACCCGTTCATTGCACTAATAAATGTGAGCATAATCATAAAACTTATCCAACAAGTAAATAATTAACTTATAAAACAAATGTTTTAATAGACAGCAAAATGCAGTATACACGGGAGTATATTAATAGTTCATCTTTTCTTAATGATACAATCAAACAATTCTCTTGTTTACTTCACTTCAAATTGAATTTTTAATCGGATTTAATCATTTTCCTGTCACAAAAAAACACTTATTGCCCCTGGGCAGATTGTAGATCCTCTAGGAGTTAAAAAAACGGATTGAAAAATTGAATTTTTAAATTGGATTCAAGAGTATTCGTTGGTAAACTCGAGTTATAGACCAACGGTGGGAAAATGCAGTTCTTCATTAGGTCAAGTGCGCCCCTTACTCAAATTTTAGCTCTATTTTTACCTTTGAATTGTATTAGTAAAACTATTATTTCCTTAGTCATTTTTATATTTTTTGTATTAAAATATAATGCAGCAGAAAATTATATTATATATATTATGTTTATATATATATATATATATATATATATATATATATATATATATATATATATATATATATATATATATATATAGATTTGAACCGTTTTTACCATAAGAAAATTAGTTATGGCTGTTTTTATAGCTTGAATATCACCAGAATTGGCTAGTTTGATTTTATGCCCCCCAGTGTATAGTTACGCAAATAAAATGTAGTGCAGTAGAAAACTTAACTATTCAGTTATCTATGCTGCAAATTTGAACTATTTTTCACTATGAGAAAATTAGTTATGGCTGTTTTTATAGCATGAATAGTAGCGGAATTGACTTAGTTTGATTTTTTGGCCCCCGGGATATAGTTTCACAATAGTTATACAAATAAAATGTAGTGCAGCAGAAAACTTAACTATTCAGTTACAGATGCTACATATTTGAACCTTTTTGTACCATAAGAAAATTAGTTATGGCTGTTTAATAGCATGAATAGTAGCAGAATTGACTTATTTTGATATTATGGCCCTCAGGGTATAGTAACACAATAGTTACAAAAATAGAAAGTTTTGCAGCAGAAAACTTAACTATTCAGTTACATATGCTGGAAGTTTGAACCTTTTTTCACCATGAGAAAATTAGTTATGGCTGTTTTTATAGCTTGAATATCACCAGAATTGGCTAGTTTGATTTTATGCCCCCAGTGTATAGTTACACAATAGTTACACACATAAAATATTGTGCAGCAGAAAACTTAACTATTCAGTTATGTATGCTGCAAATTTGAACTATTTTTTACAATGAGAAAATTAGTTATGGCTGTTTTTATAGCATGAATAGTAGCGGAATTGACTAGTTTGATTTCTTGGCCCCCAGGATGTAGTTTCACAATAGTTACACAAATAAAATGTAGTGCAGCAGAATACTTAACTATTCAGTTACATATGCTGCAAATTTGAACCTTTTTTTACCATAAGAAAATTAGTTATGGCTGTTTTTATAGCATGAATAGTGGCAGAATTGACTTATTTTGATATTATGGCCCTCAGGGTATAGTTACACAATAGTTACAAAAATAGAAAGTTATGCAGCAGAAAACTTAACTATTCAGTTACATATGCTGCAAGTTTGAACCTTTTTTCACCATGAGAAAATTAGTTATGGCTGTTTTTATAGCTTGAATATCAACAGAATTGGCTGGTTTGATTTTATGCCCCCCAGGGTATAGTTACACAATAGTTACACACATAAAATGTAGTGCAGCAGAAAACTTACCTATTCAGTTATATATGTTGCAAATTTGAACCATTTCTCACCATGAGAAAATTAGTTATGGCTGTTTTTATAGCATGAATAGTGGCAGAATTGACTTATTTTCATATTATGGCCCTCAGGGTATAGTTACACAATAGTTACAAAAATAGAAAGTTATGCAGCAGAAAATTTAACTATTTAGTTACATATGCTGCAAATTTGAACCTCTTTTCACCATGAGAAAATTAGTTATGGCTGTTTTTATGACATGAATAGTTGACTTAGTTTGATTTTATGGCCCCCAGGATATAATTACACAAATAAAATGTAGTGCAGTAGAAAACTTAACTATTCAGTTACATATGCTGCAAATTTGAACCTTTTTTTTCAAAATGAGAAAATTAGGTATGGCTCTTTTTATAGCTTGAATAGTAGCAAAATTGACTTTGTTTGATTTTATGGCCCCCAGGGTATAGTTACACAATAGTTACAAAAATAAATTGTAGTGTAGCAGAAAATATAACTATTCAGTTATATATGCTGCAAATTTGAACCTTTTTTCACCATGAGAAAATTAGTTATGGTTGTTTTTATAGCATGAATAGTAGCAGAATTGACTTAGTTTGATTTTATGCCACCTAGGATATAGTTACACAATAGTTACAAAAATAAAATGTGGTGCAGCAGAAAATATAACTATTCAGTTATATATACGGTAAATTTGAACCTTTTTTCACTATGCGAAAATTAGATATGGTTGTTTTTATAGACTTGAATAATAGCAGAATTGACTTATTTTGATATTACGGCCCTCAGGGTACAGTTACAGAATAGTTACAAAAACAAAATATGGCGCAGCAGAAAATCTAACTATTCAGTTATATATGCTGCACATTTGAACCTATTTTCACCATGAGAAAATTAGTTATGGCTGTTTTTATAACTTGAATAGTAGCAGAATTGACTTATTTTGATATTATGGGCCCTAGGTTATAGTTACAAAATAGTTACAGAAACAAAATGCAGTGTAGCAGATAATATAGTTATTCCGTTATTATTCCGAAAATTTGAACCTGTTTTTACCATGAGAAAATTAATTAAAGCTATTTTTATAGTTTGAACAGTAGCAGGATTGACTTAGTTTGATATTATGAACCCTAGGGTATAGTTACACAATAGTTACAAAAACAAAATATGATGCAGCAGAAAATCTAACTATTCAGGTATATATGCTGCAAATTTGAACCTTTTTTCGCGATGAGAAAATTAGTTATGGCTGTTTCTATAAAATATAAATATAATTAAAGCTATTTTTATAGTTTGAATAGTAGCAGAATTGACTTATTTTGATATTATGGGGCCCAGTGTTATACCATAGTTACAAAAATAAAATGTGGTGCAGCAGAAAATCTAACTATTCAGTTATATATGCTGCAAATTTGAGCCTTTTTTCGCCAACAGAAAATTAGTTACGGCTGTTTTTATAGCTCGAATATTATGTATTTTCAACACTTTTATAAAAAGCTAGCTTCGAAATGCAAATCGAAGTTTTGAAAGCTATTAAAAGCTAACAAGCTAACAGATCCAAAAAATATAGCTAAATATGAATGCAATTTAAATTGGCTAAAGGAAACCTCTTCTCTTTATATCGAATTTCGCTCTTACTACAGACCTTCTTCAGGATTTATGTTATTAGTGAGCATAAGGTATTTATAAATATAGATACAGGGAAACGTCAGAATTTTATGAACTATAAATATATTCTGGCAATATTTATAGTATATATTATTAAAATATAATAATTATATTCATAAAATATTCTATTCTATTGTAATTATATATTAAGGTCGTTTTAGACAAGACAATTTCTTGGCTCAAAAGTTAGTCAAGATGCGAGACAATCTAAATTGTGTCGTATCATACAGGAAATTATTTGAAATATTGAATTGGATGGTAGATCGAATGGAAAAATACATCGCGTTCTATTTGTCAAGGACTAATTGTATGGGAGGAGGATATATGAATTCATTTCTTGAACAACTTTTGAGCTAAGAAATTGTCGTGTCTAAAACGACCTTTAGATTTCAGTTTCCATATTACAAAAAGGATTTAAATCGGTATGTATATGTTTAAATAAAAATAATATTCTAGTTTGTATTTTTTTAGTTTTCAAACTTGTTTTTTCTATGGCTATGCGTCGCGAGCGAACGCGCCCGTCCTGTTTATTCAATTTATCTCTTAAAACTACGGCAAATAAATAAACGCAGGCGGACGTGTGCGCGGAGCAAACATATTTCCAATTTCCCAGATGCGCTCCGATTTTTATTAAAACGGCTGCGGCGGTGGCGTGGCTCGATAATCTTCAGATTAGACTTTATGGGAGAGAATGCAGGTGTATGTTTTTTTTGCTTGTGTAGGAGTGCGCTACCAAAACACGATTTATAAAGTGGATGATAAATATATAAGCAATGATGTTAAATCAACTGGACAGGTGGAGAGGAAAGCAACGATGAAAGAGATATCAACAAGTAAAATGTAACGTTTATTTACAGATATGTCGATTAAATGAAACTATCTTGAAATGCGCTCCGTTTAACGGTTTTCCCACACGTTGCGTCTTCATTCCTATAATATTAAATTGAAGGCAATGTTTTGAAGCTGAGTGACCTGTCTCTAACCATTTTCGAGCTACTTTGATGTATAGTATCTCGAAGTAGATATTATATATTATTATAGTTACAGATAGAAAGTATACAGACAACTATAGAAAGGAAACACCTCGGATGGTATGGACACATAATTCGCATGCCGGAAGGGAGACAGACAAAAAGTGTATGGAACACAAGAATACAAGGAAATAAAAGAAGAGATATATATATTTTTAGTAGTTAGTATATTAGTGGTTTATTTTATTTTTATTTTTTTTGTATATAGTATATAACATACACCAAATGTAATGTAAAACGTATGTCTGTGGTGCATTGTCATAGGGTTGGGGTCTGTCTATCCCATATCTGTTATGCACCCGAAACAAATAAATAAATAATTAAATATTTATAAATTATTATATTATATGAATTAATATGACTTGATTAATAGAAATTACAGGTCGGTTATCTTCAAAAGAGCTTTTATATATATCCCACTGTAACATAACAAGTGTCGTATCTTCTAAAATTAATTTTCAGGTTTTGATTTTTGTTTAGATGATACATAAGAATCATCAAAACAAAAATTAAAACCTATATTTTAACGCTCTTTTAGTCCTTTTTTGCGTTTAGAATAAACCAAAATATTATTTTAAAAAAATAGATAATAGAAATAAAAATAGATGGTAAACCTACTGCAACTCCAACTGCAATAAGTTGCAGTTGCAGTAGGTTTACATCTATTTATTAACATTTATCTTTAAAATGCAATTATCTTAATAATTGTTTTTGGAAGTTACGACATTTGTCATCTCATAGTGGGATATATAAAAGCTCTTTTAAAGATAGCCGACCTGTAATTTTTATTAATCAAGTCATATTAATTCATATAATATAATTATGTTAATTATAGAATACAACTAGAATCCTGCACTTACACCCGAAACAAATAAATAAATAAATAAAAGTCATATAATATAATAATGTTTTATTTATTTATTTATTGGTTTCGGGTGTAGGTGCAGGATTCTAGTTATATTCTATATTATATTGAGTTCATTTTTTCTGTAAAAGCCATACCAAATAAATTTGGTTTTTTTTATAAGGGTTCAGTGTATTTTCGCGTCCATAAGAATTTAAATATTTGAAATATTACAGACATTTATCATCATAATTAGTTTGCACGACTAAAATACAGCAGATTGTTTATATAAAAAATAAATTTACAGTTTCCCCATGAAAAATACATCAATAAACCCACGATCATTATTTTTTTTGTAATAATCCCCCGCGCTCAGGTGCGTACTGGGAGACCTAATACCCTCACGATTTCCGGAATATAAAGCGTGCACGGCGGTAATCCTTCCGGACTCGCGTCGGGGATATTCCGTGTAGCGGGCAGGTGTTAACACCGGTCCGGCAATAAATACAGGGGGGTCGCTCGCCGCCGCCGCCATCATTTGTCACATCTGACGGGGTGTCGGCGGCGGCGGCGGCGGCGGATCGCTTGGATTAGGGAAAACGCTGGATGCTTTTTTTTTCTAGCTGGCAACGTCCGTCAGCGGAATGCCCAAAGCGCCCCGGGGCTTCACGGGATGTGTCCTCACTCATCAAAAGTGAGATCCTCGAGAGAGGGAACGAATTATGATTGAGTGGTGGGTGTTAAATATGTAAAGCGGAGAGGTATCAGTTTAGAATGGAATTGTTTGTAATACGAACGGATTTTTACATTTCGTTTCATGTAACTATCGTAACGCTTGTTCCATTTATCAAACTAAACTAAAAACAGCCATAACTAATTTTCTCATTGTGAAAAAAGGTTCAAATTTGTAGCATATATAACTGAATAGTACTATAGTACTATAACTGAATATTTTTTGCTGCACCACATTTTGTTTTTGTAACTATTGTGTAAGCAACACAATATTAGAAAAAAAAACGAGTGTAGGGAAATTGCTATACTCGTTCTTGTAAGTATTGTGTTGCTTACCTGAGCAGCCCTCAGCATATTAATTTTGAATAGCTACATCATCTGCTGCACCATATTTTGATTTTGTAATTATTGGGTAACGATACCCTAGGGGCCATAATATCAAACTAAGTCAATTCTGCTACTATTCAAACTATAGAAATAGCTATAATTAATTATAATCTAATAAGATCAAAATCTAGATATGTAGATTGCTAAGAGGTAGATTCACACTTACATATGTTTTTGATGTATGTGATTGTTGCAAGTCTATAAGTAGAGTTGCAACAATCACATACATCAAAAACATATATAATAAGTGTGAATCTACCTCTTAAGCTATCTATAAGTAGAGTTGGTGTGATTTTAGTAAAACATTATCTCTCGACATTTATTTCTCGATTATGCTTGCTTCCAATACGATTTGCTTTCGTCGATCGTTTCGCGGTCGCTCATCCGCTCCCCCACTCGTACCATCTGAATTTTTCAGTTAAACAAAGTACAGGGAATTTGCATTACGCGTCGGGGGCGCGCATCCCGGCCCCGTGAGAGGCGAAAGCGCGCGCTCGCGGATCGGACGCAACAACGCGGGCATGTTTTATGCATGGCGGTTGCCAGAGGGGGCGGCAGTGAAACGCGAAACGGGATCATAAAGTATACCGCCGAAGTTGACACCGGGCATGTGAGCGACTCTCGAATGTATGTGTGTGTGTAGAACTCGAATTGTAGTTCGCAGTTTGATTAAATTTACCGGAATAAAATATTCACTACTTTTGCGTTTGAGTAGGAAATTTTTTAAATTACTTAGAAAATATATAGAAAGAGGCGTGTATGGGTCGATAGCCAAATAACGATTGATTACATATATAGAAAGGCACAGAAATAGAATGATTATTATACTGGGTAAAATTTTTAACCTGTAATTATCAAATATCTCCAAAAATACGCACTCATAATAATCATATTCTCACGTGTTGTTGGTTGTTCTTTGTAAATTTTGTGTTTTGAAATTACAAAAAGAAATCTGGCGTAGTTAGATCTGGTGATCTAACAGACCATGGTCTCTAACACAAAATTTACAAAGAAAATCCTATAACACGTGAGAATATGATTGGCAGAATCAGAAATGCTTGTGCTGAAATTCGAGGAGACACTTCTCAATTGTGTACAGTCATTTGAAATGCGCATTAATAAATATATCGGAGCATCTCCACCGATCCAGCGACTATAGATAATAAAGAAAAGTTGTATTTTTTCAAATGTGTACAGTCATTTTAACTGCAGATTAATAAGTGTATTGAAGACGAAGGCCATTATTTTGAGCACTTACTTTAGTCTATAGTGAAAAGTGATACATTTGACTCCCTTTGGTAAATTTTTGTGTAGGGCATTGAGCAGGTTAAGAACTAGAGAGAATTTTACTACCTAGAGTGAAAGGTGATACATGTTACTCCCTTTATTAAATTCTTGTGTAGGGTATTCAGTTGGTTAGAAACTAGAGAAGTTAGATATAAGGTGTGATGTAATACAATTGAGTATGCCAATAAATGTAAATTATATATACCCCCATTCGATTCGATTATTTGGATTGTATTTCAAATATTGATAGTTTTATAGTTTTTAGTGCCATCATGAGCCATAAATGTTGTGTAATTCTAAAACAACTTCAACATAAATATGATGGAACAAAGAGTTGCGACCGTTCTTAATCTGCTGAGTCTACAAATAAACCTTATCTTAAATTGATTCCGATCTGGATTATCGATTGCCCATGCCCTGCATCATGTGTGTGCGACGTGATCGCATCTCCCTCTGTATATGTGTGTTCCGGGGGGGCGGTTGGTAATTACGACCGTCGTTATGTAATATATTGGTCAAAGGCCCTGCACGAGTGGCCCGCAAAGCCAATCGAATCCGATTGACACGCGCGCCCGAAAAGCAAGGCGAATGCAATTATTGCCACCGCTTCAAACGCATACTCATAATGATGAAGAGCCATCAAAAAAATTGCAGTGGCAATTTAGTGTTTCACTAGCTAATATTTACAAGAGTTGTAAATTGATTTTGCGAAATATGACTGATATTATTTTAGTAAGCATAGCGATTGGACATTTATTCCATTTTGTTGACAATAATATAGTAAATAATATAGTAGTTCAAGGATGTAATAAAAATGCCGTTTATAAATAAGAGGGAAGTATGCAAAGCGACAAAGAAGATCCAACATAGGCAACATGTACTTTATTTTGTAAAATTGATGCAATGTTTAAAAATTATTTTTTTAATATTATATTGTATTATTATTTATAATAAATTATAAATTATTATAATTTATTATAAATAATTATAATTTATTTTATAATTTATTATAAATAATTATAATTTATTTTATAATTTATTATAAATAATTATAATTTGAATTATAATTTATTATTATTTATAATTTATTATAAATAATTATAATTTATTATTATTTATGATTTATTATAAATAATTATAATTTATTATTATTTAGTTAGTTTTATGGATTTACGACTACGACACGAGTTGCTACATGGAGTGCGGTAGTGCAGGGTACCGTGGGTTGGGATTCTTGCACATTTTACAGCAAAATAAATTGCTTTTAAAAATATTTGTGAAACTATATAATTTTTTTTTATGTCTTCTAACGTTCAACGGGGGGAATTTTATAAAATTCTGAAAATTATAAAAGTAGTTAATAGCCTTTTTTGTCACTCTACTGGATATATAATTATAGGGATGAGCATCCCAAAAAGTCTACAACCAGTTGAGATATGTATGTAAAACATTATAATCATTAAATATAACTATATATGAGTATATTCGATACAGATTTTTAAAATTATAAAAATTATAAAGCGCATTAAGCGCATTAAGCGATTGGTATCATCTTACTATTGGATTTGTAATTTTCGGGTTTAACATTTTATAAAGCCTACAAACTGTTGAGATATGAATATCAAAGTTTATAGTCATTGCGTATGGCTATATATGAAAACACTGAAAGCAATTTCATAAAATTCTGAAAATTGTAAAAGCAATTACAGAACATTTTGTAACCTCACGACTGTTCGAATTTCTAAGTTTCTAGTTTAATATCCAAAAAAATCTAGAAATAGTTAAGGTGTGAATTTAAAACGTTGTACTCTTTAAACATGGACTATTTTTAAATGCATTCAAGGTTATTTTATAAAATTCTGAAAATTATAAAAGTAGTTATAGCCTTTTTTGTCGCTCCACTAATACTGGAAATATAATTATAGCAATAAACACGCCAAATGTATATATATATATATATATATATATATATATATATATATATATATATATATATATATATATACATATATATATATATATATATATATATATATATATATATATATATACAATATGTATATATGTGTAAGAATTTAAAATTATTTAAAATGTTAAAAATGTTAATGTATGCATTGTTATATGCTACTATTTTCGTAATAAATATTATAAACTTGATCTGCAATAAATGAATATTTTAAGATATTTCTTTTATTTTCTTGTGTATGTCCTTTACTTTTCAAAAAAAATATGGTCATCGTAGTTATGATAGAAAAAAATTATACCATACCATATATAATTTATTTATATTATTATTTTTTAAATAGATTTATAGGAACGTATTGTCTAAAATATTTTTAAACAAAACTAATTTTCTAAATTGTTTATCTCCGTAGTTACAAACACATTCACCTCATAAACTAAAGATAATTCATTAGTAATCATTACATAAACATTTTAAGTGGCGCTAGATTGTTGATGAACATGAAAATTAATTTTCTCCAAAACCCGCTATCGACCGCAGCGTGTCGGCCAACCGTGTTATTACAATTAAATTTGTAATTACAACTGTCAAATTCCCCGACCTAAATGGTCAAACAATTCGGGGCCGTCACGGGCCCCGCTGGCAGGATTACAGTTTGGGTTAATTCGGCAAACAATTCGCGACAAAGTTTTGTGGGGCGGCGGTTGACGTAGGTCGGCAGTGGCGCGCGCGCGCGCGGACCTTATTATTCTCGGCCCAACCTGACCCGTAACGTGACCGAAATTATTCGATAACTTCGTTTGAAGCGGGATGGTTTACCAACAAAAATTGGGCAACCTACATTCGAGAGACTGGTTATCTTCGAATTACAACACACGCATGTTTGGGGGGCTGAGTAGGATACACTGTGCCATCACGTTACATCTCGAGTTAGTTTGTGTATAATGATGTGTTCTTTTCAAGTACTAGCAAAAATATATTTAAATAGTGATGTCCATTTTTTGGTACATGGAGACGTGAAGTCTGGAAAGCGTGTTTATATTTTAATGCTAATATGCCAAAAAATTACCTTTCGCCATTTTAAAAAGGTAGTGAATTATCCGCTTTCTTATATTTGCCCGTTTAAGAGTGAAAATTGGAATTGCAGGTGTCTCACAGACTCCTGGTCACCGGTTATGGGTTAAGCATGAATTACATTGTAGTAGTTTCATCAATAAACTTGAATACAGTTTCAATTATTCGTATTAAAGTCGTTTTAGTTAAGACAATTTCTTAGCTCAAAAGTTGTTCAAGAAATGAATCCTCCTCCCATACAATTTGTCCTTGACAAATAGAACGCGTTATATTTTTCCATTCGATCTACCACCCAATTGAATATTTCCAACAATTTGCTGTCTGATACGAGACAATTTAGATTATTTTTTTTAAGTTTATAGATTTAGTACATACCTGGCCTCGATTGACGAATCCATGACGATCGGCGACTCCGGCGGCGGCTAGCTCGCCGTCGGGTATGTGCACGGCGTACTCGTTGTTGTAAACGGGCCCGGGGCGGGCGGTCCCGTGCACCGTGGCCGCGAACGCGCACACAATCAGACTACACAATTTCACTAAAACCATTTTCGCCGGCCCTCTAACTTTTTTGTTGTTGTTGCTCCTAGCCGGAAATCAGAAGACAGCAGCGGCCGGTCGGCTGAGACACGGCGGCAAAGGAAAAGAAGGAGGAGGAAGAGGAAATTTCAGGCGACAGCTCCAACCGCGAGACGATCATAGACGGCCTGAAACAAAAAAATTATAACATTAAAAACTATTCCAAATCGAATAGTAATAGATTTTTTGGACATTAAACTAGAAACTTAGAACTTCGAACAGTCGTGAGGTTACAAAAAGTTCTGTAATCGCTTTTACGATTTTTAGAATTTTATAAAATTGCTTTCAGTGTTTTTATATATTGTCATACGTAATGACTACAAACTTTTATATTCGTATCTCAACTATTTGTAGACTTTTTAGGATTTTAAACCTGAAAATTACAAATCCAACAATAGTAAAATGACAAGAATTGCTCTAATGCCCTTTATAATGTATATAATTTCAAAAATCTGTATCGAATATATTTATATATAGTTATATTTAATGACTACAATGTTTAATATTCATATCTCAACTGTTTGTAGACTTTTTGGGATGTTCATCCCTATAATTATATATCCAGTATTAGTGGAGTGATAAAAAATGCTATAACTACTTTTATAATTTTCAGAATTTTATAAAATAACCTTGAATGCATTTAAAAATAGTCATGTTTAAAAAGAACAACGTTTTAAATTCACACCTCAACTATTTCTAGATTTTTTTGGATATTCAACTAGAAACTCAAACAGTCGTGAGGTTACAAAAAGTTCTGTAATTTCTTTTACAATATTCAAAATTTTATAAAATTACTTTGAATGTATTCATATATAGTTATATGTAATGACTACAAACTTTGATATACGTATCTCAACTGTTTGTAGACTTTATAAGATGTTAAACCCGAAAAAATTACACATCCAATAGTAAGATAATAAAAATTGCTGTAATGCGCGATATAATTTTTATAATTTTAAAAATCTGTATCGAATATATTCATATATAGTTATATTTAATGACTATAATGTTTCACATTCGTATATCAACTGTTTGTAGACTTTTTGGGATTTTCATCTCTATAATTATATATCCAATATTAGTACAGTGACAAAAAAGCTATAACTAATTTTATAATTTTCAGAATTTTATAAAATAACCTTGAATGCATTTAGAAATAGTCATGTTTAGAATGTACAACGTTTTAAATTCATACCTCAACTATTTCTACATTTTTTGGATATTAAACTAGAAACTTAGAAATTCGAACAGTCGTGAGGTTACAAAAAGTTCTGTAATTTCTTTTACAATTTTCAAAATTTTATAAAATTGCTTTCAGTGTTTTCATATATAGTCATACGTAATGACTACAAACTTTGATATTCATATCTCAACTGTTTGTAGACTTTATAAGATGTTAAACCCGAAAAAAAAATACAAATCCAATAGTAATATAATAAAAATTGCTGTTATGCGCTTTATAATTTTTATAATTTCATATATAGTTATATTTAATGACTATAATGTTTAACATTCGTATCTCAACTGTTTGTAGACTTTTTGGGATGTTCATCCCTATAATTATATATCCAATATTAGTAGAGTGACAAAAAAAGCTATAACTAATTTTATAATTTTCAGAATTTTATAAAATAACCTTGAATGCATTTAAAAATAGTCATGTTTAAAAAGAACAACGTTTTAAATTCACACCTCAACTATTTCTAAATTTTTTTGGATATTAAACTATAAACTTAGAAATTCGAACAGTCGTGAGGTTACAAAAAGTTCTGTAATTTCTTTTACAATATTCAAAATTTTATAAAATTACTTTGAATGTATTCATATATAGTCATATGTAATGACTACAAACTTTGATATTCATATCTCAACTGTTTGTAGACTTTATAAGATGTTAAACCCGAAAAAAAAATACAAATCCAATAGTAATATAATAAAAATTGCTGTTATGCGCTTTATAATTTTTATAATTTCATATATAGTTATATTTAATGACTATAATGTTTAACATTCGTATCTCAACTGTTTGTAGACTTTTTGGGATGTTCATCCCTATAATTATATATCCAATATTAGTAGAGTGACAAAAAAAGCTGTAACTACTTTTATAATTTACAGAATTTTATAAAATAACCTTGAATGCATTTAAAAATAGTCATGTTTAAAAAGTACAACGTTTTAAATTCACACCTCAACTATTTCTAGATTTTTTTGGATATTAAACTAGAAACTTAGAAATTTGAACAGTCGTGAGGTTACAAGATGTTTTGTAATTGCTTTTACAATATTCAAAATTTTATAAAATTACTTTGAATGTATTCATATATAGTTATATGTAATGACTACAAATTTTGATATTCGTATCTCAACTATTTGTAGACTTTTTATGTTAAACCTGAAAATTACAAATCCAACAATAGTAAGATCACAAAAATTGCTCCAATGCCCTTTATAATTTTTATAATTTAAAAAATCTGTCTCAATTATATTCATAAATAGTCATATTTAATGACTACAACGTTTAACATTCGTATCTAAACTGTATGTAGACTTTTTGAGAAGTTTTCCCCGATAATTATAAATCCAGTATTAGTAGGATAACAAAAACTGCTATAATTAATTTTATAGTATTCAGACTTTTTTTAAATAGCTTTGAATACATTTACAAATAGTCATATTTAAAGACTACAACGTTTAAAAATCATGCCTCAACTATTTCAAGATAATTGGAATATTAAACTAGAAACTAGTTTCTAGTTTAATGTTGCAAAAATCGTAAAATATTTGAGGCATGATTTTTAAACGTATATAATATATAATAAAATTTAATAATAAGTTTTTCTCCCTCATATTAACCTCGAATAAGAAAAATAGATGTGTAATGTTGCTGCCTAGGTGACGATATATTGATAAATAGTAGTTTTGATATATATTTTGATATAATATTTTGAAATTCGTATCTGAATTATTGTTTTTTTTAGATGTTAAACTTAAAAGAGAGAGAGTTAGGAAGATATAGAAAAACTTACGAAAGGTTTAAATAGGGGGGCAATAACATTATAAATTCTATTATTAAGCACACTCCACTTAATAAAATATAAAAACAATATCCTCAAGAATTCAATATAACAATATATCTCCCAATCCCACGTAGGTGACTGTAATTCGATCGTTCAATTTTCGGCAGCCCCCCCTTTTCCCCGCCGCATGCAAGCCATATAATCCGGGTAAGTGCAGACAATTTTCCCAGGGCGTCATCGCGGTCGTCCGTACCCCTCCAACCCCAGAAATCCGCGTATGCGATCTCTTGCCCCCCTCATACGTGGTTGGTTTCTTTTTTGTGTGTTATTTTAAAATCGCGTTTCGTTTTCCTGCGCTGAGAAATGGACGCACTTAAAAAGCGGATGGCCGTTCGTTTTCCCACCCGAATAAAGAGCAAATTGCGCCCCGGGAAAGTGTCCTTTTCCATCCGCCCCCAATGAGGGTTTAGTAGTGCCCGTCCATCATCGTCGGAAATATCCGACTGGCCAATCAATGCGGGCTATAGATGTTCACTTTGGGGAATTTGAGTGCATTAAATCATGCTGGGGCGAGTTTCAAATGAAAAGTAGTAGACGTTTTTCTTTTTCTTTTTTTTGGTTTATCACACAACTAACTTGGAGTAATGCCCGGCATCGGGTGTATAAGGCAATATTTTGGCTAGCGAATGGCAAATTATTTCAATTACTGTATACTTATTATTTTATAGAATTACTATTATATATTTATATATATATATATATATATATATATATATATATATATATATATATATATATATAATAGTTATATATGATTTTGTCATCCTTTCTAATGAATGAATATTCTAACAGTTGTGAATACTAGTATGCTAGATTCCAAACTGTTGCTACTAAGTTCAGCGAAAAGATTGAATTCTACGATACGTAGTTTAATAATTATGCAATATATTTATAACGATTTTTTCTCTAGCTGCTGCCCCTGCTGTTACAACTTCATTGCAAAGTTTCCCCCGTAACTGGAACGAAGTTTCCTAGCAGCGATCTATTTATTTTATTCGCCGCTCGCTGTTATTTTATCGTTATACCGATTGTTAAAAATAATAGAGGCAGTAGCGGCGCAGCGTCACAAACTTCAGAAGCACCCTTGACTTTTCTCGTTTAAACCAACCCCCGCCGACCCACTGATAGTTACCGGCGGATTCACCCCGCGACTTTTAAAATAACACAAAGGCCAAACTAATGAGGTACATGGAGCCGATACTGTATGACAATAACAGGCTATTTATGAAAGATGCAAATAATGACGGTTCTTCCTTTAGATCTTACAGACTCTGTTTGCATATGGGGTTAATAAGAGTAAGCAGTTCGTTTGCTATATTCTATATTCCTTCCACGATTTTAATGAAATGGAACAATTACCATTTCATTAAAATCGTGGTGATAAAAAATGCAAACAAAACAAATTTTTATGTTTAAATATTTTGTAATAAATACAATTTTTGGATTTTTAATATTATTATTAGAAAATTGAATTACGCATTCCTTTAGCTTCAAAATGAGCTATTATTTATTAATTTCTCCATTTTATTAAAATCGTGGTGATAAAAAATGTAAACAAAACAAATGTTTATGCTTAAAAAATTATAATAAATCCAATTTTTGGATTTTCAATATTATGATTATAAAATTAAATTAAGTATTCATTTAGCTTCAAAATGAGCCGTTATTTATTAATTTCTCCCTTCCATTAAAATAATCGAGATAGAAAATGTAAAAAAAACATATTTTTATATTTAAAAAAATTGTAATAAATCCAATTTTTGGATTTTGAATATTATAATTAGACAATTGAAATATGTATTCATTTAGCTTCAAAATGAGCTATTACTAATATAATTAGCCCTTTCATTAAAATCGTGGAGATAGAAAATGTAAACAAAACACATATTTATGTTTTAAAAAATTGTAAAAAATCCAATTTTTGAATTTTGAATATAATAATCAAAGAATTAACGTACGTCTTCATTTAGCTCCAAAATGAGTTATAACTTATTAATTTCTCCCTTTCATTAAAATCGCGGAGATGGAAAATGTAAACAAAACACATATTTATGTTTTAAAAAATTGCAATAAATCCAATGTTTGCATTTTGAATATTATAATAAAACAATTAACGTACGTCTTCATTTAGCTCCAAAATGAACTATAACTTATTAATTTCTCCCTTTCATTAAAATCGTGGAGATGGAAAATGTAAACAAAACACATTTTTTATATTTTAAAAAATTGTAATAAATCCAATTTTGGTTTTTGAATATTATAATTAGATAATTGAAATATGTATTCATTTAGCTTCAAAATAAGCTATTACTAATATAATTATCCCTTTCATTAAAATCGTGGAGATAGAAAATGTAAACAAAACACATATTTATGTTTTAAAAAATTGTAATAAATCCGATTTTTGGATTTTGAAAAATATAATTAGACAGTTTAATTACGTATTTAGTTAGCTTTAAAATGAGCTATTATGTATAAACTTCTCCCTTCCATTAAAATCATTGAGATAGAAAATGTAAACAAAACACATATTTATGTTTTAAAAAATTGTAATAAATCCGATTTTTGGATTTTGGAAAATATAATTAGACAGTTTAATTACGTATTTAGTTAGCTTTAAAATGAGCTATTATTTATAAACTTCTCCCTTCCATTAAAATCATTGAGATAGAAAATGTAAACAAAACACATATTTATGTTTTAAAAAATTGTAATAAATCCAATTTTTGAATTTTGAATATTATAATAAAACAATTAACGTACGTTTTCATTTAGCTCCAAAATGAGCTATAACTTATTAATTTCTCCCTTTCATTAAAATCGCGGAGATGGAAAATGTAAACAAAACACATTTCTTATATTTAAAAAAATTGTAATAAATCCGAGTTTTGGATTTTGAAAATTATAATTAGACAATTGAATTACGCATTTAGTTAGCTTCAAAATAAGCTATTATTTATTAATTTCTCCCTTCCATTAAAATCATCGAGATAGAAAATGTAAACAAAACACATATTTATGTTTTAAAAAATTGTAATAAATCCAATTTTTGGATTTTGAATATTATAATTAGATAATTGAAATGTGTATTCATTTAGCTTCAAAATGAGCTAATACTAATATAATTATCCCTTTCATTAAAATCGTGGAGATAGAAAATGTAAACAAAACACATATTTATGTTTTAAAAAATTGTAATAAATCCAATTTTTGAATTTTGAATATTATAATAAAACAATTAACGTACGTTTTCATTTAGCTCCAAAATGAGCTATAACTTATTAATTTCTCCCTTTCATTAAAATCGTGGAGATGGAAAATGTAAACAAACAACATTTTTTATATTTTAAAAAATTGTAATAAATCCGATTTTTGGATTTTGAAAATTATAATTAGACAATTGAATTACGCATTTAGTTAGCTTCAAAATGAGCTATTATTTATTAATTTCTCCCTTCCATTAAAATCATCGAGATAGAAAATGTAAACAAAACACATATTTATGTTTTAAAAAATTGTAATAAATCCAATTTTTTGATTTTGAATCTTATAATTAGATAATTGAAATATGTATTCATTTAGCTTCAAAATGAGCTATTACTAATGTAATTATCCCTTTCATTAAAATCGTGGAGATAGAAAATGTAAACAAAACACATATTTATGTTTTAAAAAATTGTAATAAATCCAATGTTTGAATTTTGAATATTATAATAAAACAATTAACGTACGTTTTCATTTAGCTCCAAAATGAGCTATAACTTATTAATTTCTCCCTTTCATTAAAATCGTGGAGATGGAAAATGTAAACAAAACACATTTTTTATATTTTAAAAAATTGTAATAAATCCGATTTGTGGATTTTGAAAATTATAATTAGACAATTGAATTACGTATTTATTTAACTTCAAAATGAGCTATTATTTATTAATTTCTCCCTTCCATTAAAATCATCGAGATAGAAAATGTAAACAAAATACATATTTATGTTTTAAAAAATTATAATAAATCCAATTTTTGGATTTTGAATATTATAATTAGACGATTGAAATATGTATTCATTTAGCTTCAAAATAAGCTATTATTAATATATTTATCCCTTTCATTAAAATCGTGAAGATGGAAAATGTAAACAAAACAAATTTGTATGTTTAACAAAATTGTAATAAATACATTTTCTGGATTTTGAATATTATGATTAGACAATTTAATTACGCGTTTATTTAGCTTCAAAATAAGCTATTATTTATTAATTTCTCTCTTTTATTAAAGTCATGGTAATAGAAAATGTAAACAACACAAATTTGCATGTTTAAAAAAATTGTAAAATCAATTTTTGGATTTTGAATATTATGATTAGACGATTGCAAGAAGTATTCATATAGCTTCAAAATAAGCTATTACCTATTCATTCATTAAAATCTTGGCGATAGAAAATGCAAAGAAAACATATTTTTATGTTTAAAAAAATTGTAATAAACATAAATTTCGGATATTGAATATTATAGTTATAGTTGTTGTTGCAATATGTAATTTTCGACACCTGGCAAGTACTTAACCATCACTCTCAACATTCAAACGATTTCCATGCATATTTCAATTGGAAATTCAATTCCTGTTTTCCGGCCCAGGCCGTCGGCAGCGAGGCATTCCGGATTTCAGATGAGCCGAGTGCCCCCACGTGCGAAATCCGACGGGCGGTGGCGAAATGAAGAGGGCGCGAGTGAGCAACGGCCGGCGTTATTGGACGTCGCTGTCAATCAGCGTTGTAAGGGGGGCGGCGGAACCGATAGGTGACCCGGAAACGTCCGGGCCCTGTGTGAAGCACGCCCGCAGGGAAATTGACGTTGTAACTAATGCAAGGCAATAATTTACGGCAATACCACTGTTTTTTTTTTAGAAACTGTTCATGCTATCATGCAAAAAAATAAATAATTACGGCCTGGAATTTATTTGCCTTCTTGTTTTACTAATGGGCATTAGAATCATTCAGAAAAATTCAGAATAAAAGAATTAAAAAAAATATATAATAGAAAAAATGGGAATCAAGAACTGGAAATAAAACAAGAAGAGGTAAACCAAGAAAAGATTGGGACAACAGAATAGAGGAAATAATAATCAAGAAAGGAAAGACAGCTAAACAAGCTAAACAAACCTTACAATCGGCGTCGCACGACCGCAAGACCTGAGCGATTCTGCACGCCACGGGGGCCACTAGCAATGATAAACCATGCTAAACGAAAGCGCCTTATGTTGACGTTAAAAGTTTAAAACTCCTAGGTAAGAAAAATTTCGGCTCAAAAGTAGGAATTCTATTTTCTATTTTCTAGAAATTAATATGTTAGAAGCGAGTCTAGCCAGACACTATATCGCCTATATCTTATTTTAAATTCTATTTAAAAAATATATACTAGGTATTTAAAAGAAAATTTTCCGATGTTACCTCAATGAGTCACTCCAGGCTTTTCTGACTATAGGATAATGGTGTTGCTTGTTTGTAGCGTATAACGCATAACGTATACGCGTATATTATTGTATAACCCATATGCTCTTACAACAACTAACTATGTGTTAGAAAACAAGAGAAAAGGGGAGACGGCGCCAAATAAAGACCACTTGTAATTGGCGGTGTTAGCCCCGGGCATAAAATTTGCATGCCTGTCCGAAGATAAAATTAACGTATACACCCCTACCCATTGTGCAAATTAAGTGCCGCCTCACCAATTTATGTTGGTCCCTAGTGCCACATTGGGAACTACGCACTCGCCGCCTCCCAACGCAACACATTAAAATATAATTATGCAAAATTAGAGCGGAAGAAATGCATAATAAAACATAATATACAAACAAGATATTCTGCTGAAAGAGTGGCGACAAAATTGACTTGGCTTTTATATATACAGATGGAGATTCTATAGCTGCAATATATATATATATATATATATATATATATATATATATATATATATATATATATAGTTTCAAAATTTGAAAATATAATAATAGCGAGGCGGAAAAGCCACCGACCGTTGAGCCGAATAAAAATTGTTTATCTCATTCGCATTCATTTTCTGATAAACTTTGAATTACAATTGTCTTCTGTAAACAAGTTCCTTGAACTAACAAGACTCAATACGTGCCCCCCGAATTAATCTTCTTGCGAGCTTTTTAATCGCACACTCCTCGCTCTCTCACAAACGCCAGCTCCCTTTTCACATGCCCAGAATTAAATCCGTCATCCCCTACTCAATGAGGACGCGCCGAAGACATTCATCAGCGTCGCTCTATTTAAACGGCGCCGCAATTAGCGCTCTTTAAATACTGCCAAATGGGGGGGGGGGGGGGGGGGGCGGCGGCAAAGGGTGGATTTGGAAATGCAAATGTATCAGTTTTATGCAGCGGCGTCGCGATGTTTTTGGTGCGTCCCCGTAATTGACGGCGCCGGGATCATGAATATTTAAGACCGCTCAAATGTTTAACAGTTTTTATATAAATATTCTGGAGTGGAGAGGTCATTAGTCAGGGTGGTAGTTAAACAATTTTACTTACAATTAAGATAGCGATATTCAAGAATAATATCAATGGTCAGCATTGTAATTTATATATGTATCGTAAAAATTAAAAGAATTGGATTGTTAAGACGTCTACGTTGTAATTATTTATTTAGTTAAGTGTATAAATAGAAATTAAAATTTTGATTAATAATTACTGTGCAGTATCAAGTATACAAAATCCATACAATTTTCATTGTCCATTTCTATATCCGGTGCCTGCCCCCCATAAAATAATCTTTTCAAGCCTTTCTTTGCAAAAGCTGCCATCCGGAATGTAATCGGCATAGCAACTCGCCGTCATTGTCAAACCAAAATTCAAAAACGCCGCCGCCTATTCGCAAACCGGGGACGAGGACACCGTAATTATACATATTAAAACGGGAGTAATGAAGTCGCGGGCCCGCTTTGTGGAAGTTACTTTTAATTAAAACGAACTCATTATATTGCCGCTCTTTCCGGTTCCGCGATTGAACGGCTTGTAAAAATATACGTATTTCTAATTGAAAATGCTCGCTCGTTATTTCACCTGCGCGTTTGCCGAATACACCGCGGCGGTGGCAGTGGTTGTTATCAAACCGCCGCCGCCCCGCAGAGTGTGCGATTTTAATTAATTTCGTCCACTGAATGGTTGTTAATTTGAATCATATTAGGGGAGCTTATGGTTTAATGTACACATTGGTGGCGGTTTTAATTATAAAGTCGATAGCAGCAACGTTTTCGATTTAAAACTTTATACTGATATTACATATTCTCATATATTGCTTTAAATAAATAATATAATAATAATAATAATCATTTATTGATTTTCAAAACCTATTGTATTAAACAAATATACATTCAACACCCTTGTTTGGAGGAAACGTCCTTCAGCTGATATACGTATTGTAATAGAAATTTCATTTGTATTATAATCAATAATTTTTATTATCGCTTACAATTTTTATGTTCTGATTAAAAAAACCCTGTTTGTATTTGTTGGGTGTTTTCTGTTATTTCATATCTTGCTTTAAAATTTCATCCTACATTAATGTCAGCCCCGAAACATATTATTTCCCTTTTTATAGCACCCCCCCAGCAAATACAATCTAAAACGCCTAACCTCCCACCCGCGCAATAAATCACAATTATCAAATATTTACCCGCCGCCCCTGCTATCGCATCCGCTCCACCCCACACGCACGCACATACATTTATACATTCGCAACAAGAGTTTTCCACCGAGCACGCAATGAAAAGTGAAAAAACCATCCCGCCATACTGTACTGTTTTATCGACGTGAAAATGACGCGCATAAATTACCGAATATAGGGAAAATTCAGCATCAGCGGTTTTCATTTTTTTTTGTGGTATGTGTGTGTGTGTGCCGGTTATGAATTGATCGGCGGCGCTGAGTTACGACGGGCGTCTTCTGGCGACAGGGGAATAATGAACGCGGACAAAAAATGGAAATTTATTGCGGGCTGTCGCCTCTTAAATTCGCCAATACAAGGAAAACGCATTTGTGGGGGGCTGACGACGATCGAATCAAACACATCGTTCGGATTGCCGAGATGTGCATAAGGTTTAGACCAATCCAAACCGTATGCATATCTCAGCAAGTTTGTGGTGTGAACATATTATTTACTCAGCATTGGAGTGATATGATAATTTCAGTTTGAAAAATAAATATTCAAATTTAAAAATCTTTAAAACTTTAGATATGAAACTACAATGTCTTCTGAATTTTGATTACAAATCGGAGTAAATATATACACTTTTCTGAAGCAAATATTGAATTTATTACAATTTTTTTAAACATAATAATTTGTTTTTTTGACATTTTCTATCGGCACGGTTTTAATGAAAGGTAGAAATTAATAAATAATAGCTCATTTTAAAGCTAAGTGAATACATAATTGTACTGTATAATTATAATTTTCAAAATCGAAATATTTAATTTATTACAATTTTTTTATACATACAAATGTGTTTTGTTTACATTTTCTATCGCCACGATCTTAATGAAAGGAAGAAATTAATAAATAATAGCTCATTTGGAAGCTAAATTAATACGTAATTGCATTGTCTCATCATAATTTTCATAATCCAAAAATTGATTTTATTACAATTTTTTTAAACATACAAATGTGTTTTGTTTACATTTTCTATCGCCACGATTTTAATGAAAGACAGAAATTAATAGATATTAGCTCATTTTGAAGATAACTGAATACATAATTGTACTGTCTAATTATCATTTTCAAAATCCAAAAATTGAATTTATTACAATTTTTTTAAACATACTAATGTGTTTTGTTGACATTTTCTATCGGCGCGGTTTTAATGAAAGGGAGAAATTAATAAATAATAGCTCATTTTGAAGCTAAATGAATACGTAATAGTATCCTCTCATCATAATTTTCAAAATTTAAAAATTGAATTTATTACAATTTTTTTAAACATACTAATGTCTTTTGTTGACATTTTCTATCGCCACGGTTTTAATGAAAGGGAGAAATTAATAAAGAATCGCTCATTTTGAAGCTAAATGAATACGTAATTGTATTTTCTCATCATAATTTTCAAAATCCAAAAATTGAATTTATTACAATTTTTTTAAACATACAAATGTGTTTTGTTTACATTTTCTATCGCTACAATTTTAATGGAAGGCAGAAATTCATAAATAATAGCTCATTTTGAAGCTTAGTGAATACATAATTGTACTGTCTAATTATAATTTTCAAAATCGAAAAATTGAATTTATTACAATTTTTTTAAACATACAAATGTGTTTTGTTTACATTTTCTATCGCCACGGTTTTAATGAAAGGGAGAAATTAATAAATAATAGCTCATTTTGAAGATAAATGAATACGTAATTGCATTGTCTCATCATAATATTCAATATCAAAAAATTGAATTTATTACAATTTTTTTAAACATACTAATTTGTTTTGTTAACATTTTCTATCGCCAAGGTTCTAATTAAACGGAGAAATTAATAAATAATAGCTCATTTTGAAGCTAAGTGAATACATAATTGTACTGTCTAATTATAATTTTCAAAATTCAAAAATTGAATTTATTACAATGTTTTAAATATACTAATGTGTTTTGTTGACATTTTCTATCGCCACGGTTTTAATGAAAGGCAGAAATTAATAAATAATAGCTCATTTTGAAGCTAAATGAATACGTAATTGCACTGTCTCATTACAATTTTCAAAATCCAAAAATTGAATTTATTACAATTTTTTTAAACATACAAATGTGTTTTGTTTACATTTTCTATCGCCACGATTTTAATGAAAGGCAGAAATTTATAAGTAATAGCTCATTTTGAAGCTAATTGAATACATAATTGTACTGTCTAATTATAATTTTCAAAATTCAAAAATTGAATTTATTACAATTTTTTAAATATACTAATGTGTTTTGTTGACATTTTCTATCGCCACGGTTTTAATGAAAGGCAGAAATTAATAAATAACAGCTCATTTTGAAGCTAAATGAATACGTAATTGCATTGTCTCATCATAATTTTCAAAGTCCAAAAATTGAATTTATTACAATTATTTTAAACATACAAATGTGTTTTGTTTACATTTTCTATCGCCACGATTTTAATGAAAGAAAAAAATTAATAAATAATAGCTCATTTTGAATCTAAGTAAATATATAATTGTACTGTCTAATTATAATTTTCGAAATCCAAAAATTGAATTTATTACAATTTTTTTAAACATACTAATGTGTTTTGTTGACATATTCTATCGCCACGGTTTTAATGAAAGGGAGAAATTAATAAATAATAGCTCATTTTGAAGCTAAATGAATACGTAATTGTACTGTCTCATTACAATTTTCAAAATCCAAAAATTGAATTTATTACAATTTTTTTAAACATACAAATGTGTTTTGTTTACATTTTCTATCGCCACGATTTTAATGAAAGGCAGACATTTATAAGTGATAGCTCATTTTGAAGCTAAGTGAATACATAATTGTACTGTCCGATTATAACTTTCAAAATCCAAAAATTGATTTTATTACAATTATTTAAACATACAAATGTGTTTTGTTTACATTTTCTATCGCCACGATTTTAATGAAAGGCAGAAAGAAGTCAATAAATAATAGCTCATTTTGAAGATAAGTGAATACATAATTGTACTGTCTAATTATAATTTTCAAAATCCAAAAATTGCATTTATTACAATTTTTTTTAAACATACAAATGTGTTTTGTTGACATTTTCAATCGCCACGGTTTTAATGAAAGGGAGAAATTAATAAATAATAGCTCATTTTGAAGCTAAATGAATACGTAATTGGACTGTCTCATCATAATTTTTAAAATCCAAAAATTGAATTTATTACAATTTTTTAAACATACAAATGTGTTTTGTTTACATTTTCTATCGCCACGATTTTAATGAAAGACAGAAGTCAATAAGTAATAGCTCATTTTAAAGATAAGTGAATACATAATTCTACTGTCTAATTATAATTTTCAAAATCCAAAAATTGAATTTATTACAATTTTTTTTAAACATACAAATGTGTTTTGTTGACATTTTCAATCGCCACGGTTTTAATGAAAGGGAGAAATTAATAAATAATAGCTCATTTTGAAGCTAAATGAATACGTAATTGTACTGTCTCATTACAATTTTCAAAATCCAAAAATTGAATTTATTACAATTTTTTTAAACATACAAATGTGTTTTGTTTACATTTTCTATCGCCACGATTTTAATGAAAGGCAGACATTTATAAGTGATAGCTCATTTTGAAGCTAAGTGAATACATAATTGTACTGTCCAATTATAACTTTCAAAATCCAAAAATTGATTTTATTACAATTATTTAAACATACAAATGTGTTTTGTTTACATTTTCTATCGCCACGATTTTAATGAAAGGCAGAAAGAAGTCAATAAATAATAGCTCATTTTGAAGATAAGTGAATACATAATTGTACTGTCTAATTATAATTTTCAAAATCCAAAAATTGCATTTATTACAATTTTTTTTAAACATACAAATGTGTTTTGTTGACATTTTCAATCGCCACGGTTTTAATGAAAGGGAGAAATTAATAAATAATAGCTCATTTTGAAGCTAAATGAATACGTAATTGTACTGTCTCATTACAATTTTCAAAATCCAAAAATTGAATTTATTACAATTTTTTTAAACATACAAATGTGTTTTGTTTACATTTTCTATCGCCACGATTTTAATGAAAGGCAGACATTTATAAGTGATAGCTCATTTTGAAGCTAAGTGAATACATAATTGTACTGTCCAATTATAACTTTCAAAATCCAAAAATTGATTTTATTACAATTATTTAAACATACAAATGTGTTTTGTTTACATTTTCTATCGCCACGATTTTAATGAAAGGCAGAAAGAAGTCAATAAATAATAGCTCATTTTGAAGATAAGTGAATACATAATTGTACTGTCTAATTATAATTTTCAAAATCCAAAAATTGCATTTATTACAATTTTTTTTAAACATACAAATGTGTTTTGTTGACATTTTCAATCGCCACGGTTTTAATGAAAGGGAGAAATTAATAAATAATAGCTCATTTTGAAGCTAAATGAATACGTAATTGGACTGTCTCATCATAATTTTTAAAATCCAAAAATTGAATTTATTACAATTTTTTAAACATACAAATGTGTTTTGTTTACATTTTCTATCGCCACGATTTTAATGAAAGACAGAAGTCAATAAGTAATAGCTCATTTTAAAGATAAGTGAATACATAATTCTACTGTCTAATTATAATTTTCAAAATCCAAAAATTGAATTTATTACAATTTTTTTAAACATACTAATGTGTTTTGTTGACATTTTCTATCGCCACGGTTTTAATAAAAGGTAGAAATTAATAAATAATATCTCATTTTGAAGCTAAATGAATATGTAATTGTATTGTCTCATCATAATTTTCAAAATCCAAAAATTGTATTTACTACAATTTTTTTAAACATAAAAATGTGATTTTTTATATCAAATTGATGCAGAAAATCTATTGTACCAACAAACGTATTTAGAATGAAAGTAAAAGAATACTCTCGGGTCACACGTGCAATTGTTGATTAATTGAGTTAACGCTCAATACTGTTACTCTCCGGTTAACTTAATCTAATATTTAATAATTTCGCTTATTATATATCTCTTAATACGCTTTCGGTTATCTAGATTGTGGAACGAACTATTACTAAAACAAAAATCCTTCCAACATTTTGTATACTACATATAATGTGAAAGCTCTATTAAAATTTATTTTCTTGTATTGCCCCCTGTTGAATAATTCATAGTAACCGGCGTCGTGTCGTAATGAAAAATCGCAACAAAATGGCTCTAATCTCGAGACACGTGTTCCCTAATTGCACGTTTACCACGGGTATTATGCGTAATTTTTTCCCCAGCGGCGTGCCCCCCTTGCGGCTATTACCGCCCCCCGCACTTCCAGCACCCGCCTAGATACCTGTGTTTACCCGGCATTTTCTCACGTGCTTTTGCTAATTTTGCGGAATAGTTACCGGCGGGCGGCACGCGAGCTTCCAATTTATCAAATTAAAACGTCACCGCAGATTTCCAGCACACGGAACCGGAAGCGAGGCGGTGATGCCTGGCGTGCTTTAATTCTTTTATATCTAATATAAGCAAAATAAATTAAAGCATGAGAATCAAAAGGAAATTAGGCGATTGAATAGTTTGTTATAAGCGCACCCGATTAGTGTCAGATAGAGTCGAATCAAATATAGATAAATATCTAGGGCCCGGTTTTTGATGGGGCGTACTTTCTACAAATTAAAAAAATAAAATAAAAATTTGGTAGGTACAGGTTATGAAAGTTAGGATAATTTTTTGACTTGAAATGCGAATTCAGTTCTACAGTTCTAGATAGCCAATCGCGAGCAATATAATTAAATATCAATAGAAAACATCAAAAACATATTTCAGGAAAAATACAGAAGTCTAAACATTTTGTAGTTTGATAATAATTTTTAAATTTTATATATCAAATTTGGTATACTACATATTTATTTTGCTCAAAATTTAACCGGATCGTCTCAGACGATTTTTTGTTCACAGATTAGACAGACGGACATGTATACACACAGAGACATCGCAAAATCGGGTTTAGTTCGACTATTAGGGGGGAGGGGATAAATTGTATCATTTTCATATAATTTGATATTTCAGTACAAAGTAAAATTGTAAATTATAGGAACATACAAAAATCCCTCGTAATTTTCAATTTCCCTCCGCCCGAATATCAGGTTTTTCCATGCCCCCACCATTTGTTTCAGTCCAATTTGCACTTCAATTAATTCGGGGCGCCCCGATAAGGAGAGAGCGGCGCGCGGTCGTCCATCAAGGGACGCAGCCGCCGCCGCCGCCGACGCCGCCGGGGTCTTTCGGTCCTCCCCCGCGGCACGCGCCCTGAATAAAATGTGGGTCGCCATCCAACGCGCGCGCGCTTAAAAGAGGAAACTTTTCCGGTTTAAAAGGTCCGTTTGCGGTTTTTGATTTTCCGCCCGCACGAACGGCTAGTTGGGGGGGTCGGTCGGAAAATATCAAAGCGCAACCTTTGCTGTAACTCCCGTCGCTATGCACGTTTTTTGTTAGTGGCTCGTTTAGCGTGCGGGGTGCGCAATTTCCGCACAGCGGCACTGCATTTTAAATTATTGGGGGGAAATTGATGTGTTAGTCGTTTTAAGTTCAAAATTGAAATATTTATGAATTTATAGTAGCAGGCCTGCAAGTGTTTTTGTCGACAATTTAAACAAGTCTTTTTGTTTTATACCTTAAAAATGTTCATAACCATCGTCGTAATCATGAACATAATCTATGGAATAACAAATGCAATCATCATTATAATATATAGAATAACAAATGCAGTCATCATCATTATCTATAGAATACAGAATGTTGGTATATTTTTATTATATGGATACAACAGTATTGCATTGTTTCAAAAAATATTATGAGCGTATTATCTTATGAAAAGAAGTGTAAAACGCGAAAATAGCGCTTTAGGGCAGGGGAATGGAATAATTAAGAACGCATATGAGGGAAATGCAGGCACGTCTGGACCAGCTAACCACCCAATCATACCAAATACCACCAAATCCTGCACCAGAGGACGCATCGACAACGGAATTTACGAATTAATCCCAAAATCTCTCAAAATTTCACCCTCCGGTGGAAATCGAACCCACCGTCTCTGGCTATCGTGGCCAACGTGCTAACCAATTGCACCACGTAGGGTAGCACGCGAGATGTTCGTTATATAGGTTTGCGAATTAATCAATAAATAGCGATAGCCAGAGATGTGGGTTCGATTCCCACCGGAGGGTGAATTTTTTAGAGAATTTGCATTTACCCATTTACAGCCTCATATTTGGCAATAATAACACACGTTATATATATATATTTAAATATATATATATATATATATATATATATATATATATATATATAAATATATATATATATATATATATATATATATAAATATATATATATATATATATATGTATACATATATATATATATATATATATATATATATATATATATAAATATAATCAATCTTTATTTGGCTATGTATGGATCCATGGGTCTTTCCGCCTCTCATTAATAATATTGTGTAAATAATTTTTCTTTAAATAAAATAATTAAGTGTAGAGTTCAAGTAATTTGAAATAGTGAGTTGGTTTGGTCTTGGTTGACCTTTTTCTAACTTGAATGGTTAAAACACGTATTAATCCCCACCGAAATTTTAGACTTCTAAATTTCATCCGACAGACAGCACACGAATTTAATTATTTTTATGCACTGCTCGTTGAGCTTTGCAGGGCGGCCCCGTGGATTATTCAGGAGACGAGGGTTTAACAGCGTCCGCCGCCCCCGTCAAGCATTTCATTTACTCTTGCGCTACACCCCCCGGTTTTTACGTGCATTTTAATTCATTTCCGCTCGCGTACAGCGCCGCATGAAATTTATTTAGTTCTAATTTGAGATTGACTTGTTAGGATAACTTTTGGAGTTTTAAATTTAATTAGCACGAGTTATATGGTAGGTTTTCGTTAAAAAAAAAATTGTTATAAATATCTGTAGTTGTTTACCAAAAGCTAATATGTCTGTGTGATTATTAAAATCATGCAAAAGCAGACCTTTACATATCATCGTTTGGCAAATTATTGAAAACGTAATAATTTGCCAAACGTGATATGTAAGATTTAAACGGAACGGGAGTATATTCAAAGTTGTTAAAACCAGATACGAGGGCATACCCAAAAATAGCAGGAATTATTTATTTGCATTTAAGTAGAGCAGCTCTCACTCGTTACTTTGGTATAATATTATTACTATTATTATTTATTAAATATTATGTAATAAATACAATTTTTGGATTTTGAATATTATGATTAGACAACTGAATTACACATTCCTTTAGCTTCAAAATGAGCTATTATTTATAAATTTCTCGCTTTCATTAAAATCGTGAAGATAGAAAATGTAAACAATGCACATTTCCATGTTTTAAAAAATTGTAATAAATCCAATTTTTGGATTTTAAATATTTTGTTTAGAGTATTAAATTACGTATTTAGTTAGCTTCAAAATGAGCTATTATTTATAAATATCTCCATTTCATTAAAAACGTGAAGATTTAAAAATTTAAACAAAGCACATTTTCATGTTTAAAAAATTGTAAATAATCCAATTTTTGGATTTTAAATATTTTGTTTAGACCATTAAATTACGTATTTAGTTAGCTTCAAAATGAGATATTATTTATAAATGTTTCCCTTTCATAAAAATTGTGGAGATGGAAAATGTAAACAAAACACATATTTATCTTTAAAAAAATTGTAATAAATCCAATTTTTGGATTTTGAATATTATAATTAGACAATTGGATTACTTATTTATTTTGCTTCAAAATGAGCTATTACTTATAAATGTATCCTTTCCATTAAAATCGTGGCGATATAAAATGTAAACAAAACACATTTGTATGTTTTACAAAATTGTAGTAAATCCAATTTTTGGATTTTCAATATTATAATTAGAAAATTGAATTTAGAATTTATTTAGCTTTAAAATGAGTTATTACTTATAAATGTATCCCTTCCATTAAAATTGTGGCGATATAAAATGTAAACAAAACACATTTGTATGATTTAAAAAATTGTAATAAATCCAATTTTTGGATTTTGAATATTATAATTAGACAATTTGATTACATATTCATTTAGCTTCAAATTAAGCTATTATTTATAAATTTCTTCATTTTATTAAAATCGAGGAGATATAAAATGTAAACAAAACACATTTTGATGTTTAAAAAAATTGCAATAAATGTAATTTTTGGATTTTGAATGTTGTGATTAAAGAATTAAAATACATATTAACTTAGCTTCAAAATGAGCTACTATTTATAAATGTTTCTCTTTGATTAAAATTGTGCAGATAGAAAATGTAGTCAAAACACATATTTATGTTTTAAAAAATTATAATAAATCCAATTTTTGAATTTTGAAAATTATAGTTAGATAGTTAAATTACGTATTCACTTAGCTTAAAAATGAGCTATTATTTATAAATTCCTCCCTTTTACTAAAATCGTGGAGATAGAAATTGTAAACTAAACATATTTTTAGGTTTTGAAGAATTGTAATAAATCCAATTTTTAGATTTGAAATATTATGATGAGACAATTGAATTACGTATTCATTTAGCTTCAAAATGAGCTATTATTTATTAATTTCTCTCTATTATTAAAATTATGGTGATAGAAAACTCTCACTGCATATTTGGCCAAGTAGCGTTTATGATAAACCATCGTAGTGGACGGAGTGATAGTTTTCTTAAGCCTACTCCTCCTCATCATCCAGCAACTTTGACATGCGATTGCCTCTCCGTGATCGCTCTTGAGCCATTTTTACTAACCCACACACATACCTAACCTATATTTGTGCACAATCACAACCTGGATGAATGATTATGAATCACAAATCATTTCTAAAAATAATTAAATCGCTTCAGCTTATGGAAATCCAATTATTTCTCACAGCACATTTTTTTTTACGAAGTAAACAAAAACAAAAGTTTATCAGACAGGTACTCCTCATCCCCCTAACATCTAGCTAACCTCCGCCAACTGAAGTAGTTGCTCTTGCTGTGATTGGTTATATAAAATTATAAGCTTATTGGCGTGAGTAGAATTTTAAGAACCTGGGGGTAATATCTCATTAATGATAATGTCACCAGCCTCCTACTCATGGCCTGTTCAATGGGACCTAGATCAAGAAGGAGATCTAGGTCTCATTAACGAGGCCATAAGTAGGAGGCTGATGATATTATCATTAATGAGATGTTACCCATTTGACGGATAGAACTCCGGTAATTTGACCTGTGATTGGCTATATAAGATTATGAGCTTATTTCAAGAGTGAGGCAATTTTAAGAACCTCCCCTCTACCACCTACTCTCTGAATAATGAATGCCATCCATTTTTCTTTTGCGGACATTTGTTTACAACAGTCCAGACCATGAGTAGGGGGCTGGTGACATTATCATTAATGAGATGTTACCCATTTGACGGATAGAACTGAAGTAATTTGACCTGTGATTAGCTATATAAGATTACGAGCTTATTTTAGGAGTGAGGCAATTTTAAGAACCTCCCCTCCTCCACCTAATATCTACCACCTACTTTCTGAAGAGACACACGCATCCCGGTTTTCCTATCCTACCAAGCGTGGAGTAAAGCTAAACGACACATTCGGCAAAACGAAAAGCATATTTTTAATTCTTGCTATTTAAAACACACATTTAAAAAGGTTCAACTGACTGCAATTAAAATAGAACAGGCATAATTTCCAAAAGTGCTGCTATAATATCCTCACAAAACTCTAACGCAGTAGTATAACGGAAACTATTTTTTTTTAATACCGGCGCCACCTTTTAAGTCTCATTTTTCATCAAACGCATTAAAGCTGCACACAATAAAAACGCACTAAAACCTTTATGTTTCAAGTTACATTCACTGGATTTATATATCGCGGCCTCTATAAGCCCCCTCACCCATCCCCTTGGAGCTTTAATTACCACCCCTTTATCGCGAAAATTCTTTATTGCCCGAGCAATGGGAATAATTAATACAAAAAACTTTTATGGCGACGGGTGAATATATTAAATACACGAATGCATGCAGAAAGATTGTATTATTAAATTTTTATTCGAGTGATGGTGGAAATGTAAACAAATTTTTATTATTGTAACTCAATTCGAGCATCAAGATATTAATGAAAGATGAAAATAAACAAGTAATACTTTGTTTTGAGGCTAAATAAATATGAGTAAAAGTGCAAAAACGTGTCCTGGTGCAGATATTCACTGGGATCACAATATATTAGTGGCCGTAATTCATATTTAATTTAATTTAAAAAAAATATGTAGCTTGTTTAACAGGATGCAAACAAATTCAGAACATCTAGAAATAACATGGAACCAAGTAAAAACAGCTATAATTGAAGTGAGCAATAAGCTTGGGACTGCAGATGCGGTTAAAAAGAAAAGGTGGATAACGGACGAAATTCTAAAATTAATGGATGCGTGAAAAAAATGCCTGGACACGCCGTTAGCCGTGCAGTGCTTTGTTCCATTTCGGCTCCAGCCTTACAACAACCAGTACGAGAAAATCGACGCAAGATCAGAACTGCGAAGGAAAAATGGCTCTCGGAAGAAAGTGCGGAAATAGAAGATTTTGAAGAAAAGAAAAGTTTCTCAACATGTACAAAAGGATCAAATAAAATATAGGGTTATATAAAAGTAAGTATAGTGGAGTACTCATCTATAAGCAGAATAATATTCTGACTGAAGAAAAATTAATACCTCAACGTAGAGCAAAAAGGAAATGAATTGCAATAAAAATGGTGAGTTATTGAATTACATATATTTACATCAAACTATTTTAGTGATGTTTACGTTATTTAGTCAAGCTGCCGCTTTTAGCGACCGCTTCCGAAGAAACCAGAGCTGTAGCGTAATGCTAATCAGGGTATTGTATATTATGGTGGATGCGCCGGGAGCGTAATTAACCGGATTTCAAAAAAGTAGCTACAAACGCCGTTTTAAAATTATTTTTGTTTGTTTCAATACTGGTATGTTGTTTACAATACAATAATTCGATTAAAATAAATTTTCATGATCATGGTTTTCATTATCAATTTTTTTGCAAGTTAACACGGGCGCCAGTTCATATATTATCAAAAAAATTAAAAGCGTTACAATATGACACTATATCGATCGAGTTAGTCCGCTACAATAAACATAACTTCCAACTTGAGCGTGTAAACATTTCGAAAATGTATTTTATAAATGACCCGCCGCGTTATAATGATAATTTTATGCCTTCGGAGCATTTAATGTCACCACAAAAGTTGTAGCTTGCTTTCTAATTCCAAGCTGGAATTGTTCTAAAATGCACGCGAACCGCTTTACTGCCGCTAGTCCGCTCTGCATTCATATTCTAATGAATGCCATCCATTTTTCTTTTGCGGAAATTTGTTTACAACAGTCCCGCCGCGCTTGCCGTTGCGGGCTTAATATATTTTGTGCCCGGGATTTGCGTTTTAAAGTTACGTAATAACTTTATCGCGGAATAATGTGCGGCGGTTATTACGGGGGAATTAACCGCCGCCAACAACCAACCGACCCACCAACCCCCGCTGTTATTATTATTAAGACGTACTAATTAGGCCCGCGAGAAAAATCCAATTACCGCAGATGGATGGTGGGAGTTACTATTAGGTTTCCTCTGCAGGGGAGGGGGTTGTTGCACGCATTTCGCTCGGACACCTCATCACATAAAGAACTTATAGGGGGTTTTAATCACATTATTTCCGAGAAAGAAGCGGTTCGCTGTCGGCATCCCGCACGGAACGTTTCATTACTTTAATATTTATTAATTCCATAACTGGCGGCAGCGGCGGCGGAGAATGCATTATTCCCGAAACTCGCTTGGATTATTCTTGCTCTAACAATAATGAATTAAGAAATATGGGGCGCGCATTGTTGCGAAGTTATATAAGTGGGTTTGTATGAAAATCAATTTTCACTAGCTTTAAATTCGTCATTCAAAACCGTATTCTGAGAGTGTGCACTGTATTTCATATGGTTTCAGAAGGAAATGCATGTTTTAGATAAAATCAACTACATGGAAATTCATGGTAAAAATTGTATGATTTTAGATTGGAAAGATTTAACAAGCTTTGAACACATTGTGATCTAATATATAGAAAATGTGTTTAAATTTATGTATTATTATACATAAAATTTTTATTTTTATAAATATATATATATGTATATAAATATATATAATATATATATATATATATATATATATATATATATATATATATACATTTTATACTGAATTTTTTTATTTTTATAAAAATAAAAATTGTATGTATAATAATAATTAAAAAAATTAAAGTTCAGAATATACAAGACACTCTTTAGACCAGATAAACTTTATTAGCATAATAAATACACGTGTGTATCTATGTGTATCAATCTAATGTTGGTCTCTTCTCTGCCTATAGTGTTAGCATCTAACACAACAGGTGTACAATAACTAAATAAACAAAGAAGAACCACCTATTATGGTTAACAAAACCGATGACCCGTTTGACAACAATCTCAATGAGGAAGATGTTCAAATTAATAGAGTTACATCAAATAATGGGCGAAAAAATTATTATAATAATAATTTAAGCGTGTATTACTTACGAATTTAATGATATGAAGGATTCCCATTATACCTACACCAAGAGCTCTTGGCTCTTTTATTTGGTTGCAAAGACTCACCTGAAACAAAAGAAAAAATAAATAAATACAAATAGCTTAACTAAATCACACAACAGTTGTAGATTAATAATACTACGCAACAGTTCTAGCATTTATTAACTATTCTAAATCAATGTATAGTGCAGGATCCGAAGATTTGGTATATCAGATTTAATTTAGAGTACAGGATCCGAATTGGTATATCAGATTTAGTTTTTGAGAATAGCGTATCTCAATTGGACAATTAATAAGAGTTAACTTAAAGACAAATACTGACATATGGGAGCGAGACGTGGAAACTAACGAAGAGGGACAAAAGTAGTATACAGGCAATGGTAATAAATATCTCAGAGGAGTAAAACAAGTTACGAGAAAAGACAGAATAAGAAATGATGACATCAGAGAACTATAACATTAACATTGTTAATCACACTAGCCATTAATATTGTTAATGGCTAGTGTGATCGATAGATCAAGGCCAACAAACAAAACAAAAAAAAATGTAAATTACTATTCCATGTCCATAGAGATCAAATAAAATCCCCTCACACAGTTGGAAATGAAAAAAAAATCGTTTTCTAATGACACGCACTTGTCGTAAAATTTCTGTCAGTGATTTTTCCCCCCTCAGATAGATAATTCTTTTATCTCTCGGCGAACGAGGGAAAAAATAAAACTTTATCTTCCGGCGTTCGTTATTTTTTTAATTTGGCCGGATTATGCGATCCGCGCAATTTGTCATTCCGCCGCCGCCGGCGGTAATCCCCGCTTTGAAACCACCCCGCGAGCGCCTATAATCGCGGCCTGATCTTTTAAATCCGACCGCGAGGGCTGCCGCCGCAAACCCCTCTGCTCCATTGACGACTTTTTCACAAACCGTTGCTTCAATTAGTAAAAAAATAAATCAAATAAATCTGATTTTGATGTTGTTTCAGGGGGTTTCTCATGGGGGAATATGATATTTAAGAACAAATTCTAGTAGTTTATATGTTCGTTACATACGAGGTGAAATTCTCGTCGTCAGACGGCGTATGATCAATCAATTACCTCGCCAACTGCTATTTTTTTTTTTTAGCTTGAGGTGGGGTATTTTCAAAGGTGCCCGAGAGGTCAATAAGACATTAAATTTTGAAAACTACAAACAGACTTATGGTACTTTTTATCGCTTGGGTAATGTCAGATTTGTAATTTTTGAATTGAACTACCCAAAAAGACTACGAATATTTGAGATATATATTTCATACTTTGTAAAGGCTAAGTATAACCATTTGTAAATATATTCTATATAATTTTATAAAATTTTGAAAACTATAAACAGACTTATGGTACTTTTTATCGCTTGAGTAATGTCAGATTTGTAATTTTTTAATTCAACTACCCTAAAAGACTACGAATAGTTGAGATATATATTTTCATACTTTCTAAGGGCTAAGTATAACCATTTGTAAATATATTCTACGTAATTTTATAAATAAATTAAAACTACAAATACACTTATGGTATTTTTTATCGCTTGAGTAATTTCATATTTGCAATTTTTGAGTTGAACTACCCAAACAGACTACAAATAGTTGAGATATATATTTCATACTTTGTGGGGGCTAAGTATGATCATTTGCAAATATATTTAACGGAATTTTATACAATTTTAAAAACTACAAATATAGTTATGGTACTTTCTATCCCTTGAGTAAAGTAAGATTTGCAATTTTTGAGTTTAACGAGCCAAAACTACTATGAATTGTTAAGATACACATATCATACTTTGTATGGGCTAAGTATGACTATTTAAAAATAAACGCAACGTTATTTTTTAATATTCTGAAAATTACAAACAGAGTTATGGTACCTTTTACCCGCTGAGTAATGTCAGGTTCGTAATTTTTGAGTTTAACAACTGAAAATAACTACAAACAGTTAAGATACATATTTCTTACTTTGTAGGAACTAAGTATGATAATTTTTAAATATATTCAGAAAAATTATATAATATTTTAAAAACTACAAACAGAGTTACGGTAAATTTTAATCCCCCTATCTAGTGTCTAGTTTGTAATTTTTGAGTTTAACAATACAAAAAGACTACGAATATTTAAGATACACATTTCATACATTGTAGGAGCTAAGAATAACTATTTGTAAATATATTCAGAGAAATTTTATAAAATTTTGAAAACTACAAACAGGGTTATGGTACTTTTTATCCCCTGGCTAATATCATATTTTAAATTTTTCAGTTTATCAACCCAGAAAGACTATGAATAGTTAAGATACACATTTCATATTTTGTATGATCTAAGCATGACTATTTGTAAATATATTCAGAAACTTTTTATAAACTTTTGAAAACTACAAACAGGGTTATGGTACTTTTTATTTCCTACATAATGCCTAGTTTGTAATTTTTGAGTTTAACAACACAGAAAGACTATGAATAGTTAAGATATATATTTCATACTTTGTAGGCACTGGGTATGACTATTTTTAAATATATTTAGAAAATATTTGTAAAATTCTGAAAAGTACAAACAGAGGTATGGTACTTTATATCCCTTAACTAATGTCTAGTTTGTAAATTTTGAGTTAAACAATACAAAAAGGCCATGCATACTAAAGATATGTATTTCGTACTTTGCAGGGGCTAGTATGATTATTTGTAAACATATTCAGTGAAATATTGTAAAATTTTGGAAACTAAAAACAGAGTAATGGTTCTTTTTATCCCCTACCTAATGCCTAGTTTATATTTTTGAGTTTAACAGCACAAAAAGACTACGAATAGTATAGATACACATTTCATACTTCGCAGGAGCTAAGTATGAGTATTTCTAAATATACCAAGAGAAATTTTATAAAATTTTGAGAACTACAAACAGAGTTATGGTACTATTTATCCCCTATCTAATTAATAGTTTGCAATTTTTGAATTTAACAACATAAAAAGACTATAAATAGTTAAGATATATATTTCATACTTTGTAGGGGCTAAGTATGACTATTTGTAAATATATTGAAAGAAATTTTGTAAAATTGTGAAAACAACAAACAAAGTTATTGTACTTTTTATCCCCTACCTAATGTCTATTTAGTAATTTTTGAGTTTAACAACACAAAAAGACTATGAATAGTTAAGATATACATTTCATACTTTGTGGGGGCTAAGTATGACTATTTTTGAATATATTCAGAGAAATTTTGTAAAATTTTGGAAACTGCAAACAAAATAATTGTACTTTTTGTCAGCTACCTAATGCACAGTTTGTAATTTTTGAGTTTATCAACATAAAAAGACTATGAATAGTAAAGATATATATTTCATACTTTGTAGGTGCTAAGTATGGCTATTTGTAAATATAATCAGAGAAATTTTGTAAAATTTCGAAAACAACAAAGAGTTATGGTTCCTTTTATCCCCTACCAAATGTCTAGTTAGTAATTTTTATATAATTTTGAGTTTAACAACACAAAAAGACTACGAAGAAAATCGTGCTTTCCAGGAGCGGCTCGTGCGGAACGAGACAACCAGCCCGGAGTAGTTTATAGCGATAAACGAAAGCAGCTATACATTGCGACTAGCGACAAACAAACTGCCAGATTTACGAAGTGACTCTTAAAAGATACAGGATAGTTCTACCGTAGCGTTTATATAATAATTTCACCCACCAAAAAGCTTATTCAAATTTAATACGAGCAATAAAGTGTCATGAGAGAAAATTTAACCACCTGCGTATTGCTGCCCTAGCATATATTACCCCTGTATAATTTATATATTAAGAGATGTTCCTGGCAACCGTGCCAGCGATCGATAAAATGCATGCAAGATAACCGACGCGATTACCGCAACTGATAACTTAAATACCCCCCTGATAAAGTCAAATTAGGGGCAGACGCGTGCCAGGGCGCACTAAATTATTCCCCAGCATGTTCGGTTAATTTACCGCCCCGGAATTTAACAATGCAATCCAACAGCGGCGGGGGGCGCAGTTTAAACAAGGCAGTTTTGTTTGCTCCATTTCGACAACTAGATTGAGATGTTTCAAAATATTATTTTGCTTATAATCTTCACTTTTTAAATTATTTACTAATTTAATTTCAAACTATTCTCAATTAATATATTCTTAAAAACAATTTAGGCCGAACTAACTCATAACTATGGCATTTAAAAAATTATGTAACCAATGAACGTTACATCTCATGGTGAATTAGCATGTTAAATATAGGAAAGTAATGAAAATGGAAATGAAAATGTTAAAATATGAAAATATCAAAATGAGAATCGTGTTGTGCCCACACCAAATATTTTGTTTTGGGATATCGTCGCCTAAGCTTATTTAGAGATTTAATTAAGAAAAACTGATGATAAAATATTTATTGTCTGTAACAAGCTCATTTATATACATATACTTCACATCTATATTCAATACTGCAACTTTTAAACGTCTTTATCTTTCGAAGTCTTGATACAAAAGCATTTTATTATGAATTAAATCAAAGAACATTGATTACCTGTTAAGACTTATAAGTTTGTTCGAAGAAAAACTACCGGTAGCGATCTCAGTGGTCATTTAAAGGCACATACATGGTATACATTCAATACAGTAACTTTTCAATGACTTTATCTTTGGAAATCTTGAATATATATATATATATATATATATATATATATATATATATATATATATATATATATATATATATATAGTTGCCTTTTACCTTTCGGTGTAGGCTCATCTTGTCTTGAAACTAAAATTATTATATAATGGAATGAATCAAAGAAATTTGATTTACCAGTTAAGACCTTCCAGTCTGTTAGAAGAGAAACCAACCGTAGCGGGCTCAGTGGTCATTAAAATATACATATATTATCTAAATTCAATACAGCTACATTTAAACGTCCTTATCTTTGAAAGTTTATAATCAAATTTGTTATATTTCGGATTAGTTCAAAGAAAATTGATTACCTATTAAGATATTGAATTCTGTTCGAAGAAAAACTACCCGTAGCAAACTCAGTGGTCATTAAAAGACCCATATATGATCTACATTCAATAGAGGAAACTTTAAACGTCTTTATCTTTACAAGTCTTGATGAAAAAGTATTGTATTATGGATTGAATCAAAGAAAATTCATTACTTATTACGATCTTGAAGTCGGTCTGAAAAAAAACCTGCCTGTAATATGCTCATAGATGATATAAATGCACATACTTAATTAAATTACTCCTGCTTCAAATAAATAAAATACAAGAAATAAAATAAAATAAATTGATAACTTGTTATCAGAATAAAATAATTTAGTAAATCAGTTTTAATCAGTTTTGAGATATCGTCTGGGCAATCTTATAGAAAAAAAAAATATATATATATATATATATATATATATATATATATATATATATATATATATATATACACAAATGTGTGTACTGTACTGCATAGGCGACAATATGTGTATAAATGTAAAATGTTTAATAGGAAAAAAAGCATATTTATTTAATATTTTAAATCTCTCTACGTTTCTACTAATATATTATTATTATGTTATTATATTATTTGAAATTTTACAAAATTATGTAAAATTTAAAATCTACCATTGGAAATCTCTCGTATTTTACCAGGCAGCTTACGTGTAGTAGTAGTAACTAAAATTATTTCAAAATATCATCCCTATTCAGTCAGTTTTTATGACTAATCTGCATAACGGAATTAAATTAATTATGCACTTCATTACTGAATTAAGAACATTCATTAATATTAACGACTTTAGCTAACAAAATTACACCTCCCGCGGAATATTTTTAAAGCAGCCGCCGCCCCCCTCATTTTCCAATCCGGAACGTGCCGGCTCTCTTTTTTAAATCCAGAAAGTCTCTCCTCTGCCTTTACGTGTCGGCGGGCCTCCGGCAAACAGCGCTAAAAATGCGACCGGAATATAGATGAAGCGCATCCCCCCGCGCGCGACTCGGCGGCGGCGGCAGCAACCCCCAGCAACCCCTCGGAACAAGGTCAGCTTTGATTCGTTCGTTGCGCCGAGCGTAGCGCGAGTTTGCTTTTGTGATGAAATTAGCGCACGGTGCGAAGATTTAAATTCCTCGCGTGCCTTTTTGCCGCATAAATATGCTAATTCGGAGACAATGGAAATGAGATTCGTGGAAAGGAAGACGTGTAGGACATCCTGGCTGGAGGGATCGATCAATGCAATTCGATGCATCCGGTCAAGCGCGCCGGTGGCTGCTGCAGCCGCGGGGCGTTGTTGTATAATCCGAAAGTTACGTGAGTAACATAATAAATAACTTAGTAGTGATTGAAGACGTTGATAAAAAAAAACAAACATCACGACTAAACGATTATTTAATCAAAAATAATCCGGTTGGTAGAAACGTATTCAGGATATAAATTATTAAGCGTGAATTCACCTCTTAGCAATCTAAAGATTTAGATTTCGATTTTATTAAATCTCATTAGTGCTTAGCTCGGCTATTGAGGATGAATTCACAAAATCCCTTTGTGAATTCTCACTTAAGTCAAATCTCAAAACTCAAGACTAATCCTACAAAGTATGTGTTTGTAACATTGGCCCTGTAACTATGCTACCCTCCAGCCAAGTATCCATAACAACTATCCAAGCCAAGTATCCATAACAACTATCTAGAACAAGATTAGCCCTGAGCTGATATTTCGAATACTCAGTTGGAATAACATCATTCCCGTGCGCTACAGGCCCCAAACAACTAGCCGTCGCCATCCTCTTCAACCCGAAAACTGAATGCAATGACCCCAAACTGGATCCGGCGTGCCAGAAACTGGATCCCGGCATAATATCTTACATACGCTATCCCCACAGTTTCACTAGTTTCGAGCTGCTAGCTTTTCAGTTATGACTCGTGGAAAACTGGCTCTAGACTGACTTAGTTTTCTTGCGGATTACAGAGCTATAACTCAAACAGTTATACATGAAAATGGCTAAGATTTGCCTCAGACTTTCAAAATGATGTCGAAATTGATTGTGCAAACTTTCAGGTCGATCGTGAATTCATCCAACCCGTGATGCAGGACCCCAACAAAAAGAAGAGTGATCCAAAAACTGCAGGAACTAACACATGTGCGCATGGCGATGAACTTTGTCATAAGAAGAAGAAAAAGAAAAAAGATACAGGTAGCTGTTACACTCCACCGCCTCCTTGTCCCAAAACATGTCCCGATCACTGTTACAAGCCTCCACCTCCTCCTCCTTGCCCGAAACCATGTCCAGCAATGGAAATTATGTTATATCTGAATATCTCATTGCACAAACAAGTAAAAGAACAAGGTCTACTCAGTGCTTTCAGACTAGCGCTAGGACAATACCTTCCGTATACATCAGTAATGTATTCAGAAAGTAATATGTATTTTATATACTGTACTTGATGTTTTTACACGCAAGTTACAAATCACAAAATATAATTAAATGATAATTAATCATGTCTCTCTAAAGCAGTCGTCGTTATTGTTGTATAATCTTGGTTGTTGGCGGAGGACTTTAATTTCCATTTATTACCGTGCCCCTGCGCCCATTATCATCCCCCGGGCGGTGGCATAAATAGCATTTTTAATATCAGAGGGGCGGCGGGCATTAGAGGAAACAAACCGCTGGCCCCGCTTTAAGATTTACTCCGGCGAGCCGCAAAACAAAAACCGAGTGGGGGGAAACAAAGGAGGAATTCTGTTATTTTCATCTGTGCATATTTTAACGTTTCTATTGTCCTTCGAGATTTTAGAGATATAATAAATGTAACCAGATATAGTCATGAAACTTTCTCTATAGACAGAATATTTAACGCCATCTGGTTACACCACATCAATTAACAATGCACACGTATATGGTTGGTAATGGCCATCAACAAACTATGGCATGAGTTTGTTGATGGACATTACCAACCGTATATGTGTGCATTGTTAATTGATGTGGTGTCGCGAGATGGCGTTAAACATTATGTCTAGAGATACATTTTCATGACTATAGCTGGTTATATTTATTATATCTCTAAAAAGTAAAAGTATGTAGTGCCCCATACTAGAACAATATTCCAACCAGAGTGTCTCTGATCATACTGTGATAGAAAAGGCCATATATATATATATACATTATCACCTCCCTCAGTTTACAATTCCTCTCTTTTCTTTTGCCATGAGGGGAGGGCGGCAGTGCTGTAGGAAACGCGATTATCCCGGCCACAGACTGTTTGTCAATATATATATATATATATATATATATATATATAGCTCAGCTAGTGAGGATGAAGACGAATTCATACAATATCTCGGGTGGTTCTGTATAAAGTAATGCAACTTTCTCTCTAAAGAGATCGTTTCACGCCATCTGGCGATACCACACCATTAACAATCCACACACTAGCTGAGCTACACTGATGAGATGTAACAAGATCAAGATATTATATTGATTTCGATCTTGTTGGATCTTATCATGTAGCTCAGCTAGAGTGCATTTGTGTATATTGTTAATTAATGTAGAGTCGCCAGATGGCATACAATATTTTCTCTGTAGAAAAAGTTGCATTACACTGTACATAATCACCAGAGAAATTGTGTGAATTCATCCTCACTAGTTGAGCTGATGAGATGTAATTGAAATATGTAGATTGCTAATGGGTGAATTCACATATATATATATATATGTATATATATATATATATATATATATATATATATATATATATATATATATATATAATGTATATATTCTGTAAATTATCATGTAACACAACATAATTTTTGATTAATATCTTAAGAATACGACACATAAAAACCTCTCCAGTCCACACGTGCTACACCCAATGATGTCAACCCCAATTTCCTCAATAAACAACGCCACTTTTCTCTCCCCCCGTCGTTGTGTCTGCAGGAAAAATAACTCGCGCGTAATTCAATAACGCGTCCGCAATTTTTTCTCGCCGCTCTTGTTGTGTGTCCTCGCCGCACTAATGAAAAGACGTATCAGCGCAAATAATTGTGACGGGAATTGATTGCGTCCTGCAGACACAATCCCATGGGGGGTGGCCGCCTGGTGGCGGAGGGAATTCGCCGCGCGAACTAATCGGCCGCGGATCCAATTACTACGGCCGGATTAGATATGAATTGCGCGACAAACAGTCTGTGGCCGGGATAATCGCGTTTCCTCCAGCACTGCCGCCCTCCCCTCATGGCAAAAGAAAAGAGAGGAATTGTAAACTGGGGGAGGTGATAATGGAGTTTAAGCAGCAGGGCAAAGCAAGAAGATTCGATTGTATGGATTTTATATAAGTCTTAGAAATGTCGTTTATAAGGGTTATTTACTTAGACGGTGGTTACACAAGGATGTTTAATCGAAACGGTACACATTTTATAACAAATATGTTCCCGTAACTTTTATTCTTTGGAATTGTAATAAAACATGAGATCAAGAACAACTCTCAACCATGTAATAAAACTGTAGGTTCTTGTAATGGAAATTGTAACATTTATAAATATAAACGGACAATTACAAACTTTATAAGTAGTTTCAATGTATACTCCCTTGTTTTTATGATATTTAGAATTTTATATCATTATGTGATGTAATAATTTCATGAAGTAATAATTTTCGTATGAAGACACGAGCTGCTTTCGTTTATCATTCGTGAGCTGTTCTTAGAACAGCCCGGAACAACTTCCGAAGAATAAACGAAACGGACTTTGCTTTGCATGTCCTGAAAATGCCTCCATTTAAATTGATTTTGTTCGACAAGAATTAAACAATTCTAGAATTGAGTCTGTTTTTCACCATCCCACACTGAATGTTGAGGTTTACGTTTATTTTTATAGGATTCTTTTTATGCTTCTCTTCGGCTTTACCGCCACAACCATATATATGTTATAACAATATTTTTTTGTTATTTTTTAAATAAAAGGTCTACAAAATGAGACTAAAATACGACTTTCTATCATGAAATGAAATTTACTTTAATGATATGTAAAAATGTATAAATATATATATAGGTATAAATATAAATATTAAAAAAAATTATTAAAAAATGAAATGAAATAAAATGAAATGAAATTTTTCAAAATTCAAAAAATTGCCAAGCCCTATAGCTTTTCCTGTTCAAGTTGAAACAATCTCGACCTTTTTCTCGCCATCTAGACTATATTTTAAATCAACAGACTTTGTTTCAGTGTCTTGTAGCTTCTAGGACGAACCCTGCTTTGGCGCAACGGAGGTAGTTTTGTGACATTTACGATTTTTTTGTTGACATTTTGCATTTTTGCTATTTGCAGCTTTATCAGTAACTTTAGGGCAATTTAAATTAAAGTTTGATAAGTCAGTTTTAGATTATCTATCCAATGAGCCTAAACTTGTTTTTTTTTTTGGAAATTTTAATTTTTTTATTTTTGCACTTCTCCGGCAGTACACGCCTACTGGTTGACATTTTATAATATTTTTTTACCGGTTTTTCTTTAGCTTTTTACCGTGCACAAACAGACAATTGACTTTTTTCTCTACAATCAATTCCATGTTTCGCGCTTTCCCGGCTTTTCACGTTTTCACAGCTTTTCCCACTGGAGGCTTAGTGTCCGTTATATTTTTCCCGACGTCTAGAAGGATGACGCTTTCGAATGACACCTATATACATTCAAAAATGGTCGAAAAAATTGACACTTTCATTACAAATTGAAAACTAAAAATCGACGTGTCCTAGCAATTTTTGCAATAATTATAAATAAAGATTTTATCGAATTTAATCCATACTTTAGAGACACCCCGTACGTCTGTATATATACAATAATATATTTACTGGATCTCATTCGCAAATAAAAGTATGAGCTATGATAAGATAATGCAAAAAATTGTTGAAATTTGGTATTGTACCAAATTTCACATAGGTAATGGGATTAGGAACACATAAAATAGGTAAATTTGGATAGATAGATATAGAAGATCGTGCAATTCTGATCTAGTCAACAACGATAAATAATGTACTGCAAATAAATTGAATTCCCTACATTGAAACATTACACACCAAAAACATTATTCGTGCACTGTCAGTTTTACAGTGTGTGACAGTAGTGCATGCATATATTTCGGTGTACGGATTAATTTTATTTACCTAATTAAGTAAACATTCGCGTCAGCTACGTTGCCGCCGCCGCCCTTCGTCCGGGGGGGACGTAAATTACGCGTCAAACAATCGCGGCGCCGCGACGAGCGCGCCCGACGCTCGTAAATAACGCTCCGTGTAAAAAATCGTCCGCTTTAATTGAAACAGAACTGGGCCCGAGCGCACAAATGATGCGGATGAATTCCGCCTAATTTTAATTGCACCCGTAAATCAAATTGCGAGGGCGAAAATAAAGAGAAACAGTGATTTTAAAATGGGCTGCAAATAAAAAAGCATTACAAGAAAACAGTTTGGTGTTTCATTTTAGAATAAAAGTGCACTTTGTTATTATATGAATGGGTTAAAGCCAAGTAGAAATATTGACTTTACTCAAATCTGATAAAATCAGACTTACACCATGTCTGATTTTATCAGATTTGAGTAAAGTCAATATTTCTACTAGCCTTAATCAAAAGAAGTTTTCTGGCAAAGATCATAGTTCTACAGAGAGCTGATAAATAGCAGCACTTATTCTGTCTGAGTCAAGATCGGCTGTTCTGTCAAAGCAAAGGTGGTGCAAGTCTTCTGCCAAGTCAACACCTTGTGTTTTAAGAAAAATGTTTTATGTGTCTTGTATTTCCCCGCATAGAGTCGTTATAAATTAACCAAAATAAATAAATAATACATCATTTTAAAGCTAAATAAATGTCAAATATAATTATATCATCATTTAGTTTTTAATTTAAAAATTGAATTTATTACGAATTTTTTTAATAAAAAGATTTTATCAACATGTTATATGTCTTGAATTTTCCCGTATAGAGTCGGTATACATTGACCTAAATAAATGTATAATACTACATTTTGAAGCTAAATAAGTGCCAAATATAAATATATCATCAATTAGTTTTAAAATCAAAAATTAAATTTATTACGATTTTTTTAATAAAATGTTTTTATCCATATGTTATGTGTCTTGTATTTCCCCGCACAGAGTCGTTATAAATTAACCAAAATAAATAAATAATACATCATTTTAAAGCTAAATAAATGCCAAATATAATTATATCATCATTTAGTTTTTAGTTGAAAAATTTAATTTATTATGAATTTTTTTAATAAAAAGATTTTATCAACATGTTATATGTCTTGAATTTTCCCGTATAGAGTCGGTATACATTGACCTAAATAAATGTATAATACTAAATTTTGAAGCTAAATAAGTGCCAAACATAAATATATCATCGATTAGTTTTAAAATCAAAAATTAAATTTATTACGATTTTTTTAATAAATAGTTTTTATCCATATGTTATGTGTCTTGTATTTCCCCGCACAGAGTCGTTACAAATTAACCAAAATAAGTAAGTAATACATCATTTTAAAGCTAAATAAATGCCAAATATAATTATATCATCATTTAGTTTTTAGTTGAAAAATTGAATTTATTACGAATTTTTTTAATAAAAATATTTTATCAACATGTTATATGTCTTGAATTTTCCCGTATAGAGTCGGTATACATTGACTAAAATAAATGTATAATACTACATTTTGAAGCTAAACAAGTTCGAAACATAAATATATCATCGATTAGTTTTAAATTAAAAAATTAAATTTATTACGATTTTTTTAATAAAGAGTTTTTATCCATATGTTATGTGTCTTGTATTTCCCCGCACAGAGTCGTTACATATTAACCAAAATAAGTAAGTAATACATCATTTTAAAGCTAAATAAATGCCAAATATAATTATATCATCATTTAGTTTTTGGTTGAAAAATTGAATTTATTACGAATTTTTTTAATAAAAAGATTTTATCAACATGTTATATGTCTTGAATTTTCCCGCATAGAGCCGGTATACATTGACCTAAATAAATGTATAGTACTACATTTTGAAGCTAAATAAGTGCCAAACATAAATATATCATCGATTAGTTTTAAATTCAAAAATTAAATTTATTACGATTTTTTTAATAAAAAGTTGTTATCTATATGTTATGTGTCTTGTATTTCCCCGCACAGAGTCGTTATAAATTAACCAAAATAAATAAATAATACATTATTTTAAAGATATGTAAGTGTCAAATATAATTATATCATCAGTTAGTTTTAAATTAAAAAATTGAATTTATTACGAATTTTTTTTAATAAAAATATTTTATCAACATGTTATATGTCTTGAATTTTCCCGTATAGAGTCGGTATACATTGACCAAAATAAATGTATAATACTACATTTTGAAGCTAAATAAGTGCCAAACATAAATATATCATCGATTAGTTTTGAAATCAAAAATTAAATTTATTACGATTTTTTTAATAAAAAGTTTTTATCCATATATTATGTGTCTTGTATGTCCCCGCACAGAGTCGTTATAAATTAACCAAAATAAATAAATAATACATCATTTTAAAGCTAAATAAATGCCAAATATAATTATATCATCATTTAGTTTTAAATTGAAAAATTAAATTTATTACAAATTTTTTTAATAAAAAGATTTTATCAACATGTTATATGTCTTGAATTTTCCCTATAGAGTCGGTATACATTGGCCAAAATAAATGTATAATACTACATTTTGAAGCTAAATAAGTGCCAAACATAAATATATCATCAATTAGTTTTAAAATCAAAAATTAAATATTAATTAACCAAAATAAATAAATAATACATCATTTTAAAGCTAAATAAATGCCAAATATAATTATATCATCATTTAGTTTTTAGTTGAAAAATTGAATTTATTACGAATTTTTTTAATAAAAAGATTTTATCAACATGTTATATGTCTTGAATTTTCCCGTATAGAGTCGGTATACATTGACCAAAATAAATGCATAATACTACATTTTGAAGCTAAATAAGTGCCAAACATAAATATATCATCGATTAGTTTTAAATTCAAAAATTAAATTTATTACGATTTTTTTTAATAAAAAGCGTTTATCCATGTTATGTGTCTTGTATTTCCCCGCACAGAGTCGTTATAAATTAACCAAAATAAATAAATAATACATCATTTTAAAGCTAAATAAATGCCAAATACAATTATATCATCATTTAGTTTTTAGTTGAAAAATTGAATTTATTACGAATTTTTTTAATAAAAAGATTTTATCAACATGTTATATGTCTTGAATTTTCCCGCATACAGTCGGTATAAATTGACCAAAATAAATGTATAATACTACATTTTGAAGCTAAATAAATGCCAAATATAATTATACCATCACTTAATTTTTTTTTAAATTAGTGCATTTATTAACATTTTTTTGGTGGAGAAAACGAGCGTTTTGTGGGCCATTTAAAACAAAATACTATTATCTGAATACAAAATGTTTTTCCAGTGCGCCCACTGCTTTGCTTTGAGAAAAATATAACATACCAAACATTGTAATAGTTCTATTACAATGTTTGGGATGTTATAATAAATAATATATAACAAACAACAGTAACAAAACAAAAAAAATTAGTTTGTTTGTTACTGTTGTTGTCAAGCTATAATTAGATAGTACTTGTGTTATCATTCAAGAAAATAAAAATTGTATCAAATAAAATCCTGATTTATAATACTTCTTTTTTAAATTAGTTGCGCAATAAATAATAAATTCAGCACACGATTATTATTCCCAATTAAAATGTACGAGTTATTACTATCGCAAATTGCCACGACATTAACCTCCTATAAAAATGCGTTTATTTATATTACCTCCAACCTTGCAATTATGTCGTTTCCCCAATTACGGGCGGCTCAATTAGGGGCACTAGCACACATACACACGGTAACAACCACCACACCACACACGACGGCTGTTGTTCCAGTAAACGTGCACACCACGGAAGGTTGCAACGGACTGACGCGACCTTTAATATTTGCCTATTAGGAATTATATACTAACTTGGCTGCCGACTGCATTTTCGTTTTATACTCGTTATCGTCTATCAATGACGCCGCCACACAGCCGGTGATAGCAGAAAATAGTGCAAATGTGTGATGATACACAAAGGAATTTTAATCGCGATATGATTACTAACCAAAATATGAGTTATCGAAAGATAATATACAAAAATTTGGTATGTAACTGATATACTGGAATTAATCAGAAAAAAAAAGTGCATTTTTGTGTCACAGCTTTATTTAATTGTATTATGTCTTTATATACTGACACTGATTTTTTAACAGGCAAAAATCTAAAATATATGTATGGATGAAATAAACAATTATCTAGCACGCTTATATATCTGGCTATGTGATAATATGTGCCTAAACTTTTGTAAATCTATATAAGACGAGGTTCAAGATTCGTTGGAGAAACCGGACGTAAGTATATGTTAATTCATTTAGTCTTATATTCTCTTTATTTGTATTGTGAGGAGTGTTACTTTTTATTTTTATTGTTATGTATTTTTTTTTGTTTCTTGCTCTAGATGTATGAGCATTGTGTATTGGGGGAGGAGTGTATTTTTTGAGCACTATGCCAAATAAAGGTTCTATTATATGTTAATTGAAAATATGTTTAAATGATTAAAAGTAAATTGTAATATTTTTACGGTTAACATTAATAAGCATACTATAGAGAGAGTTACAAAAATTAAATAGTTAGGAATTGTTCTAGATAAAAATTTAAATTTTAAAAATCATGTTAATTTTATTATGAAAAAGATTTCTAAAAAAATGTTTTTGTATAGCAGACAAGGACCATTCAATATTTCAACGAAAATATTATTATATAAAGGTCGTTTGAGACAGAACAATTTCTTGACTCAAAAGTTAATGAAGATGCGAGACAATCTAAATTGTCTCGTATCATACAGCAAATTATTTGAGATATTGAATTGGATGGTAGATCAAATGGAAACATTTAACGCGTTCTATATATCAAGGACAAATTGTATGAGAGGAGGATATATGACATAATTTCTTTGAACAACTTTTGAGCTAAGAAATTGTCGTGTCTAAAACGACCTTAAGGCAATATTACACCCGCACCTTGAATATTGTTCAATTCTAGTAAATATAAGTAAAGCACAATTAAATCGGCTGCACAAATTACAGAATAAAGTCATGAGATGTATTTTGGACTGTAACAGGTATCCTGTCGATTTAACCCTTTCGGCCGTGCCGGTGACAAGAAATAAATTTAAGAATGAATGATAAATAAATAGAAAATTAATTAAATATTTCGCGTTTCATGTTTTTTCACATTGACTTTTGATATGATTTTTCTCTGAAATTTCCTTATATAATCTATACCTATCATAATATACATCTCTGATCGCAGAAAAATAATCCCTTTCAGAATCCCTAACAAAATTGACACTTTCATTAAAAATTGACAATTTAAAAATAAAAAACGTCGATTTTTATTTTTAAATTGTCAATTTTCAATGAAAATGTCAATTATTTTCGACCATATTTGAATGTGCAATGACGTTATCCGAGCAATTTTTGAATTTTTTTTTTTTAAATAAAGATTTTATCGTATTTATTCCATACACCCTTCTATGTCTGTATATACACAAATTATCATAAAATATTTACTGGATTTCATTCGCAAACAAAAGCATGAGCTATAATAAGATAATGCAAAAAATTGTTGAAATTTGGTATCGTACCAAATTTCACATAAGTAATAGAAATAGGTACATTTTTGTGTTCAATTATAATTATTTTACTCATACAGCTGCAGAAGAAGAAGATATATTTATTGTAACATACATACATACAAGATATACATACATATACAAGAAGCCATCGAGATACAGCTGCATTATATTATATGTCTGTATATATTAATGTTATCATGATAATATTGCAGGAATTCAAATCACCATTTAATTACTAACGCAGGTATGAGTTGTGATAAGATAATGCAAAAATGATTGAAATTTCATATGGAAATGATATCCTGGTAGAAATATGTAGTAAAAATGTCATAGTGAATGGTTTTAAAAATTTAATTGGGGTTGGATTATTTTCGAAATTAGTAGGTTATACTAATTGTGATGTTTGAGGGTAATCCCTTAATAAAAAATCGATATCTTTGCTAGATTAACTCACCTCTACCAGCACGGTAGAAAATGTTAAGATTGTTTCAAATGGAACCATTAAAGCTATAGGGCTTGGCAAATTGTTCGAACTTGGAAAATTTTGTTTCATGATAGAGAGTTGTGCTTGATCGTCATCGGGTAAAACTTGACAATGCCTAGAGCTTAGGCGAAACTAGTTGTTGCAAACAATTAAATAAGTGGTAAAAAACATAGTAGTTTTATTCATCTCCTTTATCTCATTTAATAGGTATTTTAATTCCAAAGAAAACTGCAAAAAAAATATTGTTATATAAATTTTACCGTTTGGGTGGAAAATCCGAAAAAGTGAGTAAAAATAAAATGAAAATTATCTAATCAAACTCAGCTTTAGGTTGTTGAATAGATAATTTTCAACCTAATCAAAAATCTTAATAAACCTTTTTCGTAGCACGAAAAATACACCCGTCACAAATTTAATTTGAAAAGTGATAAAAATAGGTAAATTTTCCAAAACTATCCGCAGTTGCGTCAAAGCAGGGGTCGTCATAGCTGCGACATGGCACCGAAACTAAGTCATTTGACTTGAAATATAGTCTAGATCGCGAGAAAACTGTCGAGATTGTTTCAAATGGAACCGGCAAAGCTATAGAGCTTGGCAAATTTTTCGTACTTTGAATATTTTACTTCATGATAGAGAGTTGTGCTTTATCTCATTTTGTAGGCATTTTACTTCCAAAGAAAATTATGAAAAAACATTGTTATAAAATATATACCATTTTGGCGATAAAGCCGAAGAAGTGAATAAAAATAAAATGAAAATTATCCAATCAAAATCAGATTCAGCCCATTGAATAGACAATTTTCGTTCAAATAAAAAGTCTTAGTACAATTTTTCCCTAAAGCGAAAGATACACCCGTCATAAATTTAATTTGAAAAGTGATACAAATAGGTAAATTTTTCTAAACTATCCGCAGTTGCGTCAAAAGTAGGGGTCGTCATAGTTGCGACATGGCACCGAAACTAAGTCATTTGATTTGAAATATAGTCTAGATCGCGAAAAAACTGTCGAGATTGTTTCAAATGGAACCGGCAAAGCTACAGAGCTTGGCAAATTTTTCCTACTTTGAATATTTTACTTCATGATAGAGAGTTGTGCTTTATCTCATTTTATAGGTATTTTAATTCCAAAGAAAATTGCGAAAAAATATTGTTATAAAAAATTAACTGTTTGGGCGGTAAAGCCGAAGAAGTGAATAAAAATAAAATGAAAATTATCCAATAAAAATCACCTTAGCCCATTAGATAGATAATTTTGAACCAAATAAATAATCTTAGTACAATTTTTCCCTAACACGAAAGATAAACCCGCCACAAATTTAATTTGAAAAGCGATAAAAATCGGTAAAATTGCCAAAAACTATCCTCAGTTGCGTCAAAGCAGGGGTCGTCATAGCAGTGACATTGCACCGAAACTAAGTCATTTGATTTGAAATATAGTCTTGATGGCGGGAAAAATGTCGAGTTCGTTTCAAATAAAACCGGTAAAGCTACACGGCTTGGCAAATTTTTCGAACTTGGAAAATTTTATTTCATGATAGAGAGTTGCTGTTGATCTCATTTTGTAGGTCTTATAATTCCAAAGAAAAATAAAAAAACATATTGTTATAAAAATTGTACCGTTTTGGCGGTAAAGCCGAAAAAGTGAAGAAAATAAAAATGAAAATAGTCCAATCAAGATCAACTTTAGCCCATTGGATAGAGACCATTCTACCAAATAAAAAGTCCTAGTACAATTTCTTCCTAAAGCGAAAGATACGGCCGTCACAAATTTAATTTGAAAGTGATAAAAATCTGTAAAATTGCCAAAACTATCCTGCATTGCGTCTAAGCAGGGGTCGTACTAGAAGCGACTTGACATTGAAACTAAGTAATTTGATTTGAAATATAGTAGTCTAGATAGTGGGAAAAATGTTGAGATTGTTTCTAATATAACTGGTAAAGCTACAGAGCTTGGCAAATTTTTCGAACTTGGAAAATTTTATTTCAAGATAAAGAGTTGCTGTTGATATCATGTTGTAGGCATTACAATTCTAAAGAAAATTACAAAAAATATTGTTATAAAAAGTGTACCGTTTTGGCGGTAAAGCCGAAGAAGTGAATAAAAATAAAATTAAAATTGTCCAATCAAAATCAGCTTTAGTCCGTTGGATAGAGAATTTTCAGCCCAATAAAAAATCTTATTACAATTTTTCCCTAAAACAAAAAATAAACCCGTCACAAATTTAATTTGAAAACTGATACAAGATTAGTAAACTATCCTTCGTTGCGTCAAAGCAGGGCTCGTTATAGCAGTGACATGGCACCGAAACTAAGTCATTTGATTTGAAATATAGTCTAGATAACAGGGAAAATGTCTAGATTGTTTCACATTGAACTAAAAAGGATAAAGCTTGGTAAATTTTATTTCATGATAGAAAGTCGTGTTTAAATTTTATGGTGACATAAAATAAAACAATTGAATTCCTGCTAGATTAACTAACTCACCTCTACCACCACTTAATGAGTTGCCCTCGAATTATACAACATCCTGTATTGCAAACATATGGTAAACACTCTTTATAAATTTATTCACTTTATATGCATTCCAACTCGAGTTATTACGTTTGAAAGATTGTAATATACTTGAAATAGTAACAATTTGTAATTTAAAAAAATTAGAGTGTATACATTTCGGCAATTTTATACAAAAATAATATGTTTATATACATAAATAATATGTTTATATACATAAATAATATGTTTATTTACATAAAATTGTACGAAGTTACGTTTTTAAAACAATTCTACAGGGTTGTAGGCATGGCAGCAGGTTGGGAACTAAATGAGCGCTGTAAATTTCAACCAAAAATGTATATTTACGATAAGACAGTATAAAATTAGTATATTTTTTTGTAAGTTTGCAAACATTCGATCGAACAATCGCAATAAATCTCATGCAATAATAAAATTGTAAAAATGCAAGAAAAATCCCACCCCTCCTCGCACGCGCGTTAACTTTCATAAACCCCGGCTGCACGTCCGCATTAAATATACAGCTTCATTTCATATTCATATTTCAGCTTGCACATGTCGCAAATAACTTATAACGCGGCCGCGCAAGTATTACACCGCCTTCCCGCCGCCGCCAGCCGCCCCCCGCTGTGCGGAATTAGCTAGGGCCGCATCTTACACGACCCTTATACATACACACAACATACGTACGCGCCCGAGAGAGCAAATCAAATTTATACGAATTCCTGTTTGTGTTTGCGCGAATTGTGCCGCTCTCTCGTATTACCGCGGGGGAATCATAACGCCATGAGCGCGAATGGAAAAATGACTGCTCTCAGGTCTCAAAAGCGAGACATACACACACAGGGAGAGAGAAACAAGGGTTTAATCAACATATTTGATTGGTTTTGGGAGGGTAAAACGACACGTATGTAATAGAACGACGTGGATACATATTACGAGGTACAATACGATTCCCTTGTTATCACGAGTTGTTCAAAAACTACGTTAGATTAAAGAAAATATAATATAATATAATAATAAGCCTTTATTATCCAACAGAAAGAATTTCCAATTAAAAAAAATAGGTTGTATCTGTAAAGCAGAAACATAAATTTTTCTAGTATTTTTCACAAGTTGAGAAATTTGCCCCATCTTTGTACAGCTATATCACGGTAAGTATTGGAGAAAAAATAACGTTTACTAATGAAAATTGAAGGAAATTTAATGCTCTACAACTTTGTATATAAATATTTTCCTCGAACACACCAATGTTTAGAAGATATAAGCAAAAATACTGTAAAAAAAAACTCGAAATGTTCAGTGATTTTGCTTATATCTTCCAAGTCATGGGATTTTCGAAGAAAATGTCTATATACAAAGTTGTAGAGCAAAAATAAAAGTCAAGAAGCAGAAACATGCATTTTTCTAGTATTTTTCACAAGTTGAGAAATTGGCCCCATCTTTAAACTGCTATATCTCGACAAGTATTGGATAAAAATTAACGTTTACTAATGAAAATTACAGGAAATTTAATGCTCTACAATTTTGTATATACATATTTTCCTTGAAAACGCCAAAATTTAGAAGATATAAGCAAAAATACTGAAAAAAAAAACTCGAAATGTTCAGTGTTTTTGCTTATATCTTCAAAATCATGGGGTCTTCGAAGAAAATGTCTATATACAAATTTGTAGAGGAAGAATAAAAGTCAAGAAGCAGAAACATAAAGTTTTCTAGTATTTTTCACAAGTTGAGAAATTTGCCCCATCTTTGCACTGCTATATCTCGGTAAGTATTAGATAAAAATTAACGTTTAATAATGAAAATTCAAGGAAATTTAATGCTCTACAACTTTGTATATAAATCTTTTCCTCGAAAACACCAACGCTTAGAAATACTGAAGAAAAAAAACTCGAAATGTTCTGTGTTTTTGCTTATATCTTCCTAATCATGGGATTTTCGAGCAAAACATTTTCTCGTATTTTTCACAGGTTGAGAAATTTGCCCTATCTTTGCACTGCTATATCTAGGCAAGTACTGGATAAAAAATAACGTTTTCTAATGAAAATTGAAGGAAATTTAATGCTCTACAACTTTGTATATAAATATTTTCCTCGAAAACACCAAGGCTTGGAAGATATAAGCAAAGAAACTGAAAAAAGAAAAACTCGGAATGTTCAGTGTTTTTGCTTATATCTTCCAAATCTTGGGGTTTTCGAAGAAAATGTCTATATATAAAGTTGTAGAGCAAAAACATACATTTTTCTAGTATTTTTCACAAGTTGAGAAATTTGCCCCATCTTTAAATTGCTTTATCTCGGCAAGTATTGGATAAAAAATAACGTTTACTAATGAAAATTGAAGGAAATTTAATGCTCTACAATTTCGTGTATAAATATGTTCCTCGAAAACACCAAGGTTTAGATGATATAAGCAAAAAACTGAAAACAAAACTCGAATTTTGCAGTGTTTTAGCTTATATCTTCGAAATAATGGGGTTTTCGAAGAAAATGTCTATATACAAAGTTGTAGAACAAAAATAAAAGTCAAGAAGCAGGAACATGCATTTTTCTAGTTATTTTGAGTAATTTGAGAAATTTGCCCCATCTTTGAACTGCTATATCTCGGTAAGTATTGGATAAAAAATAATGTTCTCTAACGAAAATTGAAGGAAATTTAATGCTCTATAACTTTGGATATAAATATATTCCTCGAAAACACCAACGTTTAGAAGATATTAACAAAATACTGAAGAAAAAAAACTCGAAATGTTCAGTGTTTTTGCTTATATCTTTCTAATCATGGGGTTTTCGAGGAAAACATGCATTTTCTCGTATTTTTCACAAGTTGAGAAATTTGCCCTATCTTTGCACTGCTATATAACGGCAAGTAATGGATAAAAAATAACGTTTTCTAATGAAAATTGAAGGAATTTTAATGCTCTACAACTTTGTATATAAATATTTTCCTCGAAAACACCAAGGTTTGGAAGATATAAGCAAAGAAACTGAAAAAAGAAAATCTCGAAATGTTCAGTGTTTTTGCTTATATCTTCCAAATCTTGAGGTTTTCGAAGAAAATGTTTATAAATAAAGTTGTAGAGCAAAAACATACATTTTTCTAGTATTTTTCACAAGTTGAGAAATTTGCCCCATCTTTAAATTGCTATATCTCGACAAGTATTGGATAAAAAATAACGTTTACTAATGAAAATTGAAGGAAATTTAATGCTCTACAATTTCGTGTATAAATATGTTCCTCGAAAACATCAAGGTTCAAATGATATAAGCAAAAAACTGAAAACAAAACTCGAATTTTTCAGTGTTTTAGCTTATATCTTCGAAATAATGAGGTTTTCGAGGATAATGTCTATATACAAAGTTGTAGAACAAAAATAAAAGTCAAGAAGCAGGAACATGCATTTTTCTAGTTATTTTTGAGTAAGTTGAGAAATTTGCCCCATCTTTGAACTGCTATATCTCGGTAAGTATTGGATAAAAAATAACGTTCACTAACGAACATTGAAGGAAATTTAATGCTCTATAACTTTGGATATAAATATTTTCCTCGAAAACACCAACGTTTAGAAGATATTAGCAAAATACTGAAGGAAAAAAAGTCGGAATGTTCAGTGTTTTTGCTTATATCTTTCTAATCATGGGGTTTTCGAGGAGAACATGCATTTTCTCGTATTTTTCACAAGTTGGGAAATTTGCCCTATCTTTGCACTACTATATCTCGGCAAGTAATGGATATAAAACAACGTTTTCTTATGAAAATTGAAGGAAATTTAATGATCGATAACTTTGGATATAAATATTTTCCTCGAAAACACCAACATTTAGAAGATATTAGCTACTGAAGAAAAAGACTCGAAATGTTCAGTGTTTTTGCTTATATCTTCCTAATCATGGGGTTTTCGAGGAAAACATGCATTTTCTCGTATTTTTCACAAGTTGAGAAATTTGCCCTATCTTTGCACTGCTATATATGCGGCAAGTAATGGATAAAAAATAACGTTTTCTAATGAAAATTGAAGGAAATTTAATGCTCTACAACTTTGTATATAAATATTTTTCTCTAAAACGCCAAGGTTTGGAAGATATAAGCAAAGAAACTGAAAAAAAAAACTCGAAATGTGTTTTTGCTTATATCTTCCAATCTTGGGGTTTTCGAAGAATGTCTATATATAAAGTTGTAGAGCAAAAACATAAATTTTTCTAGTATTTTTCACAAGTTGAGAAATTTGCCCCATCTTTAAATTGCTATATCTCGGCAAGTATTGAATAAAAAATAACGTTTACTAATCAAAATTGAAGGAAATTTAATGCTCTACAATTTCGTGTATAAATATGTTCCTCGAAAACACCAAGGTTTAGATGATATAAGCAAAAAACTGAAAACAAAACTCGAATTTTGCAGTGTTTTAGCTTATATCTTCGAAATAATGGGGTTTTCGAAGAAAATGTCTATATACAAAGTTGTAGAACAAAAATAAAAGTCAAGAAGCAGGAACATGCATTTTTCTAGTTATTTTGAGTAATTTGAGAAATTTGCCCCATCTTTGAACTGCTATATCTCGGTAAGTATTGTATAAAAAATAACGTTCACTAACGAAAATTGAAGGAAATTTAATGCTCTATAACTTTGGATATAAATATTTTCCTCGAAAACACCAACGTTTAGAAGATATTAGCAAAATACTGAAGAAAAAAAACTCGAAATGTTCAGTGTTTTTGCTTATATCTTTCTAATCATGGGGTTTTCGAGGAAAACATGCATTTTCTCGTATTTTTCACAAGTTGAGAAATTTGCCCTATCTTTGCACTGCTATATAACGGCAAGTAATGGATAAAAAATAACGTTTTCTAATGAAAATTGAAGGAATTTTAATGCTCTACAACTTTGTATATAAATATTTTCCTCGAAAACACCAAGGTTTGGAAGATATAAGCAAAAATACTGAAAAATAAAACTCGAAATGTTCAGTGTTTTTGATTATATCTTCTAAATCATGGAGTTTTCGAAGAAAATTTCTATATACAAAGTTGTAGAGCAAAAATAAAAGTCAGCAAGCAGAAACATTAATTTTTCTAGTATTTTTGCTTTCACCTCGAGGTCGAAAAAACTCAGATTCCACATCCCGGACTGACCCTCTTTCCATGTATTTTCATTACGACTGAGCATCAATAATAAAGCAACATTTTCGAAAATGTACTTTTTCCTGTTCCTCATTTATTTTCTCATTAACTATTGATCGAAAATTAATTTAATTGCCTATAACATGCATTAACTGCTGCTCTTATCATAGGTCTATATTTTAATATTTATTGAAAAAAATAGAAAAATAGGTAGTTTTTGCACTTGATTGCAATTTGCCACATTAGCACAACTTATTTCGAGTTAGTTTTTTGATATTATCATTCTAGTAACCCTTCCCAATAGTAATATGCAATAAAATATCAAGTAAGAATTTTTTTACGTTTTCAAGCTATGTGAAGCTAATACGATTGGACTACAACTCTATACCGATGGACAATGCAGAGATATTCTGTATAAATTTTCTTTGTCACGCGTTTAAAAATACAGGAAACCCCCCACTAACTACCATCAATTGTATTTGCAAATCTTTTATAAATTATTCCGTAGCCCTCAACACTGGTGCAATTGAATTTTATTAATGCATGCAATGATGGGACGATTGCCGCGGACGCAATTTAAATAATAATACGGCTGTGAGGAGTTTCAAAGAACTGCCATTAGCGGGAACGATCTAAAACCGCGCCACTTGCACTTTTTCCGATTGCCGTTTAATTTCCCATTATGATAAGACGCCCATTTTGGCAAATGTTGCAGAAATTTAATTATTTTTTTTATAATATAATTTCTTATCTCTGTATTGTTACCTAAAATTTATCACTTCTAATTAACTTTAATTCAATTCTGTTTCTTATATTTGCCCGATCTATGTTTATATTTGTCCGATGTATATTTATATTTGTAATTGTATACAATTATATATTTTTGATTAGCTAATAAACGAAATAATTATCATAGTACAGTTAACATAACCTTAGAAAATCAATCACAAACTACAACTACAACTTGTAGTAATTACACGACGTATCACTTTTTATATGCATCTAGCAAAACACAAATAAAATGTGTTGAAATTATATACATTTGTATGTACTATTGTCTTGTCTTGTCAAAATTAGACTGAAGGTCATTATTCGACAGCCAATATATATCTGTCTTTAGAGCTACGTTAGAAAATCAATCACAAATCACATGATCATACTGATTACGTAGCAAACATATTACTAAATTCAATTATACATACAGTATAACATAATAAATCATGTTATAACATTAGTGAAACATGGGTTTTTCCTATAAATACCTGTGTGTGTTGCCGGGCCACCTTCCTCTCCAATTTAAAGAGCTTTGCTGTTTGTCCCGAGCGATAAACTTGCGGCTATCCGTCTAGAAGTCCATTACGAACACACACACAAAATTTTAGAACGATCGGTCACTAATTACTGTAATTTTAGGCAAATTTACTAAGCGAACGATGCGCGACGCGAGCACTCCGGGCGAAACTGACGCGCATCGTCGTCTTGTGCGCAGATCTGCAGCCGCGGAGAAGAGCAAAAAATTATCTATTTGCTGCGTTGTATTATTTCCGAGCCACTCATGAGTCACAAAAATGTTCCATGCGGAATAATACGATTATTTAAAATAATATCTATCATGAACCAGATCAGTTGCTAAGTGGGGCGTAAAGTCGTCTCGTACGCAATATTGGTTAGCCTGATATAGAACCGCATCGGGGCTAATTTTCACATATCACCCTTCACAGTTTTTCAGAGATTTTCTGGGAAAAATATTGAGATTGTTTCAAATTTAACTGGAAAAGCTACAGAGCTAAGTACATTTTTTAAACTATTAAAATTTTATTTCATGATCGAATTTTGTAAGTATATTAATTCCAAAGAAAATTCAGAGAAAATATTTTATAAAAACTAAAGCCGAAGAAGTGAAGAAAAATAAAATAAAAATTGTCTAATCAAAATCAAGTCTAGCCCGGTATCGGTTTTCCGATACAGGCCTAGGCGATGTTTTGAAAATTGTAAAATTTTTTTTCATGTTAGAAAGTTGTATTTGTTTGCATGATTATTATTATAATTATAGATACCTAGAAAAGTGTCTTAATACTATAATTATAATAATAATAACATTTTATATAATAGTTGCCCATTTATAGGAAAATATACACACAAGGAACTAATAATAATGAATGAATTTATTAATATAAAATTATAAAAATAAATATAAATATAAAAGTATATACCGAAAAAGATATTTTTTTATATTGCAATTTTTTTTTTATATATTATTATTCATATTTAAAGATTATATTATTTATCTGTCTTTATTTGTTTAAATAAAGAAATATACAAGTTATAAATCTATTATTGCAGCAATTTTATTTAATATTTCCCTATGGCAACAGTATACATTTTATAAATCTATATTTTATAGTTGATTGAAGTATATACACCAATCAACAATTTTATGCAGTTATTACTAATGTATTTGAATTACCATCCACAATATATATTTGTGAGCGCATTCGCATTTCACCCCACAAAATCGCTCGAAAAGCGAATTTCCCAGCGCAACAATAATTACACCAAACAGTCACTGGATGTATACGTGTATTTTTTATATATCGACAAATCGCATTAGTATTCCATTTCGCATCGTTAAAGAACAAAGCCCCGACGCATGCCAATTACCATTATTAGTGCGCGTTTTGCATGTTACAACACGTTAATTAGCTTACTCCCGTAGACGAGATAATTATGTATTGTTAATGGTTATATACAGAAGACATTAAGCTAAAACTAATGACGCGTAATTGAAATATATCGTGACAATACACGACGAATGCACTGCAGGGGCCGAATGATAGAGTAAGAGGGACAGAACACACAGGGTGATTTAGGGAAAACGCTACACAGAAACACACTAAATAATGAATTATCGAAGATGTTGGTGATTAAGTTACGTAGAGAGAGTGTACAGAAATAAAAAAAGCTGACTAAAAGCATTTTGGTAATTAATTACTAAGAAATATTATATTTAGATTAATTTAGTTCTTCTATTAGAAATAAATTACGTATTCTATTATTTTGTTTTAAATTCCTTTGTGGTATAATTCTAAATTAGAGTTACTTTCATTATTTTAAAACCACACTTCTGAAAATTGAAATATATTTATTTACAAACACATTTTATTAAAACAGCTATAACTCGATTTGTAGCTATTGAATATTGCTACAAATTGTCAGCTATAGTGAAAACATGTTGCTGAATCACTAAATGCAAGTTGAAATTGTTAAACAAACAATTCTATTTTTGGCGAATTTTTAAAAATTGAATCACATATATTTACAAACACATTTTATTTAAACAGCTATAACTCAATTTGTAGCAATTGAATATTGCTACAAATTGTCAGGTATAGTGAAAACATGTTACTAAATCACCAAATGCAACATGAAATTCTTAAACAAAAAAATGTATTTTTGGGGAATTTTCAAAATTTCAATCAAATTTATTTATAAACACATTCTATTTAAACAGCTATAACTCAATTTGTAGATATTGAATATTGCTACAAATTGTCAGCTATAGTGAAAATATGTTACTAAATCACCAAATAGACGAAGAAATTGTTAGAGCAAAAAATTGTATTTTTGGCGAATTTTTAAAATTTTAATCACATTTATTTACAAACACATTTTATTAAAACAGCTATAACTCGATTTGTAGCTATTGAATATTGCTACAAATTGTCAGCAATAGTGAGAATATGTTGGTGAATCACCAAATAGAAGTTAAAATTGTCAGAACAAAAAATTCTATTTTTTGCGAATTTTTAAAATTTCAATCACATTTATTTACAAACACATTTTATTAAAACAGCTATAACTCGATTTATAGCTATTGAATATTGCTACAAATTGTCAGCTATAGTGAAAACATGTTGCTGAATCACCAAATACATGTTGAAATTGTGAGAACAAAAAAAATTATTTTTGGCGAATTTTAAAAATTTGAATCACATATTTATAAACACATTTTATTTAAACAACTATAACTCAATTTGTAGCAATTGAATATTGCTAAAAATTGTCAGGTATAGGGAAAACATGTTACCAAATCACCAAATGCAAGATAAAATTGTTAAAAAAAATATTGGATTTTTGGGGAATTTTCAAAATTTCAATGAAATTTATTTATAAACACATTTTATTTAAACAGCTATAACTCAATTTGTAGCTGTTCAATATTGCTACAAATTTTCAGCTATAGTGAAAATATGTTACTAAATCACCAAATAGAAGAAGAAATTGTTACAGCAAAAAATTGTATTTTTTGCGAATTTTTAAAATTTCAATCACATTTATTTACAAACATATTTTATTAAAACAGCTATAACTCGATTTGTAGCTAATGAATATTGCTACAAATTGTCAACTATAGTGGAAACATGTTGTTGGATGATCAAATAGAAGTTGAAATAGTTAAAGCAAAAATTAAATTTTTGCGGAATTTTTAAAATTTCATTCGCATTTATTTACAAACACATTTTATTAAAATAGCTATAACTCAATTTGTAGCTATTGAATAATTCTAAAAATTATCAGCAATAGTGGAAACATGTTCATGAATCACCAAGTCCAAGTTGAAATTCTTAAAGAAAAAATTGTATTTTTGGCGAATTTTTAAAAGTTCATTCACATTTATTTACAAACACATTTTATTAAAACAGCTATAACTCGATTTGTAACTATTGAATATTACTACAAATTGTCAGCTATTCTGAGAACATGTTGGTAAATTACAAAATGGAAGAAGAAATTGTTAAATCAAAACATTGTATTGTTGGCGGATTTTTAAAATTTCATTCACATTTATTTACAAACACATTTTATTGAAACAGCCATAACTCGACTTGTAGCGATTGAATATTGCTACAACTTGTCAGATGTAGTGAAAACATGTTGGTGAATGACCAAATAGAAGTTCAAATTTTTAGACAAAAAAAATATATTTTTGGCGATTTTTTAAAAGTTCATTCACATTTATTTACAAACACATTTTATTAAAACAGCTATAACTCGGCTTGTGGCGATTGAATATTGCTATAAATTGTCAGATGTAGTGAAAACATGTTGGTGAATGACTAAATAGAAGTTCAAATTTTTAGACAAAAAAAATATATTTTTGGCGATTTTTTAAAAGTTCATTCACATTTATTTACAAACACATTTTATTAAAACAGCTATAACTCGGCTTGTGGCGATTGAATATTGCTATAAATTGTCAGATGTAGTGAAAACATGGTGGTGAATGACCAAATAGAAGTTCAAATTTTTAGACAAAAAAAATATATTTTTGGCGATTTTTTAAAAGTTCATTCACATTAATTTACAAACACATTTTATTAAAACAGCTATAACTCGATTTGTAAATATTGAATATTGCTACGAATTGTCAGCTATAGTGAAAACATGTTACTGAATCACAAAATGTAAGATGAAATTATTAAACTAAAAATTGTATTTTTGGGGAATTTTTAAATTTTCAATCACATTTATTTATAAACACATTTTATTAAAACAGCAATAACTGGATTTGTAGCTATTGAATATTGCTAAAAATTGCTAGCTATAGTGGAAATATATTGCTGAATCACCAAGTGCGAGTGGAAATTGTTAAACAAAAAATTGTATTTTTGGAGAATTTTTAAAATTTCAATCACATTTATTTATAAACACATTTTATTAAAACAGCTAGAACTCGATTTGCACCTATTGAATATTGCTAAAAATTGCTAGTTATAGTGAAAACATATTGATGAATCACCAAGTGCGAGTGGAAATTGTTAAACAAAAAATTGTATTTTTGGAGAATTTTTAAAATTTCAATCACATTTATTTACAAACACATTTTATTAAAACAGCTATAACTCAATTTTTAGTTATTGAATATTGCTACAATTTGCCAGCTATGGTGAAAACATGTTGATGAATCACCAACTGTAAGTTGAAATTATTAAACAAAAAATTGTATTTTTGGCGAATTTTTAAAATTTCATTCACATTTATTTACAAACACATTTTATTAAAACAGCTATAACTCGATTTGTAGCTACAGAACATTGCTACAAATTGGCAGTTATAGTAAAAACATGTTGGTGAATCTCAGTATAAGTTGAAATTGTTAAAAAAAAAATTATATTTTTTGGAGAATTTTTAAAATTTCAATCACATTTATTTATAAACATAAAAAAAGCTATAACTCGATTTTTAGCTATTATATATTGCTACAAATTGTCGGCTATAGTGAAAACATGTTACTAAATCACCATATGCAATATGAAATTGTTAAATAAAAAATTGTCTTTTTGGGGAATTTTTAAAGTTTCATTGATATTTATTTAAAATACATTTTATTAAAATAGCTATATCTCTATTTATAGCGATTGAATATTGCTACAAATTGTCAGCTATAGTGAAAATATGTTATTGAATTACCAAGTGGAAGATGAAATTGTTAAACAAAAAATTGTATTTTTGGCGAATTTTTAAAATTTCATTGAGATTTATTTACAAACACATTTTATTAAAACAGCCATAACTCGACTTGTAGTTATTTAATATTGCTACAAATTGCCAACTATAGTGAGAACATATTGGTGAAATGCAAGTTGAAGTTGTTAAACAAAAAATTGTATTTTCGGCTAATTTTTCAAATTTCATTCACATTTATTTACAAACATATTTACTCGATTTATAGCTATTGAATATTGCCAATATAGCCAAATAAAATAATTAATCACCTGAGTACGGCCTGGTACTGCCTAAGTTTGCATTTTCGCGATTCACCTTTCACATTGTTTTTTGAAGTTGAGGTAAATACAAGGTGATGAAACTCCGCTGAGCTTATCCCTAGACTAGTAGAAAAGCGTCACGGCTGATAGACCGGAATACAAGTTTTATTTTTTTAAATCTACCATAATCTGAGGAAAATGCATATACAAATACCTACACAAACTATAGCAAATAGACATGACATATTGAGACAGAAATTCAAAGACAAAGACTTTAATACAGATATTCTTATGCCATTTTGTTTTATAAGGCAAAGAAGACATTAAAGACTAAAATACCAAAAAAAAAACATTAAAACTGCTTTATGACTGACAAGACTAATACAAAGAATTTAATTTAGATGTAAATTATTTATGAGATACTTTTATTTATATTTGTATTTTTATTTTTGTATATTTTTGTTGAGGTTTGTGATGTGGAGGGGTAGTGAGGGAAATGCCAATAAAGGTCTTTTTTTTTATTTTATTTTTTTTATTTATGAGATAGGTTTAATTAAAATTATTTATTATAGATTTTTTTATGTGTTATTTTAACGCCTACACCTTACGGTGGAAGGCATATGATTAAATAATTATATAATTTTTATTTTATTTGAAATTTATTTATTTATTATTTAGTTTATTCTATTTTTACACATTCCTTATATTCAGATATTATTATACATAATATGTTTAAAGAGGAAAGCTTAAATTTTTTTTATTCCATAATGTGTGGATTAATTTCGTTATATGTCAAATCTTACGAATTGTAAATTGTATATGTAAATGTAATGTGGTATTTGGCCCATAGCCAAAATAAATATTGATTCTCTATATTTTTCTGAGGAAAAGTATATGCCATTTTCTACCTTTATCAAATGAAAATCGCAACTGTTTTTTTTATAAATTTGTGTGTATACTATTGTTACTGTAATAGGCTGTAATAGGATGTAATAGGGTGTGTTATGGCCATATAACTGAGTCCACTAAATACTGAATTAAACCAGCTTTATTGTACAAAATTTTAATAAAATAATTTCAATGTTTCAATCAAACAATCCAGTGCACTTCACGTAATCACAAACATACCAAACACGCCCCAGCTCAAATGATTTATTCATATTCTACCCTCTCCCACAACTACAAAATACTTATGAGCAATCATCCCTCTCTTATAATTCAGCGATTGTTATTCCTCCACCTGCGCCGAACACATTTTACAGCTCCTAATATGTCTCGCGCCCGGGCTGCTGCTATTAATTCGTCGCAGCAGGCGCGCGCGAACTTGGTTTGATCTCGACATGGGGGTGGTGGTTGCAGTTTAGGGGACGGGGGGCTGTTATGCAACACGACAATCACTTTTAAGCGTCGTGCTCATTTAAGCGCCGTGTCAAAACGAATTTATGACATGGCGATATTGCATAAGATACAAACATTTCTGCAGAATTCATGACTGCAAACGCTAGATTCATATGAGCAATCTATTGTTGGGGTCTACTTTGATGTTAGGACGACCAAAAGATGGAAAAACAGCTGGACGTATCCATATTAGTTAGAAATTAACAGGACTTTCCCTACATCAACAAGAAGAAGAAGCTTTGTTATTTATATCTATACAAAGGGCAATAGGAAGGACTGGAAGGGATTTCTACAGAAAAAACAATAACTTAAAAATACGCTTAAATTATTTCGACACCCGAAAGCGTATAAAGAGGTTTTAAAAGATTATATATATATATATATATATATATATATATATATAATTTCATCTTGCATTTGGTGATTCAATAACATGTTTTCACTATAACTGACAATTTGTAGCAATATTCAATAGCTACAAATCGAGTTATAGCTGTTTTATTAAAATGTGTTTCTAAATAAATGTGATTGAATCTTTAAAAATTCGTCAAAAGTACAATTTTTTGTTTAACAACTTCAACTCGCATTTGGTCTTTCACCAACATGTTCTCACTATAGTTGACAATTTGTAGCAATATTAAATAGCTAAAAATCGAGTTATGGCTGTTTTAATAAAATGTGTTTGTAAATAAGTGAGAATAAAATTTTAAAATTCGCCAAAAATACAATTTTTTGTTCTCACAATTTCTTCTTCCATATTGTGATTCACCAACATGTTCTTACTATAGCTGACAATTTGTAGTAATATTAAATAGCTACAAATCGAGTTATGGCTGTTTTAATAAAATGTGTTTGTAAATAAATGTGAATGAAATTTTAAAAATTCGCCAAAAATACAATTTTCTGTTCTCACAATTTCTTCTTCCATATGGTGATTCACCAACATGTTCTTACTATAGCTGACAATTTGTAGCAATATTGAATTGCTACAAATCGAGTTATGGCTGTTTTAATAAAATGTGTTTGTAAATAAATGTGAATGAAATTTTAAAAATTCGCCAAAAATACAATTTTTTGTTCTCACAATTTCTTCTTCTATATTATGATTCACCAACATGTTCTCACTATAGCTGACAATTTGTAGTAATATTAAATAGCAACAAATCGAGTTATGGCTGTTTTAATAAAATGTGTTTGTAAATAAATGTGAATGAAATTTTAAAAATTCGCCAAAAATACAATTTTTTGTTCTCACAATTTCTTCTTCTATATGGTGCTTCACCAACATGTTCTCACAATTTCTTCTTCTATATGGTGCTTCACCAAGATGTTCTCACTATAGCTGACAATTTGTAGCCATATTGAATTGCTACAAATCGAGTTATGGCTGTTTTAATAAAATGTGTTTGTAAATAAATGTGAATGAAATTTTAAAAATTCGCCAAAAATACAATTTTTTGTTCTCATAATTTCTTCTTCTATATGGTGATTCAGCAACATGTTCTCACTATAGCTGACAATTTGTAGCAATATTGAATTGCTACAAATCGAGTTATGGCTGTCTTAATAAAATGTGTTTGTAAATAAATGTGAATGAAATTTTAAAAATTCTCCAAAAATACAATTTTTTGTTCTCACAATTTCTTCTTCCATATGGTGATTCACCGACATGTTCTCACTATAGCTGACAATTTGTAGCAATATTGAATTGCAACAAATCGATTTATGGCTGTTTTAATAAAATGTGTTTGTAAATAAATGTGAATGAAATTTTAAAAATTCGCCAAAAATACAATGTTTTGTTTAACAACTTCAACTTGCATTTGGTCTTTCACCAACATGTTCTTACTATAGTTGACAATTTGTAGTAGTATTAAATAGCTACAAATCGAGTTATGGCTGTTTTAATAAAATGTGTTTGTAAATAAATGTGAATAAAATTTTAAAAATTTGCCAAAAATACAATTATTTGTTCTCACAATTTCTTCTTCTATATGGTGATTTACCAACATGTTCTCACTATAGCTGACAATTTGTAGGAATATTCAATTGCTAGAAATCGAGTTATAGCTGTTTTAATAAAATGTGTTTTTAAGTAAAAGTAATAGAAATTTTAGAAATTCACAAAAAATACATATATACAATATATATATATATATATATATATATATATATATATATATATATATATATATATATATATTAATGATGACATGTGTCTTTTAGTTATTAACACGAATAAATTGAAATATAACAGCACTTTTCATTGTTTTGTTTTTTCTTGCACATGGGTGTATGTATTATGTGCGAAGGGTTGGTCGATTAGAAGATTTTATCCCGCAGCCGGAGGTCGCTCGTAGTCTTCCTTTCAGAATTTATTAGGGTTATATTTAAATTGAATCTAAGCTGCGGATCAGACCCGTGCGCGCGTTTTAATCCTCCGTTTTATAACCCCCGCAGCTCGCTGGAATCCCCTTTTATTGTATTAAATTAATGAATTTATTGACTGATCAAAAGTAAGCATGATATTCAGTTAGACACAATTTAAATCACCAAACTCCCTCTATCGAACCCACCCTAATTATGTCTATATGTGTATTTTTTCTGTAAATGTATATCTGTGAGATGGTAATATCTATCATCGATACAGAGTTGCCTCTACGAAAAGTGAAGACATTCAATATTATTAAGTCCAGCCTAGCTATCATTTCTGACAGCAATTTTCCTTGTAGTTCAAACTGGAGTAGAGATATAAATTGATCTGTTACAGATGGTAAAGTACCTCTTTCTCTCCCAAATCCTAGATCTTTACAATGTGTTTCAAACGTGTTGATTTAGGAGGTTTTATAGAAGTTGTACGTGTGGAATTAGAAGCGAATATCAGAGCCCATTAAATATTTATTCTTAATATACAGCATTACGCGCAACGAGAGGCATTATTTAATACCGTAATCTGGATATAATTTCCGCTCCGGCCCGGATGTTTGTAATGCTTAAAATGTTACCTCATGTAATGGCTCTGTAGGCCGAACCGCTCATTACAAGCGCCGTCAAACCGATAACACATCTTTATCCGTATGTACCTGTTTTTCTTTTGTTCACTTTATGACATCATTTTATAATGGTGAATTATATTGCAAAATAATTCACCGAGTGTGCAAGCACATACGTGCCTTTAAATAATTGTGTTCGTTTTGTTTTATTGAATAAAATTATTTACAGGTAAAAACGGACCTATAAAACATTTTATCACCCGGTGTAATCAAACAAATCCGGTTTAGTTTGCATAAATTAGTAGCTAATGGATTGTGATTTTACAATAAAGGGATTTGATTGAAATATGTTACGAATGTACAGTTGAAATAAGGTTGAACTCAGAGTTAAGTATCAATAAAACCACAACCACAAAATACACATAATTACTAATAACAGTATGTCAATGAGTGCTTTAAAAATGGGAGTGCATGAAATCTGCTAGAGTTTTTGACTTCAGGGCTTCGTTAGGAGGAAGCATCTCATTTTGCAACTTAAATGGGCAACTGGGGCGGTCCGAGGCGCAGTGGTCTAAGGCGACGGTCTGAAGTCACTGCGTTCGCACCGTCACCGGTTCGAATCCGGTATTAATAGATCCCAATTTTCATTCGGAATTTGGGTCTATTAATCCATGGATTGTGTCTGTCTTTAGTTTAGTGTGTGGTTTTGCCTAATAGTGATTATATATACAGAGTTTATAAACTTAATAATACATAGTTTACTGGCTAGTGTGATCAATAGATCAAGGCCAACAAACCAAAAAAAAGGGCAACTATTGAGAAGTTTGCAGTTGCTTACAAAATAATATGTCAGAAAATTATTAACAAAAAAAAATATGGGCAACTATCGAGAAGTTTGCAGTTGCTTATATAATAATATGTCAGAAAATTGGTTATAAAACGTGGGTTTATGTTAACAGATTAATGGAAAAAAATAGTGTAATGCATAATTTAAGTTGGTTTATGTCAGTACATAAACCAACTTAAATGCAAGGTTAAAAACTATGCACTGGCATTGCCTAACTCACCCTTTGTTAGCATAGTTTTATTCAATGGATAAACCAGTTTTATGTTATTATCATATGAAAAAAAACTATGCGATCAAAGGTTGGAGGGTGTTAAATAACAAATACAGAAACAAATTATATGTCCATGTTTTTTTATCGCGATGACCACCTTCAATACAACAGGGGCCATTGAATAGGGTATGTAATTAAAAAAAAAACTTGTTTAGAGTTTCGCATTTGTTTTGCTATCTCGCTGTCATTCGGCAGCGGCAATCGATTCGTTATGGGGGGCAAAAAATGCGCGTGTGGAGGTTATTGCGATAGCGGATTTGTTCTGTATAACCTTTCGTGCGGGCAACATTTACAGGAAATTTATTGAGATAAAGTCAAGGCTGACCAAGCGTGCACCTCTTATTTCCTAGACAGATATGTGATCTAGTCTGCTGTTTATAATTTATTCAATTATTTGTTATATGAACAAAGGAGGCATTGCGAAATCGAATACTCTGTGTAGGATTTTAACAAAGTAGGTATGTGATGCATGATACTTTGTACATATAGCGCAGAGGCACCTCTAGAAATACGGTTACATTCACCAACAATTAGCAGCATATCAATTTTTAGTTAATATATTAATATCTTAGAGTAATAAATAATTTCACAATTAATAAATTTTGACAAATCAAGATGCAGTAGTTAACCATGCAGCTAACACATGACAAATTCTTAACGAAAATTCGATTTTCTTTTGTTTCCATAGCTATCGCTACTTTTACTTTAACATAGTTCATCTGATTTTCCCCAAATCTTCCCCCAATTTTCTTGAATTTTTTTTTATATAATTATATAAAATTTTTATATGATCGTAAAGAGAATTAATCGAATAATATAAAAATTGCAAAATACTAATACGTGACTGAATTAAAAAATATTTAACAGTTTCTTCGTGAATCGATTAAAACAGAAATTACAGTGTTCCCTCTTATTTAGATCAGACTGATTATAATTAACAAAATTGACTATTGATAGCACATAATTAATACTGATACATATAGGCTTATTTTTGTATTCATTTTTGTGTGTATTTTCTTGCTTTGGCTAATACGAAATAAATTAAATTATATAGTAATAAAAAACTGAAACAAAATAATAATTTTCACAGGTAATTTTAAAACGATGTTTAATCACTTACGTATTCAATAGATCTTGATGAAACTCGCTTTAAAACAATGGTAATAAAACGGAGGGTTGTTTTGATTTCCAAATAATATTTTATGATAACATAAAACATGATTTGAAACGCGATTTTATTCCCATTCAGTGATTCGTCACTGAGTCACCTATCTATATAATAAAATATACATCTACAGTAAATGTTCAAAACATAAAACCAGCAAGTCCAATTATAAACCCGGTGCCGCGATTCAATTAGGAAATTAATTACGCGGGCCTTTAAATTTAAATCCCCCGTGCGACATGCAGGTGGCTCGTGGGGCCGGTGTTTCATTTTCTTCTTTTGGCGGAGGCGCGGGGGTTGCGTAATTACAGCCGGACGGCGGAGAGTCGTAATCTCGTTTAATTTTTCAGTCCCGGCCATCAATTGAGATCCGCGTGTAGTGTAATTGCATTAAAAGGCGTTCGGAATTCGAATTGCGAGGGACAATTAGTGCTGCACAAAAAAAATAATGTGCATTTAAATTTTTCCTAGTGGGTTTTATTGCGCGTTCTATCGTAGGTTAACGGAAAACCGAAAGATATTTAATATCTTAAAAATGTAACGATACTATATATATTATCAATCTCTATTTGGCTATCGACCCATACATGGGTCTTTCCGCCTTGCGTATACATTGTATTATGTGTAAGGTATGTACAATAAAATAAATATAATAATAAAAATAATATAAATAATGAATGATTCTAAAACTAATATTATAAAAAAAATATATTTTTAAAATTAAGAGATGTAACGATATTATAATATTGGTTAATTACATCCTTGCATTTTTTGAGAAAAATATCATCAAGTTTTTTTAATGACTGTAAACTTTCTGATGACAAGGTTTTCCGACAATATAGTGTAAGGTATGTACAATAAAATAAATACAATAATATCAATAATATAAATAATGAGGGATTCTAAAACTAATATTATAAAAGAAAATATATTTTTTAAATTAAGAGATGTAACGATATTAATTACATCCTTGCATGTTTTTTTTAATGACTGTAAAATTTCGGATAACAAAGTTTTCCAACGATATTTCAAAAAAAAATATACTACTGACATCAATCCTTTAATTTTTATCCCCAAATATACTAATCAGGCTATCGAAAACAGTATGTGGTATAATTTTCTTTCTCTCGTATGAAACTTGTTTTGAAGAAAATTATTTGTTCTATAAGAGGGGAGGTTTTACCTTGTTTTTGACTCATTTGCACAAAAAGTGTATATGTGTTATTACAAATTAACCATTTAAAAACCGAAACAATAAACTCAATCAACAACAAATTCTTCACATTCTCCCCCATCAAATAAAATGTTAACGAATGCAATTGCTATAAAAATACTTAAGCTTCGTTTACAAATTAATGAAGTGCCGGGCCATTCTTCCGCCTCGCACAAGCCACAATTCAATTCAATTGCACCCTCCACCACAATGTTAATATTGATACCGGCGCCTGGACCCTGGCCGCCGCCTCCATTGTGCTCGCATTATTTACCCCGGGTCATTTACAAGATTGGATCTCCACCGGCCGCCTCATTAATACACCAGATGTAAATCGTATTTTTATAAACTCGCCGCCACGGCCGGGGCTCGTTAATATTTATGAACCCGTAGGGTTCTCAATAAATCTACCCCGCGCTCACACACACAAACACATACATGTAGAACTGTGGAAAGCAAACGAAACAATATGCACTCATTTGGGAAATGGAATTTAAAATTACGAGTTTGCAACGTGTGTGCTTTTTTTTCTCGTGTACAAGGCGCGATATTTATTACGCGCTAATGGATTTTTCCCAGGCCTGGAGGGAGGTGGAGGGCGGGAGAGCGCGCGCGCCCCTTTTTTAACGTTATTGATGGCGGAAAATTTGTTTGCCCCGGCTTTAGATTGAAGAGTCGGGAGTTTATTTCCAGTGAAGTCATTAAGAGACGCGTTTTTTATTAAACCGATTCCGACGTGAAGCGCTGTAATAGACACAGCATTGAATCAAATGAATTAATTTAAATGAATGTGGATATTTTTGGGCGTTCAGACTGAAACAGATTAATGCCAGCAATTAATTTAAAAATAAATTTGTATAGGACTATAGTCGTACCCCTTTCGACCATAGTCGTACCGCTTACGACTATAGTCGTACCCCTTACGACCATAGTCCTATTCCGGTGGCAAAGGGAGATGCTACTCCTCAGAGACAAAGCTAGTACAACAATGTAATTCACGTTTTGTGATTAGAGGTCCGTCCCGTACTGAGCATTGGGGACAAAAGTTCAAACCCCTTCAAACATAGTTAAAGCGTATCTAGGAAAAACAATCAGAGGGATTGTAGTTATTAAAGAATCGCAAACAAATAATTTGTAAGGAAACGCATTCTATTTTACAAATTTATACTAAACATAACATTTCCGGGGGAGTTTAAACCCCATTGGTTTCAGCGCTAAAAGAAGAAGAAAAAAACTACAATATTTGTGGCTGGTAAAGCGAGAAGCTCATAGTAGCAAATATATGGCTTCTAAAAGTTGAAATTTGTATTATCACAAATTTCTGTAAAAATACCTATTCATCATAATAATTTAGATTTATTGCTCTACAGAATTACATCCATTTACAGAACAACATACAAAATAAGAAGAAAATATAACATGGTACATACAATAAATCATACATACATTGTATCTACATACCCCCATACCTGAGGGGGGCAAATATGGCCCTGCTACTATGAGCTTCTCGCTTTACCAGCCACAAAGATTTTAGTTTTTTTCTTCTTCTTTTACCGCTGAAACCAATGGGGTTTAAACTCCCCCGGAAATGTTATGTTTAGTATAAATTTGTAAAATAGAATGCGTTTCCTTACAAATTATTTGTTCTTCTTTTTTACCGCTGATACCACAGCGGTTGATAAATCTTCGTTCTAATTTGCTATATATTAATTAGAATGGCAATCAACCGATCCGCGGCTGCAATAAAGTGAAAGCAATGAGCGCATTTTTCCCACCGAGAAAGCGCGATACAGTTTCACGTGATAATGTAATTTTCCGTTGTGTAACAAAAACCAGTCTAATTCAACTCGTGTGCGAGTGAACTGAATTCATTTGAACATCTTTAGGTAATGATAGCAAAAATTACTAATGCAGATTGCCCTGTTTAGTTTTTTTCTTTGACTCTACTTAATGTATTTTATCTACTTCTATGTTAACTATGCGCACATTAAACTCCAAACATAGTAACTGATGCATGTAAACATTATGTAACAGTATATTGATTGCATTAATTACCTTAATTACAAATAGTATGATAATACCCAAGGGATGCGAGATAGATCAGGTTGTAAGGTACACGTCGATAATTGAAATTAATAAAGGATAGACAAGGAGATATATGAAAAATTAGGAAAAATCTATGATACTAAAGTGTTTATCTTGTAACAATTATATAAAAAAAGTATGCTACTATTGTGTTATCTTGAAACAATTATACAACATTTTTTTATATGGGAATTTGTTTTTCATAAAGGGAATAATGTTTCCTTTTGTATATATTAAATTGATATATTTCATTTAGATTGTATTTTTTTATGATTATTAAATAAAATATTAAAAAAAAAGAATAGAAATAGCTATCACAAATTTTCACTCAAATATTACGAATTTCTGTTGATATACAATTGTTTGGATGATCCTATATCTTATAACCTTCCCTAGTAAACTTTATACTTGAATTATTTTACGTGTTATGATTTATTCTTGCAGTTTAACCGAACAAACAAGATGGAACAAAATAATTTAGTATAAAAACTTCATGTTATAAATTGGCGTTTATTGTGTAATACAGTCTGACATAATAATACGGTGTTGTATTCTTCGCACGCCATTAACCTTTCGCCCCCGCAGTACCGGTAACATTTGATGGTAAATACACACGGCCTGGCGGGCGGGCGGCGGCGAGAACATGCAGGCCGCCCGCCGCCAGCGCACCGACCAGTATTTCGCGTGCACTTTGCATTAATGCGACCTACATATTTGATACCTGAATTTGCCCCTCGCGCTCCATTACCCTGAACTTTGCCCAATTTTCCGAAACGTACCTAACAGCCATGCAATCAGTGTTTAAAGCACGCTCAACTAATGTTTGTTTATAAAATAATTTGGGGCGCACTATGTATCGATTTACAAAAATTCGAAAATTACATAATGAGGAATAGTTTTCATCGTCAGAAAAAAGTGATAATACAAATTTCAAATTAAACAAGCCATATCCTTGAAGATAATGAAGATATCCCATTCTTCAATGGGATATCTTCATAATCTTCTTTGTAATTGAGTTAATAACAATAAGAATAACACAATAATCTTAAAATTGGATCATGATAAATTACAGACATTTGTGATAATACAAATTTCAACTTTTACAAGCCATATGTTTGAAGATAATGAAGATTTCTCATTGGAGTCTTTATAATTAAGTTTTACAAACATTTCTAGACAAGAATGTACAATAAAATCTTAAAATTGCACCATGATGAATAGGTATTTTTGTAGGAATGTGTGATAATACAAATTTCATCTTTTACCAGCCATATGTTCGAAGATAATGAAGATTCCTCATTGTAGTCTCTATAATTAATTTTTTCAAACATTTCTATAAATGCCCATATCTTTATTAATTTTTCCTCGTGCATTCCAATAGCTTCCCCTGAACTAATCAATCAATCATCACGATGACAGAATCTTAAAATTCTCTCGATTAGGTGCTGTTGATTTTGAGAAAAGTATATTTTCTACTTATTTATTTAACTTTATGTTTAAATTAATAATTAACAATTACTAATTTATTGTTATTAAGAAAAGCAAACGCATGATTGCATGTTACAAAGCTACATGGCTTTATATGAAGCTATCGGTTTAAGAATAACATATTTGTTATGATAGGCGTGACACGACGACTATACTTTCGTCGACGCCGTGTTTTAGGGTTCAACGCAGACGATCTGCCCCGCTATCCCTTTTTAACAAATGCATACAAGCGCAGTATAAGTGCTTGAAACTGTCTCAAGGCCGTAACTGACTTATTGAAGACTTATTAAATGCTTTTTGTTATGAAGGCAGAAGTTTCATATATTGGACATTTGGTTTACCCCTGTAATAAGTACATGATAGCATGACTTTTGTTTCCATATTGCCATTGTTTAACAATTACATATTTGTTAAAATAGACATGGCTGTCCGTGAAATGTTTACGGAATTGTAGTCACATTTCTATTAGACTGCATAGTCCTGAATTAATTATAATAAAATTATTAAAAAAGAAGCACTTCTTCCCGTGATAATCCATCTAATATGGACAGAATTGCAATCCGTATTAGACTGTAAAGTCCGGTATTATTTAATATATACATACTTGTTAAGTAAACAAACACATATTTCTTGGGCCATCCTTCTAATATTGACGAAAAGATTGCAATTTCCTGTGCCCAACCATCTAATGTTGACGGAGTTGTAATACAATTCCTTGTGTCCATCCCTCGAATATCGATGTGATTGTTGCAATCTGCATTAGATTGTCATTGTCCGACATTATTTAACAAACACATATTTGTTAAAGGAAATATATATTTCCTGTGACCACCCATCGAATATTGATGGAATTGTCGCAATCTATATTAGATTGTAATGTCGGACATGATTTAACAAATGTATATTCGTTAAAAAAGTGCAAACTCCATGTGGCCATCCCTCGTAAATTCATAGAATTGTTGCAAACTGTATTAGATTGCGATGTCCGACGTTATTTAACAAACACATATTTGTTAAGGAAGCACATACTTCCTGTGGCCACCCATCGAATATCGATGGAATTGTCGCAATCTATGGTAGATTGTAATGTCGGACATGATTTAACAAATACATATTCGTTAAAGAAGTAGAAACTTCTTGTGGCCATCCATCGAAAATCGATAGAATTGTTACAATCTGTATTAGATTGCGATGTCCGACATTATTTAACAAACACATATTTGTTAAGGAAGCACATACTTCCTGTGGCCACCCATCGAAGATCGATGGAATTTTTGCAATCTGTATTAGATTGTAATGTCGGACATGATTTAACAAACACATATTTGTTAAAGGAGCCCATCGGTTCTGCCATCCATGTAATGTTAATGGAATTTGCGCTTTGTCTGTATTAGACTGTAACGTCCGACATTATTTAACAACTACTATGGCCGTCGCAACCATCTGCAATAAAAAATATGAAATACCTTGATCACTATTCCCCAAAAGTATGGTCCGTATCTGATTATCGCGAGACGATGGCGATGCGATTTTTCCATTTTTCTTCTTTTTTCTAAGAACTTTTACCCGATGTTTCACTCTTTTTAAAATTTCTGTCTCATTAAGACCTTTATTATATTATTTCACTTTAACGCACACATGCGTTACGCCCGGCACAAAGTAAGAGAATGAGGAACATAGCGACCACACCAGAGCGAGAGGGCGTTTTTTTTTTACTCTAAAATATTGTGGATACCGGCACAGATTAGGAGTACTACACTTAAGTGATCTGAGAGCGGGATGGTTACATAATTAATTTTTTCAAACATTTCTAGATAAAAATGTACAAAAAAATCTTAAAATTGCATCATGATGAATAGGTATTTTTGCAGGAATGTGTGATAATACAAATTTCAACTTTTACAAGCCATATCTTTGAAGATCATGAATATTCCTCATTGGAGTTTTTATAATTAAGTTTTTCAAACATTTCTAGACAAGAATGTACAAAAAAATCTTAAAATTGCATCATGATGAATAGGTATTTTTGCAGGAATGTGTGATAATACAAATTTCAACTTTTACAAGCCATATTTTTGAAGATAATGAAGATTCCTCATTGGAGTCTTAATAATCAAGTTTTTCAAACATTTCTAGACAAGAATGTACACAAAAATCATAAAATTGCATCATGATGAATAGGTCTTTTTGCAGGAATGTGTGATAATACAAATTTCAACTTTTACAGGCCATATCTTTGAAGATAAGGAAGATATCTCATTGGAATCTTTATAATTGTGTTTATTATACATTTTTAGACAAAACTGGTTCAAAAAAACTTAAAATTGCATTATGATGAATAGGTATTTTCAACTTCTACAAGCCATATCTTTGAACATAACTAATTGGAGTCCTCATAATTAAGTTTATCATACATTTTACATAAGAATAACATACAAAAATCTTCAAATTGCATAACGATGGATAGGTAATTTTTCAGGATTGTGTGATAATACATATTTCAAATTTACCAGAAATATCTTTAAAGATAATGAAGACATCTCATTGGAGTCTTTATAATTGAGTTTAACATACATTTTTAGATAGGAATAAAACACATACATTTTGAAATTACTTCAGTTATTTTTGCAGGAATGTATGATAATACAAATTTCAACTTTTACAAGCCATATCTATGAAGATAATGAAGATAACTCATTAGAGTCTTTATTATTGAATTTCATATATTTCTTGACAAGAATAATACAAAAAATCATATCAACAGATAAGTATAAACATTTAGCTACAGCAAAGAGCTCGCGTGGTTGTCTCTTTAACAATTGTACGCAAAACCACAGATTATCAATCAATATTAAGGATTAGTTAATTTTTTTATAGAAATTAAATCTTGAGCAATCAGACATCAATCTTACGGCTCTTGTATGACTTTCTGTCTTCTCCATACTCCTCTCTTTGCTGCTAATTGTTCATTTATTCCCGGGGCGTTCGCAAGAAAAGCCAAGCGGCAATCGAGTTACGTGAGGCTGTGTGCGCGGAATTTGCATACGGGGGGGCGGCATTCCGGCGGCCGTGGCGGCGTCGTCGCGCCGCATAAAAGGGTAAATATTGTCAGGAGACTGGGGACCTTTTTTAAGCCAGGCGAAAAATTTAAAAGGCACCGCACAGCGGAAATTCTGAGAGGATGTTCGAGGTGTATGTGTGTGTGTGTGTGTGTGGGTTAGTTCCTGTGAGAGTTCGTGTCAATTTGATTCAAATTATCATTTCAAAATATATATTTGTATTATGAATAAATTATTTTATATGAATAATATAAAATATATTTGTGGTATGAATAAAACTTAATATTATATATTAAAATACTTTATTCATACTTCATATCGATAAGATAGTGGTAATAAAGTGTGATAAAAAATAATATTAATTATTTTTTATCACACTTTAGTACCACTATCATATCGATATGAAGTATGAATATGGTATTTTAATCGAAAATAACAATTTTCTTGGTAAGGTCGATTGATAGGTTTGAAGGAAATGTCTGTCCATCCTTCCATTTCGTTAAATACTAAATACTGTAGATTTTCTGCAAAAGTAGCACAAATTTGTCACAGAGTGGTAAGAAACAGATAATTACAATAATTAAATTAAGAATGGATTAAATCACAGCGAATACTATTATAAAATAGTTAAATCATTTATATTTTTATTACCGCCATTATTTACTAAAAATTGTATAAAAATTTCACGCGTTGTTTACTCTAGAAGCAATATTTCTCTGAAAACTTTCATACGATTCTTGAGAATTCGTTGCTGTGGGCTTTAAAACTCCCAAAGGTGATACATTTTAAAATTTAGCAACCTGGCAAGGTCCTTAAAGAAGTTAAAACATTGTCGCCGCACCGGCCGCGGCGGCAACAACTGCATTATGTATCGCATCCGGCGTGTAAACGGCGGCTATAAACAACCAACCGCTCCCCCAGTGTGGACCGAAAAAATCTATTGTAGCCGTGCTGTAATGAAAAACGTGTTGCTGGGTCATTAATATTTTACCTAGGGTCATTTCTGTTGGAGGGCCGGTGAACATACAATCAAGGCTAATCCCGTAACCTATTAATAATAATAATAAATGCCTTTATTGCCAGAAGGATACAATATTAATAAAAAAAGGACTTTTATTAGCCATAGTAAGCACACAAAAAAACATGTAACTTCTACAAGACAAACTAGTTTACGTGATACTAAATTAAAAAATATTTAACCGTGTATTCGTCGTGAACTAAAGAAGTTGTGTTCCCTCTTGTTCCCTCTTGGATCACATTGTATATTTCGTGATTAATAAGTAGAATATGGTATTTGAATCAAAACAGACAATTAAATACAACCTTCAATTCCATTGAAATAATATCTTCCCAGACAAAAAAAAACAATATGAAACACAATTCCAATATAAACGGTCCAATATTGAATATTGACGGTGGCACATAAAAAAAGGGACGGCGCGTTGAGGCCGCTTTGGAAATTTGTCGTGGGAGGGGAGAAGGGAAATCGATGCCGAATTTATAGATAGCGCTAAACATTTATAAAAGCGCAGTAAATCAAAAAACTCGCCGTAGATCACAGACGTCGGATGGATATCGATTATGAAAATGGGAATTTAAGTTACAATGCAAGAGCCGAGTGGGCGGACGAGCACCCCGCGTTCTCGATAAAACGTTGAGGGGGCTGCCGCGTGCCAAAAATTCCGCGAGCCATAAATTGGCGACGTGAGTGTTGCGAGGGAAGATGTTTTGAATGGGAATACACAATAGACGGGATGCAAAATTTCGGGGAACTTGTATGGGGGGATGACCTATATATGTTTTTTTTTTTGGTGGAAAATAAAGTTTGATTATGCATAAATAAACATTTTCGTGTAATCAAATTTGATCGGTATAATTTTTTTTATAAATGTGCTATATATGTTTATTTTTTTGTTGGGGAAATAAAGTTTGATTATGCATAAATAGACATTTTTGACTAATCAAATTTGATCAGCATACATTTTTTTTTATAAATGTGCTGTAACCGTTGCCGAAACAATTAATTTCCAATCGTTGTTGAAAATCAAACGAGCAATTAAAATTCACTCAATTAAAAGGTGATTGGTTGCCGGCGCGCACAAAGGGCCCATAGCGCGTTTATGCTAATTCACGAGCACCCACTTAACAATCGCGCGTCCAATTTATTCCTGCAGTTTAATAAACAATGAGAGAGTGGCGCACAATGGCGATAGTCGCCCCTAATTACGGATGCAATGTTTTAAAATGAAACTGACTGACACGGCCGCGACCTATAATTATAACTGCTGGCTGGAGGAAATTATGCGAGACCCCCCCCTCTACGGGAAATTAATGAATAAATTTAAAAAATAATTTATTTAGTTTGGCGTACTCGGGCCCGCACAAAGGGTTGTTTTAATTAAATTTCGCCACCCGTACAAATCACCGCGCTGAATTTTACAATTGAAACGGTATTGTTTTATCGGTAATGCAATTTGGGGGATGTCGGGTGGACGGGGGAGTGTGATTAATATTTTAATTGATGAATTTATATTATTTAAAACGCCTGGAGCCATTAAATAGATATGGTAAAACCCACATTTATTTATTTCTGATTATACAAATTTTGACTTGGAAAAGCTGTAAATCAAAAACACTTGAAGATATCTCAATTTTTTAAATTAAATTTGACTTTATAAGTAAATTTTGAATACAAAACATCTTGACTAATATATTTTCAAATAAAAAATGATATAAAACAGCAATTAATATACTTCATTCCTTCTGATTATACAAATTTTGACTTTAAAGGGTTGTAAGTCAAAAACATATGAAGATATCTGAATCCGGTTTTAAAATTTGACTTTTTCAGTAAATTTTGAATACAAATCATCTTAATTTTAATCTATTTTTAAATAAAAAGTAATATAAAACGGCAATTAAGATGCTTGATTCTTTCTGATTGTACAAATTTTGACTTTGAAGGGTTGTAAGTCAAAAACAGATGGAGAAATCTGAATACGGTTGAATTTTTCAGTTAATTTTGAATACAAATTATGTTAATTTTATTCTATTTTCAAATGAAAAATGATATAAAACAGCAATTAATAAACTTCATTCCTTCTGATTATACAAATTTTGACTTTGAAGGGTTGTAAATCATAAACAGTTGAAGATATCTGAATGCGGTTTCTAAATTTGACTTTTTCAGTAAATTTTGAATACAAATAATCTTGACTTTAATCTATTTTCAAACGAAAAATGATATAAAACAGTAATTAATATACTTCATACCTTATGATTATACAAATTTTGACTTTGAAGGGTTGTAAGTCAAAAACAGACGAAGATATCTGACTCCGGTTTTAAAATTTGACTTTTTCAGTAAATTCTGAATACAAATGATTTTGACTTTAATCTATTTTCAAATGAAAAATGATATAAAACAGCAATTAAGATGCTTGATTCCTTGTGATTGTACAAATTTTGACTTTAAAGGGCAGTAAGTCAAAAACAGATGAAGATATCTGAATCTGGTTTTAAAATTTGACGTTTTCAGTAAATTTTGAATACAAATAATCTTGACTTTAATCTATTTTCGAATGAAAAATGATATAAAACAGCAACTAATTAACTTCATTCCTTCTGATTATACAAATTTTGACTTTGAAGGGTTGTAAGTCAAAACCAGATGAAGATATATGAATGTGGTTTTTAAATTTGACTTTTTCAGTAAATTTTGAATACAAATCATCTTGACTTTAATCTATTTTCAAATGAAAAATGATATAAAACAGCAATTAATAAACTTCAGTCTTTCTGATTATAGCAATTTTGACTTTGAAAGGCTGTAAGTCAAAAACAGATGAACATATCTGAATCCGGTTTTAAAATATGACTTTTTCAGTAAATTTTGAATACAAATAATCTTGACTTTAATCTATTTTCGAATGAAAAATGATATAAAACAGCAACTAATATACTTCATTCCTTCTGATTATACAAATTTTGACTTTGAAGGGTTGTAAGTCAAAACCAGATGAAGATATATGAATGTGGTTTTTAAATTTGACTTTTTCAGTAAATTTTGAATACAAATCATCTTGACTTTAATCTATTTTCAAATGAAAAATGATATAAAACAGCAATTAATAAACTTCAGTCTTTCTGATTATACCAATTTTGACTTTGAAGGGCTGTAAGTCAAAAACAGATGAACATATCTGAATGTGATTTTTAAATTTGACTTTTTCAGTAAATTTTGAATACAAATCATCTTGACTTTAATCTATTTTCAAATGAAAAATGATATAAAACAGCAATTAATAAACTTCAGTCTTTCTGATTATACCAATTTTGACTTTGAAGGGCTGTAAGTCAAAAACAGATGAACATATCTGAATCCGGGTTTAAAATATGACTTTTTCAGTAAATTTTGAATACAAATAATCTTGACTTTAATCTATTTTCGAATGAAAAATGATATAAAACAGCAACTAATATACTTCATTCCTTCTGATTATACAAATTTTGACTTTGAAGGGTTGTAAATCATAAACAGTTGAAGATATCTGAATCCGGTTTTAAAATTTGACTTTTTCAGTAAATATTGAATACAAAGCATCTTGACTTTAATCTATTTTCAAATGAAAAATGATATAAAACAGCAATTAATATACTTCATTCCTTCTAATTATACAAATTTTGACTTTGAAGGTTTGTAAGTCAAAAACAAATGAAGATATTTGAATGCGGTTTTAAAATTTGACATTTTCAGTTAATTTTGAATACAAATCATCTTGACTTTAATCTATTTTTAAATGAAAAATGATTTAAAACGGCAATTAAGATGCTTGATTCCTTGTGATTGTACAAATTTTGACTTTAAAGGGCTGTAAGTCAAAAACAGATGAAGATATCTGAATCTGGTTTTCGAAAATTTGACGTTTTCAGTAAATTTTGAATACAAATAATCTTGACTTTAATCTATTTTCGAATGAAAAATAATATAAAACAGCAATTAATATACTTCAATCCTTCTGATTATACAAATTTTGACTTTGAAGGGTTGTAAGTCAAAAACAAATCAAGATATTTGAATGTGGTTTCAAAATTTGACATTTTCAGTTAATTTTGAATACAAATCATCTTGACTTTAATCTATTTTTAAATGAAAAATTATATAAAACAGCAATTAATATACTTCATTCCTTCTGATTATACAAATTTTGACTTTGAAGGGCTGTAAATCAAAAACAGTTAAAGACATCTGTATGCGGTTTTAAAATTTGACTTTTTCAGTTAATTTTGAATCCAAATCATCTTTACTTTAACCTATTTTCAAATGAAGAATGATATAAAACAGCAATTAATATACTTCATTCCTTCGGATTATACAAATTTTGACTTTGAAGGGCTGTAAGTCAAAAACAGATGAATATATCTGAATCCGGTTTTAATATTTGACTATTTCAGTAAATTTTGAATACAAATAATCTTGACTATAATCTATTTTCAAACGAAAAGTGATATGAAACAGCAATTAATATACTTCATTCCTTCGGATTATACAAATTTTGACTTTGAAGGGCTGTAAGTCAAAAACAGATGAATATATCTGAATCCGGTTTTAAAATTTGACATTTTCAGTAAATTCTGAATACAAATCATCTAGACTTTAATCTATTTTCAAATGAAAAATGATATAAAACAGCAATTAATATACTTCATTCCTTCTGATTATACAAATTTTGACTTTGAAGGGCTGTAAATCAAAAACAGTTGATGATATCTGAATCCGGTTTTAAAATTTGACTTTTTCAGTAAATTTTGAATTCAAATCATCTAGACTTTAATCTAATTTCAAATGAAAAATGATATAAAACATCAATTAATTTGCTTGTTTCCTTCTGATTATACAAATTTTGACTTTTAAGGGTTGTAAGTCAAAAACAGATGAAGATATCTGAATGCGGTTTTAAAATTTTACTTTTTCAGTTAAATTTTAATATAAATCATCTTGATTTTAATCAATTTTGATATGAAAAATGATATAAAACGGCCTTTAACATGCTTCACTCTGAATATACAAATTTTAACAAACCAAAAATATTAGTTTACCACGACTTGTTACGACTTGTCACGACTGGTCACAAATATATATGATTATAATTTTTATATAATATATTATTATTATTATATTAATTTATAAGTCTGTATTTTATGAATAAATGGAAAAACAAAACCATTAAAATAAATTCAACTCTATTAATTTAGTTCCATCAACTGAAATCTGCGCAAATAGGTCGCCCGAACAGCACATTTAATCCCACTCATTCCGCGCTACACGATATAAAATTGCGTGCATGCAGCACATACGACACTAAAACTTAATAAATTCAAAACATTTACATCCGCCCCGTTTTTATTCCGGATGAATATTCATCCAGCTGTATTAGATTCGCGACTATTTGGGAAAGAGAGCACACGAGCAAAAACAACGGGGGTTATCGTTCATATCGAGCCCCTGCCCTACGTTTTGTTTTGCCGTTCGGGAAATTTACGGCGCCGGAAAGGTTTATAATAAAGATAACCGTAGTCCCGGGGAACGGGGGAAAAAAAACCCCGACGCGCGACGCGCGCGTTTTATTAATGCAAACCGGCCGGATTCGATTTAAACTTTGCGGCAGCTAGGTAGGGCGAATATAATAATAAAAGTTTCTGCGAATAATAATTGTTTTCCTTTTTTTTTCTCCCCTACAGCGCGCTGCAGATGTGTGTACGAGTGTCTCAGGTAGGTGGGAAAGTTTGACCGGAAAATTTATGTAGCCTGAACGCGCGGGGTAAATCAAATATCTATTCTGCTGGCGGCGCCGGGTTTATCGGAACCACACCGCCCATGCCGGAGGACTTTTATCCCAACGATGTGCGCATAATTGGAATTGAAAAAATTAAATTGGTTTTATGTAAATGCGGCTAATAAAACGGTACATGAACGTATTTTAGTGCGGGCAATTAGGATTAAGCGGGTGCTTTAAAGTGAAGACCTTTAGTGATCTTTCTGTAGTTACTGGGAAAATTGGAAATTGAATTTGTAATTTAATGATAACATAGAGGTGCTTTTGGCTTTATAAATCTGCCAATATATATATATATATATATATATATATATATATATATATATATATATATATATATATATATATATAAATTTAATTTAATTTATATATGTTTCATCTAACTCATTTAAATGACTGGTAATTCATTCACATAACTCCGATATTAATCCCATTAGATTTGTTATACGTATTATTGAATGTGGAATCAAAAATACTACTAAAAAGTGTACTCAAACAATCTACATAGAATAATTAAATCATCCTCTTAAGAAAACATAATTGAATTTCATCGCGGAATTAGTTTTATATATAGAAACAGCATTGATTCATAATGTAAGCCGTAAATCGATCATCCAATTTCCCTTCTGTAATACACACAGCCGGATATTAATTTTCCTCAAGTGCTGCGTGTAGCCCATCGAGACGAGGATGATGGCCGGCAACGATACTTTATTGGATATAAGAGGCCTATAATAAACGATAAACTTGCCCTTTTTTTCGGGGCAAGTGCACTCGGAAGGGCGTGCCAATAATTCAAACACAGTGCCCCGCGGAGACTTATATTGAAAGAAAAGTTTGATTATATTCGATATTTATGCGACACGGATCGCCTACCTTTTGTAAATGCATGCAGAATTCTGCTATCGAGTTGCTGAACTCACCTGAAACAAAAATATTATAATTAGTATATATTATCCTGCAAAATTATGTGATAATAGTAACCCAACAAATATATTAATTACTAAATTGTATTGTTACTACCGTTACTATGTGGTAAATATTATTATTAGACATAAATTAATAAATTTTAAAGCTGAATTAAGTAAATAATTCAGTAATATCAACAATTATTTTTAAAACTAAAAAATGAATTTATTACCATTTTATAAACTCAAATTTTCGCAGAAATATACGTTTATTTAAATTTCATGGCATTGGGGTGTTATTTTTGGACCGAAATGAAAAACGTTTACTTCATTTTAAAGCTGAATAAGTAATTAATGCAATAATATCATCAATTAGTTGTAAATCTAAAACGTGAATTTATTATCATTTTATAAATAGATAATATAAAGTAATTTCAATTTCATGGCATTGGGATGTTATTATTTGACCAAAATTAACAAATTTTACTTTATTTTAAAGCTGTATAAGCGAGTAATACATTAATATTGTCAATAAAGTCTAAATATAAAAAGTGAATTTATTACCATTTTTTAAATACAAATTTATCGTAGATATATAAGCTACTTTGAATTTCCTCGCGTCATAAAGTTATTAATTGAGCAAACTGAACAATCTTTACTTTTTAAAACTGAATAAGTAGCAATAATAATAATATCATAAATTTGTTGCATATCTAAAATTTGTATTCATTATCATTTTATAAACACAAATTGTTCGCAGAAATATAAAGTAATTTAAATTTTGTGGCAAGGAGACGTTATTAAATTATCAAAATTAACAAATTTTACTTTATTTTAAAGCTGAATAAGCGAATAATACAATAATATTATCAATTAGTTCAAAATATAAAAATTGAATTTATTACCATTTTTTAAACACAAATTATTCGTAGAAAGATAAGGTAATTAAATCTTTCTGGCATTGAGATGTTATTATTAGTTCAAAATTAACAAATTGTACTTTATTTTAAAGCTGAATAATCGAGTAATACAATAATATTATCAATTAGTTCAAAATTTAAAAAATGAATTTATTACCATTTTCTAAACAGAAATTATTCGTAGACATATCAGTTACTTAAATAACTTACTGAAATTCGTCGCATGATAGCGTTACTAATTAACTAAAATTATCAAAATGTGCTTTATTTTAAAGCTGAATAAACAAGTAATAGAAATAATATTATCAATAAGTTCTAAATATAAAAAGTGAATTTATTACCATTTTCTAAACACAAATTATACGTGGAAATATAAGGTACTTTGAATTTTGTCGCATTGTAATGTTATTAATTGACCAGAATGAACAGACTGTGGCTCGTTTTGAAGCTAAATAAGCAGCTAATACAATAATATTATGAATTAGTTGTAAATCTAAAATGAGAATTTATTACCATTTTATAAACCACAAATTGTTCGCAGAAATATAAGATAATTTAAATTTCTTGTCATTGCGATGTTATTATTTGACCAAAATGAACAAGTTGTACATTATTTTAAAGCCAAATAAGTGCCTAATATAATAATATTATCAATTAGTTCTATATATAAAAAGTGAATTTATTACCATTTTTCAAAAACAAATTATTTTAGGACATATAAGGCTTTTTGAATTTCATCGCATTATAACGTTAATAATTGAAGAAAATGAACAATCTGTATTTTGTTTTAAAGCTAAATAAATAGCTAATGCAATAATGTTATCAATTAGTTATAAATCTAAAATGTGAATTTATTACCATTTTATAAACAACAAATTATTCGCAGAAAGATACAGTAATTTAATCTTTCTGGCATTGAGACGTTATTATTAGATCAAAATTAACAAATTTTACTTTATTTTAAAGCTGAATAAGGAAGTAATACAATAATATTATCAATTAGTTTAAAATATAAAAAAGTGAATTTATTACCATTTTCTAAACAGAAATTATTTGTTGACATATCAGTTACTTTGAAATTCGTCGCATGATACTGTTACTAATTGAATAAAATGATCAAAATGTGGTTTATTTTAAAGCTGAATAAACGAGTAATACAATAATATTGTCAATTAGTTCTAAATATAAAAAGTGAATTTATTACCATTTTTTAAATACAAATTATACATGGAAATATAAGGTACTTTGAATTTTGTCGAATTGTAATGTTATTAATTGATCAGAATGAACAGCCAGTAGCTCGCTTTGAAGCTAAATAAGCAGCTAATACAATAATATTATGAATTAGTTGTAAATCTAAAATGAGAATTTATTACCATTTTATAAACTCAAATTGTTCGCAGAAATATAAGGTAATTTAAATTTCTTGGTATTGCGATGTTATTATTTGACCAAAATGAACAAATTGTACTTTATTTTAAAGCCAAATAAGTGCCTAATATAATAATATTATCAATTAGTTCTAAATATAAAAAGTGAATTTATTACCATTTTCTAAACAGAAATTATTCGTAGACACATCAGTTACTTTGAAATTCGTCACATCATACCGTTACTAATTGACTAAAATGATCAAAATGTGGTTTATTTTAAAGCTGAATAAACGAGTAATATAAAAATATTATCAATTAGTTCTAAATATAAGAAGTGAATTTATTACCATTTTTTAAATACAAATTATTTGTGGACATATAAGTTACTTTGAATTTCATCGCATTATAACTTTATGAATTGACCATAATGACCAACCTGTATCTCGTTTTAAAGCCAAATAAGTAGATAATAAAATAATATTATCAATTAGTTGTAGGTCAACAATTAACCTTTTTTCATATACGAAGACCAATAATAAATCGTTTTAACACATTTATTAATTATCGCCAGTTACACTACAATCAAACTCCGCCAACCGCTGACAATTTAAGCGTATTATTAATATAATTATTTCACTGTGTAATTAGCATACAATACCGAGCTGTATATATATACATATAGTAATAGTGGGATGATTAAAGCTTGAATAATGCATTCCAAACTGTGGCTACTTTGGTGGGGAATCGATAACGAATTAAAAATACATCACGCAATTACAAGTGCTCCCCCAAAGTCCAGACCTTAATGTAAATATAATCGCAATCCACCTGCAAACGACCGACTACTTAACTTATTTCTGTTTTATATTATTACTAAAATAGCCACGAGAAACTTTTTAATGGGTTAGTGTTGGTCTTTTGCTGCTAAAACGTTTTAAAGACGCTTATGGTTTATCAATAATATGTACCTAACCAAAATAAATTAAGTTGCATAAGAGATCATTTATGAATGAAGGCTAAGCTATTAGTAAGTAATAATTACGAACCTGAGTTGGGTTCGTAATTATTACTTACTACTGACCCAGCTCAGTGGCCTAATAATAAAAAATCTATCTTTACAGGACTATCAGGCGTGAGGCTATTGCGACTATAAAGAGGAGTTTAATCAGGCGGTATTTATATTAATTTCACATAAAAAAAATGTTAAAGATGATTCGTGAAAAGCCTACTAACTGTATACAATTTAATACGCAAAGTGATTACCGGGTTTACTTTTGAAAAACATTACGAACTCATTCCCCTGTAAACAGTCATATATATGGAAACTGAGCATAATATTTAATTTAAAACCAATCAAAATCGTATTAAAAGTCACGATCGGCGAATTTGCGTTCCGGGCAAATTGAAATTGCGGCCGCAGCGGAACGTTGCATTCCACGTTCGCATTGTGTGTGTATGTATGTGTGTGTGTGCCAGCGAAATGGAATAATAAAAGGGCCGCGAGCGATGATGAGCGCGTCCGCAAATATTATATTATTTAATATACATATAAAATATTGGGCTCGTTTAATGCAAATTTATATATAAATTATAACCAGCGCCACTCTCGCTGTATGTGCTATTTTGTGATGCCACCCCATAATTGCTGGCGCATTATTGTTCCTGGAGTGGCACAATGAATATAGTTGAAATTGTTTGTGTGTTTGCAAGAGTAATCGGCATGCAGTTAAAACTGAATACTGCATAATTTCATAACAGTCAAAGCAAAATATTTTAAAAGTTTAAACGATTACATTACTAAACAGATATTTTGGTACCTTTTTAACTCTTTCTAGGTAATTTATGTGTATATAATATCTAAAATAGACGTCAACACAGGCAAAGAAACATAAACAAGGACACACATACAAGTAATTTCACGCTAAGAAATCCTGACTAGGAAATGTACGGTATAAAATATCTCCAGAAACATAGGCAAAGAAATACAGGCTAGGAACTCAGGCAAGATATCTATGGCCAGTAAACACAGGCTAAATGACGCATGCTAAGACACATATGCAAGGAAATTCAGGCAATAATAGAATCAAAGAAACAGGTAAGCTAACCCAGAAAAGGATACCCATTGCTATGAAATATATGCAAGGAGCACAGGCAACGTAACCCAGACAAGAAACATAAGGGCAGAAAACACAGGCTATGGAACACAAAATAAAGACATGCAAGGAAACCTAGGTAATGATAGACGCAATGAAACAGGTAAGGAAACACAGGTAACAGCAACCATTAATATTCTCTAACCAATCATATCATGCCATTTTAAACCGGGAATATTTAAAAATTACATTGTTTTTAGCGATTTTTTTAAGCGATGTTCGGAAACACTATCACCCTTTTTCAGTCATGTAGAAACATTTGAATGCATAAATTTTCACTCAAACTCAATTTGGAACATACAAACCGTACTCGTCACACACCCGCGTTAATTAGAGTTTTGGACGACAACAAACGTGCCCCGCAAAAACAAACGAACGGATTTGTATAAATAAGTCAAACTTTCCTGACTGTACGCTTATGTATATATTTTATTTTCCGTCTGTTTTCGCATCTGGCCATATAATTTCGAGAGCGCAGAATTCATTAAAACTTTCATAATAATGTTCATATGTACGGGGGGATGGGCGGATGGAGCGCAGATTAACGCCGCACGAGGACGCGTGCGATTTTTTTTTTGTCTACTGTTAATCGTACGAGAAAGTTTGTCGTCGAATTTCCATATTGTCAATTAGTACTACCCGCATAGCGAATTACACAATAGAACTACTACTTCTACTAACTAACGAATTAATCAATTTTCATATAAAATGTTTGCAGTTAAAAACATGGATATACAGGTATTTTGGATTTTCACAAAATCTTTTATTTCAACAATTATTAACGGCCTGATACTTTTAGAAAGTTTGATACTATAGATAGTTGTATATTTTACCGAATATCGATAATTAGATAGTTTTTGTATTACAATAAACTATATAAAATCCCAATCACTCACACAATTTCAGTTGCATAGCAAAAAGTAGAAAAACGAATACTTTCTGGAACTTCTTAGTTGCTCACCGTATGGTACTGTGTTTTTTGAATTCACCCGCATGAGATTTTGCACATATTTGCGACCACTCCATCGCAACCGCCCCCACCGCCGATTTCGCATAGATTTAGCTGCGCAAAGACAAAGGCCGATTTCTGCAATTTTATGTATAGCTTTGGGTCCAGTCCTATCAGTTCCAGGCTCCCATTTAGCGATACTAATTATTATTATAAGCCAATAGCTTCACAAAATTATTAATAGATTTTTCTGAATCTCATATTTTTGCGATACTTATTATTATTATAAGCCAATAGCTCAACAAAATTATTAATATATTTTTTCTGAATCTCATATTTTTGCGATACTACTTATTATTATTATAAGCCAATAGCTCAACAAAATTATTAATAATTTTTTTCTGAATCTCATATTTTTGTGATACTACTTATTATTATAAGCCAATAGCTCATCAAAATTATGAATAGATTTTTTCTGAATCTCATATTTTTGCTAAACATAATAGGGTTTATTCATGCGAAAACATGTCATGCCGCTGTGTTATTATTACTTTTTAATATTTTCTTGCTCAGAAAAAAACCTCGCCCCGGGTGGTCCCCCTGTCGGGCACACAATATAGGGCTTGATTAAAATTTAACGCCATCAAAACATTCATAACAAACACGTATTTGAAATTCCGAGCTCTTTTTCCCCTTTGCATGATGAGAAAATTTAAAAAATATTTATTTTACGGTGACGACTAACAAAATATTCGAAAGGTATAGTGTGAGGAGCAATCAATATGTCTTTAAAATTGATTGACGTGCAGTAGGTTTACACCCCTCTTAGGGCCAGTTCTACAATAGATATTTAACCGGAGAAAAGAAAGCTATTCGTGGAATAAGTTTGAGATTTTAACGTCATATCGCAAACTTATTTCACGAATAAGCTTATTCTCTAGCTAAATGAATATTATTATTAGATGGAAGATCGGTAACGTTAACACCTCTATGCCTTCTCTGCGTGCTGTTTATTAATTATTATAAATCTGTGTATTATTAAATTCTTGGAGAATAAAGTCTATTAAGCTTATTCTCCAGTTAAATGTCAATTGTAGACCCGGCCCTTAGTTGAATATATTTTGATTAATGATCTGATTAAGTTGTTAACTGCATTTTACCAAAATGGGCCAGTTTCTGTTTGTTTAATCCTTATAATGTTTTAATTTTTTTACGAAACTCTATAAATGAAACAAAACTCATCTGTAAAGCTATAAGTACAGGCATTAACCTTATAGGTTTATGCCTGTACGTATAGTAGGACTAATGGCTTAAAGTGCTCTATTAATATTATATGATTAAACGATTCAATCTATTCAAAACAAATTCAAATTCAACAAATAAAGGATATGCAAACATACAAATAAAACAAATAAAGGATATACAAACATGCAAATAAAACAAATAAAGGATATACAAACATACAAATAAAACAAATAATTAATACAAGAAGTTAACAGGACTAAAAGAAGTTACTTCTCTCAATAACAGGAACAAGAAAGTCCTTTCTTCCGAAGCCCTGTAGAGGTAAATTACGATTTGTACAAAATGTGCATAAAGATAGAAGTTTTTTGTATTTCTTGGATATAATATTAAAATAAAATTTTTAATATTATATCCAAGAAATACAAAAAACTTCTATCTTTACAGTGCTATTAGCCGTAAGACTTTTCCGCCGGTCAGAGGAGATGCTCAGAAGAGTATAAACACTCACACAGTATTTACCATAGCTTCACAGAAAACCTCTGAAAGGTGATTCGCGAAAATGCACCCTTATGGGGTTTGAATTCAGGGTCCCCAATACTTGGTACGAGACGCAGAACGCCCCTAAAAAACATTTATTTAGCTTTAGAAAAAAGCTTGATTCATTTACTTGCCTTAATTATTAACGACGTAATGTACTAAAGTTTATATAAAGTCACGATTTGCATACAATAAATTGTAAATTTTTTTATCATCGTATTTCCAATTTATGTAGCTTTGGAAAATAGCTCGATTCATGTATATTCCTTAATTAGTAACGTTGTGGTGTATAAACATTTAGATAAAGTAAAAAATCGCAATACAAACATTGGAAAAAATAAATTTTTTGAATTTTGAAAATTATGTAAAATTCATCATATTCCCCATTTATTTAGCTTTATAGAAAAGGTTGATTAATTATTTTGCCTTAACTATTAACGCCGTAGTGTGTAAAAGTTTATATAAAGTCACTATTCGCGATACAAAACATTGTAAAAAAACAAATTTTAGAATTTTGAAAATTAAACAAATTTCGCGATGTTGCCCATTTATCTAGCTTTAGAAAAAAGCTCGATTAATTTATTTGCCATTATTATTAACGACGTAGTGCACAAAAGTTTATATAAAGTCACGATTGGCAATATAAAAAATATAAAAAATCAAATTGTTTAATTTTGAAAATTATATAAATTTCATCGTGTTCTCCATTTATCTAGCTTTAGAAAAAAGCTCGATTCATTTATTTGCCATTATTATTAACGACGTAGTGCACAAAAGTTTATATAAAGTCACTATTGGCAATATAAAAAATTATAAAAAATCAAATTGTTAAATTTTGAAAATTATATAAATTTCATCGTATTGTCCATTTATCTAGCTTTAGAAAAAAGTTTGATTCATTTACTTGCCATTATTATTAACGATGTAGTGCACAATGTTTATATAAAGTCACGATTGGCAATATAAAAAATTATAAAAAATCAAATTGTTTAATTTTGAAAATTATATAAATTTCATCGTGTTCTCCATTTATCTAGCTTTAGAAAAAAGCTCGATTAATTTATTTGCCATTATTATTAACGACGTAGTGCACAAAAGTTTATATAAAGTCACGATTGGCAATATAAAAAATATAAAAAATCAAATTATTTAATTTTGAAAATTATATAAATTTCATCGTGTTCTCCATTTATCTAGCTTTAGAAAAAAGCTCGATTCATTTATTTGCCATTATTATTAACGACGTAGTGCACAAAAGTTTATATAAAGTCACTATTGGCAATATAAAAAATTATAAAAAATCAAATTGTTAAATTTTGAAAATTATATAAATTTCATCGTGTTGTCCATTTATCTAGCTTTAGAAAAAAGTTTGATTCATTTACTTGCCATTATTATTAACGACGTAGTGCACAATGTTTATATAAAGTCACGATTGGCAATATAAAAAATTATAAAAAATCAAATTGTTTAATTTTGAAAATTATATAAATTTCATCGTGTTCTCCATTTATCTAGCTTTAGAAAAAAGCTCGATTAATTTATTTGCCATTATTATTAACGACGTAGTGCACAAAAGTTTATATAAAGTCACTATTGGCAATATACAAAATTATAAAAAATCAAATTGTTTAATTTTGAAAATTATATAAATTTCATCGTGTTGTCCATTTATCTTGCTTTAGAAAAAAGCTTGATCCATTTATTTTCCATTATTATTAACGACGTAGTGCACAAAAGTTTATATAAAGTCACTATTGGCAATATAAAGAATTATAAAAAATCAAATTGTTTAATTTTGAAAATTATATAAATATCATCGTGTTGTCCATTTATCTAGCTTTATAAAAAAGCTTGATTCATTTATTTTCCATTATTATTAACGACGTAGTGTACAAAAGTTTATATAAAGTCACTATTAGCAATATAAAAAATTATAAAAAATCGAATTGTTTAATTTTGAAAATTATATAAATTTCATCGTGTTCTTCATTTATCTAGCTTTAGAAAAAAGCTTGATTCATTTAGTTGCCATTATTATTAACGACGTAGTGCACAAAAGTTTATATAAAGTTACTATTGGCAATATAAAAAATTGTAAAAATTATTTTTTTTTTTATTTTGAGAATTATACAAATTTCATCGTGTTGCCCATTTATCTAGCTTTAGAAAAAAGCTCGATTAATTTATTTGCCATTATTATTAACGACGTAGTCCACAAAAGTTTATATAAAATCACTATAGGCAATATAAAAAATTATAAAAAATTAAATTGTTTAATTTTGAAAATTATATAAATTTCATCGTGTTCTCCATTTATCTAGCTTTAGAAAAAAGCTTGATTCATTTATTTGCCATTATTATTAACGACGTAGTGCACAAAAGTTTATATAAAGTCACTATTGGCAATATAAAAAATTATAAAAAATCAAATTGTTAAATTTTGAAAATTATATAAATTTCATCGTGTTGTCCATTTATCTAGCTTTAGAAAAAAGTTTGATTCATTTACTTGCCATTATTATTAACGACGTAGTGCACAATGTTTATATAAAGTCACGATTGGCAATATAAAAAATTATAAAAAATCAAATTGTTTAATTTTGAAAATTATATAAATTTCATCGTGTTCTCCATTTATCTAGCTTTAGAAAAAAGCTCGATTAATTTATTTGCCATTATTATTAACGACGTAGTGCACAAAAGTTTATATAAAGTCACTATTGGCAATATAAAAAATTATAAAAAATCAAATTGTTTAATTTTTAAAATTATATAAATTTCATCGTGTTGTCCATTTATCTTGCTTTAGAAAAAAGCTTGATCCATTTATTTTCCATTATTATTAACGACGTAGTGCACAAAAGTTTATATAAAGTCACTATTGGCAATATAAAGAATTATAAAAAATCAAATTGTTTAATTTTGAAAATTATATAAATTTCATCGTGTTGTCCATTTATCTAGCTTTAGAAAAAAGCTTGATTCATTTATTTTCCATTATTATTAACGACGTAGTGTACAAAAGTTTATATAAAGTCACTATTAGCAATATAAAAAATTATAAAAAATCAAATTGTTTAATATTGAAAATTATATAAATTTCATCGTGTTCTTCATTTATCTAGCTTTAGAAAAAAGCTTGATTCATTTATTTGCCATTATTATTAACGACGTAGTGCACAAAAGTTTATATAAAGTTACTATTGGCAATATAAAAAATTGTAAAAATTATTTTTTTTTTATTTTGAGAATTATACAAATTTCATCGTGTTGCCCATTTATCTAGCTTTAGAAAAAAGCTCGATTAATTTTTTTGCCATTATTATTAACGACGTAGTCCACAAAAGTTTATATAAAATCACTATAGGCAATATAAAAAATTATAAAAAATTAAATTGTTTAATTTTGAAAATTATATAAATTTCATCGTATTGCCCATTTATCTAGCATTAGAAAAAAGCTTGATTAATTTATTTTCCATTATTATTAACGACGTAGTGCACAAAAGTTTATATAAAGTCACTATTGGTAATATAAAAAATTGTAAAAAATCAATTTTTTTAATTTTGACAATTATAGAAATTGTATCGTGTTGCCCATTTATTTAGCTTTAGAAAAAAGCTAGCTTCATTTATTAGCCTTAATTATTAACGTCGTAGTGTATAAAAGTTTATATAAAGTCACAATTCGCAATACAAACAATTGTAAAAAATCAAATATTTGAATTTTTAAAATTATACAAATTTTATCGTGTTGCCCATTTATTTAGCTCTAGAAATAGGCTTGATTAATTTATTTGCCTTGATTATTAAAGACGTAATGCACAACAGTTTAAATACAGCCACTATCTGCAATACAAAAAATTGTAAAACTCAAATTTTTTAATTTGAAAATTATACACATATCATCGTCATTAATTTTTTAGCTTTAGAAACGACTAAAATTGGCTTTGAGATCGACCGGTCGGTAAAAAATTGATTTTGAAATATAGATCTGATTTTACAACAACTTACGTGTGATTGATTTTTACTTTACTCTGCATGTTAGGCCTTCATTCTTCTTTAATAGGCCTATTCCTTCTTCAGTTATACTTAGAGCGCTCGTTGGTCTTTGTTTACTCTACTATATTTGTATAAGCACGTAATATTTATATTGTTTCTGGCTATTTCTTTTCTTCTTTGATTCTTGTAGTCCGCAGATATCAATGTTTCTCTCGTTTAGCTCTTCAACATGACCAACAAGATGTTGAGAGCTAAACGAGAGAAAATTATATTACTGTTAAATGATGTTACTGAAATATAACATCTGCATCGTTGCACTATTTGTTTGTTTTTCAAATTCGTTGTAATTGAACTAACATTTCTTCTTCTTATGTTGTCGCGTATGCTTTTTGCATACCCGTAGACGCAATACCATTCCATCCATCAAATGATGGATGGAATGGTATTGCGTCTACGGGTATTGTTCGCTTGGATGGTCTGCGTGTTCTGCTGTTTTTGCCTTCATTGGTAGTCAATGTTCATCCATTGTATATATATGTTTGTTCCAGTGCTTTCTCCTTTGCCTTATTATGTTATAGGTGGTCTGGATTCTTAACATTTATATGTTAATTTCAATCCAAACCAAAAATATAAATGTAACCCCAACACATACATATATTTTTTTTAATAAAACTTCAACCCTTCACTCCCCAGCGTAACAAATACATTAACCCCGTGCACTGAAGGTTTTTGGATGAAATTTAATTACGAAATTTCAGCGCACGAGAATTCGCCGGGGAAATTTATAATTTCAAAAGAATGTAATTGTGGACACACCCGGTTCACCCCCCGCCCCACACCCCATAGGTATCGGCGGTGCGGATTGAAATCGAACGCCGGTGCGGACCATTTGCAGGGGCGGCAGGAAATATTAATCACGCAATTATAGGATTGTGTGCTGGGGTTACGCTGCGGATTGAGAGGCTGCAGGGGGCGGGTAAATAAAATATCATCGGTCGAATTAGAGACTGGGTATCTAAAATGCTATTATGAAGCGGATGGGTGAATTATTCAGTCGATTAACTGCACGGGGGTGGCGGCACGCGGGTTTGACAACTTCGTGAATTATTGCAGTAAAACACTAATGGGCGGGGGTGTTGGGGGATGCTGGGCGCAATCACATTAATAGCCTAGTTGGCTAGAGACGTGCTATTTAATAGAATATCCATAATTTTCAATTTACAATCCATGCAATGCCATTCTATCCATTTTCATTGGTCATCCGGGTAGTCTTTTTGTTGCGTGTTTGCTGTTTTTTGCCTCATTGGTAGTCGATGTTCATCCAATGTATGTATATGTTTGTTCCAGTGCTTTCGCCTTTGCCTTATTATTTTAGAGGTGGTCTGGATTCTGGATAGTTGGCTAAAGACGTGCTATTTAATAGAATATCCATAATTTAAAATTTACAATCCATTTTTTAGTGATTAGGTTGATTTACACTAAAATATGTCGGTCCTTTCATCCTAAATAAAATTTTAGATGTGTGGAGTTACTGCTTAGGTGACGATATGTTCACATAAACAATCGCGTAAACAATGTCTTTATATATATATATATATATATATTCCCGGTTAAAACGGCATGGTATGATTGGTTAGAGAAAAATAATGGTTGCTGTTACCTTGGCAATGATTATTGTATGTTTTGACTTTGTAGCCAAGACTGACTAAAGCGTGAATTACATTGTACTAGATTCATCAAGAAACAAATTTCTCGTTTAAAATAGTTCAGCTAGGTTCAGCTCACACTATTACTAATCATGTCTATAAGACACGTGCAGTACGTAATTGGTCATAGTACGAGCTGAACATAACACATTATTTATTTAAACTAACTTTAAACGAATCGAGTACAATGTAATTCACGCTTTACTCTAGCATACAAAATTAAAATTTACACTAAAATATGTCTGTCCTCGCATCCTAAATAAAATTTTAGATGCTTAGACGATATGTTTATGTGATGAAACTAACTAAAAATTCGTAATAATTTTTGTATGAAAAGTTTTACTTTTGACGAATTGTTGAATACAACTATATGTGTGAAATATCTTTGTATTCTCGTACAAAACAAAATCAAATAATCTCTTGTAACTATTATATCATCCACCATAAACAATACATTCGCAGACAAAACGGTCTCGGTGATTTCCGCGCGTTTCCCTCACGAGAACCTTCATTATTTAAAGCACAATATTTGAATAAATGAAAAAGCGTGGGCGTCGGTAACAGGGGGGACAGGGCGACGTGCTGCTGAATCATTAAAGACCTTCGTCCCCGGGGGATGTATGCGGAGGTAGAAATAAAACAGACGCGGCGCCGTGCGAGTGTTTATACTTGTAAAATGAATCCGGGGGGCGGATGAATAATAAATTTGCACTTCTTTCCGCCGCACAAGGAACATTACCGAAATTGCGAATGTTCATCAACATATAATGGAATTAAACTGGTTAGCTCTAAGGTGCATGCACGTTCAAATCGTCAGTATGTTTAAAGATGCAACACTAATACATATTGCAAAATGTACTTTGATGCAAACCGAAAGAGTCAGTTTTCACGAGTGGTTCAGTAGTAGATAATTATTTTTATTATATTTTCATTTATTTTTGTAATTTCTTAGACCCAGTTCAGTGGCTAAATAAATGGGCAACACGATGAAATTTGAATAATTTAAAAAATTCAATAATTTGATTTTTTACAATTTTTTGTATTGCAAATAGTGACTTTATTTAAACTTGTGTGCATTACGACGTTAATAATTAAAGCATATAAATGAATCGAGCTTTTTTCTAAAGCTAAATAAATGGGCAACAAGATTAAATTTGTATAATTTTCAAAATTCAAAAATTTGAGTTTTTACAGTTTTTTGTATTGCAAATAGTGACGTTATTGAAACTTTTATGTATTACGTCGTTAATAATTAAGGCAAATAAATGAATCAAGCTTATTTCTAGAGCTACATAAATGGGCAACATGTTGAAATTTGTATAATTTTGAAAATTCAAAAATTAAATTTTTTACAATTTTTTGTATTGCGAATAGTGACTTTATATACACTTTTATGCACTACGACGCTAATAATAACGGCAAATTAATGAATCAAGCTTGTTTCTAAAGCTAAATAAATGGGCAACATAATAGAATTTGTATAATTTTCAAAATTAATAAATTTAATTTTTTTTAATTTTTTATATTGCGAATAGTGACTTTATATACACTTTTATGCACTACGACGTTAATAATAAAGGCAAATTAATGAATCAAGCTTGTTTCTAAAGCTAAATATATGGGCAACATGATAGAGTTTGTATAATTTTCAAAATTAATAAATTTAATTTTTTACAATTTTTTGTATTGCGAATAGTGACTTTATATACACTTTTATGCACTACGACGTTAATAATTAAGGCAAATAAATGAATCAAGCTTGTTTATAAAGCTAAATAAATGGGCAATATGATGTAATTTGTATAATTTTCAAAATTAAAAAAATTAATTTTTTACAATTTTTTTTTTTGCGAATAGTGACTTTATAAAAACTTTTATGCATCACGACTTTAATAATTAAGGCAAATTAATGAATCAAATTTTTTTCTAGAGCTAAACAAATGGGCAACATGATGGAATTTGTATAATTTTCAAAATTCAAAAATTAAATTTTTACAATTTTTTGTATTACGGATAGTGACTTTATATACACTTTTATGCACTACGAGGTTAATAATAAAGGCAAATTAATGAATCAAGCTTGTTTCTAAAGCTAAATAAATGGGAAACATAATGGAATTTGTATAATTTTCAAAATTAAAAAATTTAATTTTTTAAAAAATTTTGTATTGCGAATAGTGACTTTATATACACTTTTATCCACTACGACGTTAATAATTAAAGCAAATAAATGAGTCAAGCTTGCTTTTAAAGCTAAATAAATGGGCAACATGATTGACTTTGCATAATTTTCAAAATTCAATAATTTAATTTTTTACAATTTTTTGTATTGGGAATTGTGACTTTATATACACTTTTATGCACTACGACGTTAATAACTAAGGCAAATTAATGAATCAAGCTTGTTTCTAAAGCTAAATATATGAGCAACATGATGAAATTTGTATAATTTTCAAAATTCTAAACTTTTATTTTTTACAATTTTTTATATAGCGAATAGCGACTTTATATACACTTTTATGCACTACGACGTTAATAATTAAGGAAAATTAATGAATCAAGCTTGTTTCTAAAGCTAAATAAATGGGCAATATGATGGAAGTTGTATAATTTTAAAAATTAAAAAAAATGAATTTTTACAATTTTTCGTATTGCGAATAGTGACTTTATATAAACTTTTATGCATCACGACTTTAATAATTAAGGCAAATTAATGAATTAAACTTTTTTCTAAAGCTAAACAAATGGGCAACATTATGGAATTTGTATAATTTTCAAAATTCAAAAATTAAATTTTTACAATTTTTTGTATTACGAATAGTGAGTTTATATACACTTTTATGCACTGCGACGTTAATAATTAAGGCAAATTAATGAATCAAGCTTGTTTCTAAAGCTAAATAAATGGGAAACATGATGGAATTTGTATAATTTTCAAAATAAAAAAAATTAATTTTTTACAATTTTTTGTATTGCGAATGGTGACTTTATATAAACTCTTATGCACTACGACGTTAATAATTAAGGAAAATTAATGAATCAAGCTTGTTTCTAAAGCTAAATAACTGAGAAACATGACGGAATTTGTATAATTTTCAAAATTCAAAAATTTAATTTTTTACAATTTTTTGTATTGCGAATAGTGACTTTATATACACTTTTATGCACTACGACGTTAATAATTAAGGCAAATTAATTAATCAAGCTTGTTTCTAAAGCTAAATAAATGGGCAACATGATAGAATTTGTATAATTTTTAAAATTAATAAATTTAATTTTTTACAATTTTTTGTATTGCGAATAGTGACTTTATATACACTTTTATGCACTACGACGTTAATAATTAAGGCAAATTAATTAATCAAGCTTGTTTCTAAAGCTAAATAAATGGGTAACATGATGGAATTTGTATAATTTTCAAAATTAATAAATTTAATTTTTTTTAATTTTTTGTATCGCGAATGGTGACTTTATATACACTTTTATGCACTTGGACTTTAATAATTAAGGCAAATAAATGAATCAAGCTTGTTTTGAAAGCTAAATAAATGGGCAACATGATGGAATTTGTATAATTTTCAAAATTCAAAAAATTAATTTTTTACAATTTTTTGTATTGGGAATTGTGACTTTATATACACTTTTATGCACTACGACGTTAATCTTTGAAGCAAATTAATGAATCAAGCTTGTTTCTAAAGCTAAATATGTGAGCAACATGATGAAATTTTTATAATATTCAAAATTCAAAAATTTTATTTTTTACAATTTTTTGTATAGCGAATAGTGACTTTATATACACTTTTATGCACTACGACGTTAATAATTAAGGCAATTATAGTAGTGAAGATTGTTTCTAAAGCTAAATAAATTGGTAATACAACGAAATTTCTGTAATTTTCAAAATTAATTTTTAAAATTTTTTTTACAATTTTTTGTATAGCGAATAGTGACTTTATATAAACTTTTATGCACTACGGCGTTAATAATCAAGGTTAGTTAATGAATCAAGCTTCTCTCTAAAGCTAAATAAATGGGAAATACGACGAAATTTGTGTAAGTGTCCAAATTCAAAAATTTTATTTTTTACAATTATTTGTACTGCAAATAGTGACTTTACTTAAACTATTGCGCATTACGTCGTTAATAATGAAGGCAAATAAATTAGTCAAGTTTTTTTCTAGAGCTAAATAAATGGGCAACACGAAGAAATTTGCATAATTTTCAAAATTCAAAAATTCGATTTCATATCAGGTAGTATTTTGAAATTTCGACAACAATTTGGTTATCTACGTCTACGAGATAAATTGACAAAAAGTATGGAAGGATACGGCCATACCTCGATTAACCAAATATTATTTGACTTGTGCATGCCCTAAATCTTCATATTACCACGTATGAGACTCGAACTACTAACTGCTAACCATTAAACTACATCAGTGTGTTATATTTCATATATTTTAGTAAAAATCCAGCGTAACTCTGAAAAATGGATTGTAAATTGTAAATTGAAAATTATGCACATTCTATTAAATAGCATGTCTCTAGCCAACTAGGCTATAAATGTGATTGCGCTCAGCATCCCTCAACAATCCCACTCATTAGTGTTTTACTGCAAGAATTCACGAAGTTGTCAAACACGCGCACCGTTGACAAATAGACATGTTTTTTATACATATTCATAGTTTCAATAATTATAACTATAGTTAGAGCGATTTTAGTAAAATTGATTTAACACACTGTCGTGTTGTATTTTGAAAATTCATGAAATTTCATCCGACTTTAACATTCCCAATTGATGCATTGATTGGTGTAGGTTGGTTGTGCTAATACCCCAACGAGGATTGTATTGCAATGCCTCTAAATTAATCATGATTGAATCCCATCGGGTAGCAAATAAATGATTGGGGACAATATATATTTCGGACGACCGTTTGGCCTCAGACCGAAATCCCAGGGAGTGGAGGCGGCGGTGAATTATTGCGTTCGCATCGAAATAAAGCTCGGGCATCGGCGGCACGCGTTTGTGGACATTCGCCTCCCCAATCGTAAGGAAATGTTTAGCGGAAATCTATGATCGGGGGGGATAAAGACGCGATTTTGTGTCTAATGGGGCATTTCCAAGAGGATTTGTGTAATGGAAAGCTGCACACAAAATTTATCAAATAATCAATTTTATCGTTACAATAGTCCTGCTTAAGTTTTCCCCCTCAAAAAAAAAACGTAATTAAAATAATAAAGATTTAATTACTAGAAAATTAAGAGATATAAATATATACAATAATTATAAGAATGGTTTTTATGTGAAAACGTAGAGTTACAAATTAAGACTATACGTTTTTCTGTAGCTGTTACTGTTTTCGCGCTTTAGCGGTTCAATATTACCATTTTAGTGATATTTCCCGATGTGAAGGGCCACAGTGCACACAGCCTAGGGGCGGCGGCTGTATTTACCGTAAATAAAAAAAGATCTTTCCCGCCAATAAAATATTAAGTAGGTATTTTTTTAAATCTTCAAACTTTAATTCGACTTGACTACTAACTGATCTTTCACTTATATAACAAGTGGTAGATCAGTTAGTAGTCAAGGCGAAAGATTTAAAAAACTACTGTCGGGGAAAAAATCAAAATTTAAGAAAAAATATCTAATAAATAAAATTGAAATATCTTATAAAATTGATTCCTCGCCACTAAATTGCCTCACACATCTAATAATAAATAGCTACACGCTAGCCATAATCATTTCTAGCCGCAATTATTGCATTCCCATTAATCCCCCCGCGTGCGCCAGTCGTGCGCAATTATCGAGCCATTATTAATGCATAATTACACCAACGGGCCGAACCGTGCAGGTAAATATCACGCCACGGCTGTCGGTTTGTATAAAAAATTCACGCGTCACTCATTTAATTTTAAAACCGATCGCCCGGAAGCGAATTTATTGCCCGGGAATTATTCACGCCCGTAAATCCCCCGCGCGCGCGTTCATATTTATTTACGATCGATCCGCATTTTCGGGCGTGGGTACGGCGTTATTGTGCGCGAAATAATTAATGTGTTAATTAACGATGGGGAAAAATTCCGGGCGGTATGCTCGCTCGCGCTCGCTATGTAACAACAAGTAGGGGCCGTTCTTGCGTTAACACAATGCGATTGTGATTGATGCGGATTTGGATAAACTACAATTACATATTTCATATGAGATAAGTACAGTAGAGCCTCATTAATCCGGGCACGGTTAATTTGAACTTTATATATATATATCTTCTTCTTTTATTCCAGTTCTTGCTTTTCATACCTTTTTTATTTAATTCTTTTTGTCTATACTAATTAAATGTCCCCACAAGTTTAGTTGTTTCTGTTCTATATACTTTTCTATAGCTTAAACTCCTAGTTCTTCTCTGATGTCATCATTTCTTATTCTGTTTCTTCTCGTAGCTTATTTTACTCCTCTGAGATATTTCATTTCCATTGCCTGTATTCTACTTTTATCCCTATTCGTTAGTTTCCACGTCTCGCTCCCATATGTCAGTATAGGTCTATATATGTTCCACAGCACATGAACATGATACGTGATAAATACGTCAGACCAAATCTAAACAACAATAAAAAAATTACTACAAGATAGTTTTAGATATAGCTACCAGTATTGTATCGAATTTGGTTTTAATGTTGTAAACTTGTGAAAAATATACCAAACTGTGATCATTCTATTTCACATGAACTAACAATAATATTATCAAACCAACAACTCATTTTACTGTTGGATAATACATTTTTGAAACCCCTTTTTTTCATAAACGCGAATTAATTAATTGAATTTCTTCTTGAAACCCGGACTTCTTGCCCCCGCTCAACATTTATCTTCCCGCATTGTATGTATCCCCACAAAGCGTCACTTTCTTTGCCGTGACTTACGCGTCCGCACCAGCCACATTTTTCAAGCGCGCCGCCTCCGAGGGTAGCTAAACGTCTGTCCTTGTCAGACGCTGGCAACAATAGAACGCGCGTACGCAAAAAGACACACACACACACCCACACACAAAAGGCTTCTTCTTAGGTGGAATGTTTTTTCTCCCCCCTTAGACCGGTGGTGGCAAATTGGTGGAGCCGCGCCGCGCCCGGGAGAGATCAGTGCCGATTGCTTCCGATGGCTGGCTTGATTAATGGCGGCGGCGGCAGCGTATTTTTCGCAGGATTTATGCATGAATACAAAAAAAAGCGTCACCCCCAGCCAGCCAGTGTGGACAAAAGGTGTTTACGAGAGGCGGCGTGCGCTTAATGAGCGACATTACTTACGGCGGTGTGGCGCGAACAATCGAAAGTGATGAGGATTTTAATTAAGCAGAAAAACACGGCAAGATTGCGTTCTTGAGGGGGCGTAGTAATCTATTTTGTTGAAGTGCTGATTTTTTTATAACATTTTTTTGACCGATGTAATGTTCCGTTTCCATTCCGGGTAATTTAGGCCGCTGATGTGGTTCGAACACTATTAATACTTAGGTTTAACCCAGCTCAATGGCCTAAGGGTTAGATGGTTAGAGGATTAGATGGTTAGAGGATTAGAGGCGGGATATATCCCGCACTGACCATTAGGGAGCGAGTGTTCAAAACCCACATTTTCTCACCGCTACAGCGCGAAAACGGCAAGAGCTAGAAGAAAGCGTCTAGTCTCAATCTATAGGGGAAGAAATACTCTACATTTTCACATATAAACCAACTCTCTAGCATTTGAAGTACAGACGCTATAGAATTGAAACCGGAAAAGAATGAAATTTAATCAAATTCACGTTTTCTCATCAGTATAGCACGAAAACGATAAGAGCTGGGGATAAGCGTCTATACTCAATCTGTAGGGGTAGAAATACTCTACATTTTCACATATAAACCATCTCTCTAGGATTTTAAATAAAGACGCTACATAATTGAAACTGGGGATAAATTAAATTTCATCATATTCACATTTTCGCACCGCTACACAGCGAAAAACCGTAACAGCTACAGAAAAACGTCTAGTCTCAATCTGTAAAAACTGGGAAAAAGCTTTTCGGCTGGTAGCCCTATAAATATAGGTTTTTTTTATTTAGGTTTAATCTTCTTCTGGATGTGCCATCTCCTACGTTAGTAATTATTAAGACAACTGTTATTGGCGAGATAGGCAGCGAATCATAGAAATAGTCCTTCAAAACTGGACTCATACGATGGCTTATAGTAAGGCCAGTAGAAGGTGCCACATAAACGAAATTGTTTTTCAGTTTTAAATCGGCGACTATAACCTTCACAATAAAAAATCAAAACTCAATACAATGTTTAGAATTTTGGAGTACCCGGACGTTAGTAATTATTAAGACAATTTTAATTGATGCCGCAGCTCGAAATAGACGTGCAATGGAAATAAAATAACGATAGATTCTCTCTCTTTATAATTTTTTTTTAATGTAAATTCATTATGATTTATTTAAATTAAATCTTACGTAACAAATATTTAGCATATAATGCTCTTCGTGCCAACACGGTGTGTGAACCTTTGTGTTCTGTTCGTTTTTTTTTTTTCTCTCTATCCGCTGCATAAAATTGCAATCTTCCTGCAGCCAGGCATTAATTAAAATACCGTTGTCGGTTATTGCTGCATGCGGTTATATAATCCGCGCCAAGGTCCGTCGCGGAGCGGAGAGAAAATTAACAATCAATTAATAAATAATATAGCTGCTCCTGGCTGCAACAGCTAGCGGGGAGAGTAAAGTGTTACAAGGCCCGATTTCTGCCAGCGCCATGCAATTATTAGCGCAACCGATTTCGTTGATGCAGGCCTGCCTATTGCTGGAAATGCGAGTTCAGCAACAATAGAACAGAAAAACTACACAATTGTGTATGTTTGAATGGAGATGGTTTACAATTTGTCAATGTTTTTAAATGCATGTGTGCTGGGTTGCATGGTATAACGTTCAACATTTGTAAAAATGTACTATGTAGATTATTTTGATCGTAATTAGTTTTGAAACATATATATGTGTGAATCCACCTTTTAGGAATCTACATATCTAGCTTTCGATCTTATTAGATCTCATCACTGTAGCTCAGATAGTGAGGATGAATTCACACAATATATCGAGTGGTTATATACAAAAAAATATACAACTAACCCCCTAAGAGGAAAGTTAAACATGTTGACGGTTATTACCATATGGGTGTGCATTGCTAATTGATGTGGTGCGTTTAACTTTCCTCCTAGGGGGTTAGTTGTATAACAATGTTTTGAATTTTTAATTTTTTATAGTGAAGGTTGGAGTCACCGATTTAAGAATGAATGTTTTATAGCGTTTTTAAACTTTTAAATTGCCCAGAATTCACTCAATTCGGTTTATATAGAGTTTCAAATGCAATTACATCCCTTCTAATACAATGAGTAGTAATAGTAACTCGCTGGTTATTTGGCAATAACAACTTAAGGTCGTTTTAGACAAGACAATTTCTTAAGGTCGTTTTAAACAAAACAATTTCTTAAGGTCGTTTTAGACAAGACAATTTCTTAGCTCAAAAGTTGTTCAAGAAATTAATACATATATCCTCCTCCCATACAATTTGTCCTTGATAAATACAACGCGTTATATTTTTCCATTCGATCTACCATCCATGTAAATATCCCAAATAATTTGCTGTATGATACGAGACAATTTAGATTGTCTCGCATCTTGACTAACTTTTGAGTCAAGAAATTGTCTTGTCTAAAACGACCTTTAGATCTATAGGCACCCCCCAAAATAACTACGTTAGCATGCACTGCAGCCTCTGTAACCCTTGACTTAACACCACCGTAATAATTTACTCACATATTAATTGCAAATACGGCTATTCAAGTATCGTAACAATTTTAACTACAAAATATTTCTAAATAAATCCACTCTACGGCAAATTTCATGTTGCGAAACGAAAACAATATAATGCAGGGCTTTTCCACCACCCCCCAGCCCTATCCCACTAAATTCCAATCAGATTTATAGCTTGCGGAGCGCCCGCGGCGCGTTTTAATTAGCAGCGCATTATTAATAAACCTCCCCCGCCCGCTGTAATAAGATTAAAACATAGTAGCGTACGCGCGCGCGTCTTTGTTTTTATTTTATTTTTCGCTTCACTTTAATTAAGGGGGGGCGTCGCACGGTGGGGTGGAATTAAATGTACCGAAAAGCGATTCGTTTTGTACAGACGCGTACAATTTAGCACATACACGTTTTATTATTATTCTTAATTACGCGACAAAGGGGGGGCCTCCTAATGGCCAACTCTCGTTCACACACACCACACCATTACAGGGCGGTCAAAACAATAAGTGAGTTTATTTAGGAAAAAGTCAACTCGAGGCCCCGAGTGCCACTTGCGACCTTCTCCAAAGAGGCCCCCGGATGTTCTAATCCACACGCTTTGTTATATTGGGTTCGTCGCAGGGGCTTTTATTGGGGAAAGATAGTTCCAACTAGACCGGCGGGAGAAAGTGTTTGTTGTTCAAGGCGATTTCAATCAATGATTGCCGATTTAATACGTACAAATGTTTTGTTGGGGGGCTACAATGAAAGTTCAATCAAAGTAATCTCTATTAAGACTACAATACACACACAATATGATAGATACGTGTTAATACATTGCGTCGTACTGAGCACGGCAATTTGACGCGTTAACGTTTTTTCACGTCTTTTTCACGTTTTTCACGTTTTTTTCACGTTTTTCACGTTATGTTCACGTTATTTTCACGTTTCTTCACGTTTGTTCACGTTTTCACGTATTTTCCACGTTTTTTCATGTTTTTTTCACCCGGCATTTATCTTAACTTCTTAGAAAAGCTCTGTAAAAGTGTGAAAGGTGATTCGTGATAATTCGCCGCGATCGGGGTCGAACTCGGGGAGCCTGAGTGCGAACCCCAACTCAAGCTCCCCGAGTTATCGACCCTCATCGCGGCGAATTATCACGAATCACCTTTCACACTTTTACACAAATTCCAGGTGAAAAAAACATGAAAAAAATTAAAAAACGTGGAAAATACGCGAAAAACGTGAAGAAACGTGAAGAAACGTGAAGAAACGTGAAGAAACGTGAAGAAACGTGAAAATAACGTGAACATAACGTGAAAAATGTATCTCACTAGTTCCGCTGGTTTGACTGTAATCGACAAAAATTACCATCCGCTCGCCAAGCGGACGTCCACTCGGAGAGAGGATAGATTCTTTCACGTGTAACTTTCCTATCGAGTGTTAAAAAAAATAATATGAAACACCCCATTCTAGTTTAATCTTCACTGATTCCAGAACAGGTCTTGGTTTTAATATAACACCGCTGGCTACATTTCCACAGAGCTGCCCAACTTGGGACCGCTCGTCGCCGGGTAATGCGCTATGCGAGAGGCCGGCAACCATGTGAAAGTTGGGGGCCCCTAGAAATGTAATCAGCGGCACTACAGAAAATCTGAACACAGTTTTGGAAAACTGAATGAATGAGGATTCCGAATATGGCATTTAGAATTTAGAATTTCCCTAAGTGGGGGTTGCAGAAAAAATTGATTACAGAAATATATTTTTTATTAGAAATGTTTTTCTACATATACCCATTGATTTTGTTCAAACTACTAAATGCCATATTCGCAATCCTCATTCATTCAGCTTTCTAAAACTGTGCTCAGATTTTCTGTAGTATATGAGAAGATAGTTTTGGAAATCTGAATGAATGAGGATTCCGAATATGGCATTTATAAGTTAGAAATTCCCAAAATGGGGGTCGCAACAATATAATTTATTACAGAAATATATTTTTCAGTCGGAATATTTTTCTACATATACCCATTGATTTTTATCAAACTTCTAAGTGCCATATTCGCAATCCTCAATCATTCAGATTTCCAAAACTATCTTCTCATATACTACAGAAAATCTGAGCACAGTTTTAGAAAGCTGAATGAATGAGGATTGCGAATGAGCTTTCCAAAACTGTGCTCAGATTTTCTATAGTGTATGAGAAAATAATAAACGAATTCGATTAACGTGTTGCGGTTGGAAAATCTGGCCAGAGCAGCTGTATTTGTGGGCAAAAGTGTTGATCGATTGTAATTTGGTTTTCTGCGAGGCATTCTAAGCGCGTCTTAATTGAATCCGCCCAGAACGGAAGAAACAACACCTGCCAACAACTAATTAACCGTGGCTTATCCGGAAGACGCCTCTCGCTCGCTCGCTAGGGCGTTGGGCAATTGAATAAATGACGCGTCACGCTTAATTGGCGCCGATGTGGCGAAACTTTTCCGGTGCGCGTTGCGAATTTTCCGCCCGCGCCACTCGAACGTTCAATACCGGAGGGCACTTGAGAGTGCCAGCGCGGCAGTAATTGCTCGCGAATATTGTTCTCGGGATTTATAATTTTTAACGGTGCAGCGATATGAGCTCGAAATGTAATTCTTTTGATAACAATATAGTTGAGAGTAGTAGCCAACACAAAACTAATTTATTGTAATGTACATTACTATTCCTCTGAATATAATTCTCAATAATATCAACTGTAATGATATTATTGAGAATTATACTTATTACTATTCCTCTGAATATAATTCTCAATAATATCAACTATAATGACATTATTGAGACTTATACTTATTACTATTCCTCTGAATATAATTCTCAATAATATCAACTGTAATGACATTATTGAGAATTATACTTATTACTATTCCTCTGAATATAATTCTCAATAATATTAACTGTAATGACATTATTCAGAATTATACTTAATACTATTCCTCTGAATATAATTCTCAACAATATCAACTGTAATGACATTATTGATAATTATACTTATTACTATTCCTGTGAATATAATTCTCAACAATATCAACTGTAATGACATTATTGAGAATTATACTTGTTACTATTCCTCTGAATATAATTCTCAATAATATCAACTGTAATGACATTATTGAGAATTATACTTATTACTATTCCTCTGAATATAATTCTCAATAATATCAACTGTAATGACATTATTGAGAATTATACTTAATACTATTCCTCTGAATATAATTCTCAACAATATCAACTGTAATGACATTATTGAGAATTATACTTATTACTATTCCTCTGAATATAATTCTCAACAATATCAACTGTAATGACATTATTGAGAATTATATTTATTACTATTCGTCTGAATATAATTCTCAATAATATCAACAGTAATGACATTATTGAGAATTATACTTATTACTATTCCTCTGAATATAATTCTCAATAATATCAACTGTAATGACATTATTGAGAATTATAGTTATTACTATTTCTCTGAATGTAATTGTCAATAATATCAACTGTAATGACATTATTGAGAATTATACTTATTACTATTCCTCTGAATACAATTCTCAATAATATCAACTGTAATGACATTATTGAGAATTATACTTATTACTATTCCTCTGAATATAATTCTCAATAATATCAAATGTAATGACATTATTGAGAATTATACTTATTACTATTCCTCTGAATATAATTCTCAATAATATCAACTGTAATGACATTATTGAGAATTATACTTATTACTATTCCTCTGAATATAATTCTCAATAATATCAACTGTAATGACATTATTGAGAATTATACTTATTACTATTCCTCTGAATATAATTCTCAATAATATCAAATGTAATGACATTATTGAGAATTATACTTATTACTATTCCTCTGAATACAATTCTCAATAATATCAACTGTAATGACGTTATTGAGAATTATACTTATTACTATTCCTCTGAATATAATTCTCAATAATATCAACTGTAATGACATTATTGAGAATTATACTCATTACTATTCCTCTGAATATAATTCTCACTAATATAAACTGTAATGACATTATTGAGAATTATACTTATTACTATTCCTCTGAATACAATTCTCAATAATACCAACTGTAATGACATTATTGAGAATTATATTTATTACTATTCCTCTGAATATAATTCTCAATAATATCAACTGTAATAACATTATATAGAATTATACATATTACTATTCCTCTGAATATAATTCTCAATAATATCAACTGTAATGATATTATTGAGAATTATACTTATTACTATTCCTCTGAATATAATTCTCAATAATATCAACTGTAATGACTTTATTGAGAATTATACTTATTATTATTCCTCTGAATACAATTCACAATAATATCAACTGTAATGACATTATTGAGAATTATACTTATTACTATTCCTCTGAATATAATTCTCAATAATATCAACTGTAATGATATTATTGAGAATTATACTTATTACTATTCCTCTGAATATAATTCTCAATAATATCAACTGTAATGACATTATTGAGAATTATACTTATTACTATTCCTCTGAATATAATTCTCAATAATATCAACTGTAATAACATTATTGAGAATTATACTTATTACTATTCCTCTGAATATAATTCTCAATAGTATCAACTGTAATGACATTATTGAGAATTATACTTATTACTATTCCTCTGAATATAATTCTCAATAATATCAACTGTAATGACATTATTGAGAATTATACTTATTACTATTCCTCTGAATATAATTCTCAATAATATCAACTATAACGACATTATTGAGAATTATACTTATTACTATTCTTCTGAATATAATTCTCAATAATATCAACTGTAATGACATTATTGAGAATTATACTTATTACTATTCCTCTGAATATAATTCTCAATAATATCAACTGTAATGACATTATTGAGAATTATACTTATTACTATTCCTCTGAATATAATTCTCAATAATATCAACTGTAATGACATTATTGAAAATTATACTTATTACTATTCCTCTGAATATAATTCTCAATAATATCAACTATAACGACATTTTTGAGAATTATACTTATTACTATTCCTCTGAATATAATTCTCAATAATATCAACTGTAATGACATTATTGAGAATTATACTTATTACTATTCCTCTGAATATAATTCTCAACAATATCAACTGTAATGACATTATTGAGAATTATATTTATTACTATTCCTCTGAATATAATTCTTCCACGATCAATAATATTATCAGTCCTAGCACTGTCAGTATTTGCTTGAATCCTCCTTCAATATTTATCAAGTAATCTGGATAAACATCAGTATTCTCTTCATTCCATCATAACGATACCTTACATGATAAGTAATACTATCAATATTTTAGAATAATGAAAATTTTAAACATTTTATCGTACAGTAATACTGTCAGTATTCTAAAATATTGACAGTATTATTGATCGTGTAAGGTATAGTTATGATGTAATGAAGAGAATACTGATGTTTATCCAGATTACTTCATAAATATGGCAGGAGGATTCAAGCAAATACTGACAGTACTAGGACTGACTACTAGTATTATTGATCATATAAGGTGCCTTTATGTTTCTATGTGTATCATCATAGAAACAGTAAATCGTAGTAAATCATTTCAATGCCAACGGTTGAAGTTTTGATTTTTTTTTTTTGCTGTTTTTCTCCAAAATCGTATTACGATTTAGTTTAATAAAATCTGTAACGTTTTTATGCGGTAACACTCAAATAGAGATACATATAAAATACAAATCGTTGATTTATTTCGATAAGTCTATATTTTCCAACTGATATCTCAGTAATCCATCGCTGACATTGTTAACGCAGTTATGCAGTGTTTATTGAACGATACACGAAGATAGATGGGATGCGCAAGCAAAGGGTGTTTTACGAGCGCATTCCTACGAATTGTGGGCAGACATGCGATTTGTCCATTTCGTGTGTCCGCGCCCCCAGACTGCTAGCTCGCTTCCGCATGAATAGTTGAAATTGATAACCCGCACAAGTCTGCATTTCATTTCCTTGTCAGATACGTATTATAATATGAATTTCATAAACAAAAATGTTCAATAATTCGCTCAATTTCTTCAACATCGAACTTCATTGAGAAAACAAAAACTACTATCTCTATAGGGCTATCAGCCGTGAGGCTTTTCCGCTGGTCAAGGAAGAAGCTCAGAGAAGTTTAATCACCCGGTATTTACCCAAACTTCACAGAAAATCTCTGAAAAAGTGTGAATGGTGATTCGCAAAAATTCGCTCCCCGCTGGGGATCGATGCAAAATAATACTTGAGTCGAAATACGCCCAATTGCGACTCAATTATTATTTTGCATTAGTCGATGAAAAATGTGAGGTACTCTTGTATGCAGTCATTAGAAATGGGTAACTTCCTACCACTCTTAAACTCTAATTAACTAATAAACTACCACGACCACCAAGTAAATACACCACACCTGTGTTTGACATAAATCAAAGCCAATAAACATGTCATGTGTTTCCATCATGTTCTACTTAATGCTTCCCGAATAAATAAACTTTTTCCTCTCACTTGTCTTCAGCATTTTTAAGTCGTAATAAAAAACCCCGAACGCTCAACTCATATCACACATGAGCGCTTATTGTAACGTCGCCGCATTTCAAAAACTTTAAACTTCTTGCATTTCCCTCCCGCGGAAAAAAGCTAGGCGATATGCAACTGACAGCACGTCGCGATTTGTCGCGGTTTTTCCGCGCCCGCAGACGTCGGCTCGCGTCCGATTATTATCGGCGGCGGTTGGCGACGGTGGCGGCGGTAGCGGCGTGCGCTCTCAAAGAAATTGCCTGTCCGATAAGCGGGCGGCAAAAATAAGCGCCTTCTGACGGATGATGCCGCCGCGTGTGTGTATTATTCGCCCATCCGCGCGGAATTGATGGGAGACGGCTGAATAATGCGCGGAGTTTCGCGAAAATTTTACAACTTTTTTTTTTTGGTTGTTTCTTGTTGGTCCCTCGTGTAAGTTGCGGACTTACTTGAGGAGTTAATATTTATAAGTGCCGAGGAGCGGTGACATGTGATAATCAATCGTTGTTTGGAGTTTGAAATCTTTTTGTGGTGAAGAAAACTGTAATTAAATTAGCGATATTATTCCGTGGGTATTTTTTTCGCGGTGCATTGTTACTAAACGGACAAAAAAATTGATTTTTTTTATAATTGTTATCTCTTGTCTTGTTAACAATAAAATGAGAAAAAAACGTTAATTTTGTTAGCTGTTTTTGAATAATATTAGCAATAAAACAGTACCACGCGCACGATATTTTTAAATTTTCAAAATATTGTTTAGAATTTAACAAGAATCATCAGACATATGTGTTTATAAAGGCTTATAATTTTGTCATTTTCTTGCACTGAAATTTATAAAATTAAATCTCATAAAAAAATATGTATCACTTGAGCTTTGAAGATTGGACATTTGAACGACCCGAATTGTATAATTAATAAATGTTCAAATAATACACCGAGCCCAGCATGCGATTTTTATAAAGTAATTCACATTTCAAAAGAATCCAGCGGACATGTTCTCCCATTACGGATCAAAGGCACTGACTTTTGTGCATAATCACGTGCGAGTGCAAATACATATAAATTTCAAACGCGGGGACAACAAAGGGAACATTCAGGCTGATAATGGTAATTGTATGCGTCGCGCTTGTACGTGAATCCCCCCATATCGTGTATATTGCGAAATAAGTCTATGGAAAATGCGAGTGCAAACAATGCGGTATAGATATTACTGTATGTTTTCAATAGTATAGAGGATTATGATGAAACGCTAAATATAATGTAATGTATCGATTCAATTCACATAATTTCGGATTTAAATGTATTTTCATATTCGAATTTGAATAATTTTTGCACAATAGAAACAAATTAAATAAATAATAATGTTCTTGGGATATCTTCATTATCTTCTTTATAATTGAGTTAATAACAATAAGAATAACACAATAATCTTAAAATTGGATCATGATAAATTACATTTGTGATAATACAAATTTCAAATTTTACAAACCATATCTTTGAAGATAATGAAGATTCCTCACTGGAGTCTTTACAATTAAGTTTTTCAAACATTTCTAGGCAAGAATGTATAAAAAAATCTTAAAATTGCATCATGATGAATAGGTATTTTTGCAGGAATGTGATAATACAAATTTCAACTTTTACAAGCCATATCTTTGAAGATAATGAAGATTCCTCATTGGACTCTTTATAATTCAGTTTCTCAAATATTTCTAGACAAGAATGTATAAAAAAATCTTAAAATTGCATCATGATGAATAGGTATTTTTGCAGGAATGTGATAATACAAATTTCAACTTTTACAAGCCATATCTTTGAAGATAATAAAGATTCCTCATTGGAGTCTTTATAATCAAGTTTTTCAAACATTTCTAGACTAGAATGTATAAAAAATCTTAAAATTGCATCATGATGAATAGGTATTTTTGGAGGAATGTGTGATAATACAAATTTCAACTTTTACAAGCCATATCTTTGAAGATAATGAAGATTCGTCATTGGGGTCTTTATAATTACGTTTTTCAAACATTTCTAGACAATAATGTAGAAAAAAATCTTAAAATTGCACCATGATAAATAAGTATTTTTGCAGGAATGTGTGATAATACAAATTTCATCTTTTACAAGCCATATGTTTGAAGATACTGAAGATTCCTGATTGTAGTCTCTATAATTAAGTTTTTCAAACATTTCTAGATAAGAATGTACAAAAAAAATCTTAAAATTGCATCATGATGAATAGGTATTTTTGCAGGAATGTGTGATAATACAAATTTCAACTTTTACAAGCCATATCTTTGAAGATAATGAAGATTCCTCATTGGAGTCTTTATAATTAAGTTTCTCAAATATTTCTAGACAAGAATGTATAAAAAAATCTTAAAATTGCATCATGATGAATAGGTATTTTTGCAGGAATGTGATAATACAAATTTCAACTTTTACAAGCCATATCTTTGAAGATAATGAAGATTCCTCATTGGAGTCTTTATAATTCAGTTTCTCAAATATTTCTAGACAAGAATGTATAAAAAAATCTTAAAATTGCATCATGATGAATAGGTATTTTTGCAGGAATGTGATAATACAAATTTCAACTTTTACAAGCCATATCTTTGAAGATAATAAAGATTCCTCATTGGAGTCTTTATAATCAAGTTTTTCAAACATTTCTAGACTAGAATGTATAAAAAAATCTTAAAATTGCATCATGATGAATAGGTATTTTTGGAGGAATGTGTGATAATACAAATTTCAACTTTTACAAGCCATATCTTTGAAGATAATGAAGATTCGTCATTGGGGTCTTTATAATTACGTTTTTCAAACATTTCTAGACAATAATGTAGAAAAAAATCTTAAAATTGCACCATGATAAATAAGTATTTTTGCAGGAATGTGTGATAATACAAATTTCATCTTTTACAAGCCATATGTTTGAAGATACTGAAGATTCCTGATTGTAGTCTCTATAATTAAGTTTTTCAAACATTTCTAGATAAGAATGTACAAAAAAAAATCTTAAAAGTGCATCATGATGAATAGGTATTTTTGCAGGAATGTGTGATAATACAAATTTCAACTTTTACAAGCCATATCTTTGAAGATAATGAAGATTCCTCATTGGAGTCTTTATAATTAAGTTTCTCAAATATTTCCAGACAAGAATGTACAAAAAAATCTTAAAATTGCATCATGGTGAATAGGTATTTTTGCAGGAATGCGTGATAATACAAATTTCAACTTTAACAGGCCATATCTATGAAGATCATGAAGATTCCTCATTGTAATTTTTATAATTAAGTTTCTCAAACATTTCTAGACAATAATGTAGAAAAAAATCTTAAAATTGCATCATGATGAATAGGTATTTTTGCAGGAATGTGTGATAATACAAATTTCAACTTTTATAAGCCATATGTTTGAAGATCATGAAGATATCTCATGGGAGTTTTTATAATTCAGTTGCTCATACATTTATAGCTAAGAATAACACAACAAAATCTTAAAATTTCAACATGATGAATATGTTATATTTGCAGGAATATGTGATAATGCACATTTCAACTTTTACAAACCATATCTTTGAAGATAATGAAGATTCCTCACTGGAGTCTTTATAATTAAGTTTTTCAAACATTTCTAGACAATAATGTACAAAAAAATCTTAAAATAGCATCATGATGAATAGGTATTTTTGCAAGAATGTGTGATAATACATATTTCAACTTTTACCATCCATATCCTTAAAGATAATGAAGATATCTCATTGGAGTCTTTATAATTTAGTTTTTCGTACATTCATAGATAATAATAACACAACAAAATCTTAAACTTTCATCACCATGAATAGGTAATTTTGGAGGAATGTGTTATAATAAAAATTGCAACTTTTGTAAGCCATATCTTTGAAGATAATTAAGATATCTTATTGGAGTTTTTATAATTGAGTTTATCATACATTTTTAAATAAAAATAACACAACAAAATCTTAAAAGTTCATCATCATGAATAGGTATTTTCAGAAATGTGTGATAATACAAATTTCAACTATCACAAGCTATATCTTTGAAGATAATGAAGATATCTCATTGGAGTCTTTATAATGAAGTTTTTCATACATTTAAGACAAAAATAATATAATTTTTTTTAAAAATTACATCATGATGAATATGTATTTTTGCAATTAATGCAAGTTTCAACTTGTATAAGCCATATCTTTTAAGATAATGAAGATATGTCATTGGAGTCTTTTTATTATATTAATGATATATATATATATATATATATATATATATATATATATATATATATATATATATATTAAATTGTATTTATGATACATTTTTAGATAAAAATAAAAAAATCTTTAAATTGCATTATGATGAATAGGTATTTGTGCAGGTATGTGTGATAATAAAAATTTCAACTTATACAAGCTATTTCTTTGAAGATATGAAGATACCTCCTTGGAGTCATTATAATCATATATTTTAGACAAAAATAATACAATTTATTTTTTAAATTACATCATAATTACTATTGATTTTTTTAGGAATGTGTGATAATATAAGTTTCTACTTATACAAGCCATATCTTTGAAGAGAATGAAGATATGTCATTGGCGTCTTTATAATTGTATTTCTCATATATTTTTAGACAAATGTAGCTAAAAAAATCTTAAAATTGCATTATGATAAGTAGGTATTTGTGCAGGTATGTGTGATAACACAAATTTCAAATTTTACAAGCCATATCTTTGAGGATAATGAAGATATATCATTAAAGTCTTTATAATTGAGTTTACCATACATTTTTAGACAAGAATAACATACAAATATCTAGAAATTACTTTAGGTATTTTTGCAGGAATGTGTGATAATGCAAATTTCATAGAAAGAGTAATCAGAATTGTTATTCAAAAATACATGAAACACAGGATTATTATTGTATTTATTACATCTTGCAGCTTATTTTGCATGTGAAACGTATTAGTAGTAGTAGTAGTTACAAATACTAGTTGCTGTATTTGTTACAATGTAACAATTTGTAACTATCTATCGATCTTCACGACCTTCTGCCGTCTGTTAGTCTATGTGTTTGTTAGTGTAAGGACTTGCTACTTTTGAGAATCATCCCCAAGTTTTCGAAAGTGAAAACCGTATTAATTCATAATAATAATTCACAAAGCTTAGTGGCGGAGTGGTTAGAGGCGTCATCCGTTATACTGTGCAGCCTGAGTTCGATCCCCGTCAGGGTGCGAATTTTCGCGAATCACCTTTCACAGTTTTTCTGTGAAGTTAAAGTAAATATCGGGCGATTAAACTCCTCTGAGCTTCTCCCTTGACCGGCAGAAAAGCCTCACGTCTGATAGCCCTATAGAGATATAAGTGTTTTTATATATAATTAATAAAATATTATTATTATAAATTGATTATTGTATATTGATATTTGTATGTTCTTATACAATTACCAATGATAAAATAAATAAGTAAATACATTTAGCTGCATGTATGTCATTTCTAAATTACATTTCACTATGTGAGACGCTTGAATATTACTCTGATTGCGTTTTATTTACCGGTTTCACCGTTTTTTTTTTCTGTATGTAACAGTAATTTAATAACGCGCTTCTAAAAATATATGTCGGCTGCGGGCGACTTTCCTCGACTCGCATAAACCGAAAGCAATAAAACACTGCTTTAAAACATTCAAATAAGATTTTAGTTTCATAAAGTTTTGTTAAATATTAGCTACAAGTTTAAATATTCATTAATTTGAATTTATTTACAGTATAGCTATAAGTTTAAATATTCGTGTATTTGAATTTAAAGTCATGAATTTGAATTTAAAGTCATCAAATTCATGACTTTTTATTTTATATTTAATTTATTTAAAGTCATGAATTTGAATTTAAAAATAATGAATTTTCTTTATTTACAGTATTTTTTGTTTGCAGTATCATTTAACGTGATGCATATGCCAAATCGACCACAAAACGGTCGACGGGAGACATATAAAAATACAAAATTCACATAAAGGTACCTAACTAAAAATATTATTATAATAATCTTTATTATATGGGGCTGACCCTTGAAAATACAATAAAATACGTATATATGTTGTATTTTATTGTAGGGGTCAGACCCATATAATAAAGATTATTATAACAACATTTATAGTTAGGTACCTATGTGTGAATTTTGTATTTTTATGTCTCCCGTTGACCGTTTTGTGGTCGATTTGGCATATGCATATAGGGTACCCTATGATTAAATGTAACCAAAAATAAATCATGTTTCACGCCACAATAATTTAATTTCAGATTATGAATGAACGTAAATATGCTTGAAACAAAAACTCTATTGTCTATATTTGTATAATTATTTTATGCCAGGAAGTGATTCCGCGCAAGATATCAGTACGTTTCCTCTTGTACTGAGCGTTTTAAAAATTAACTTCGTGCCTCGTGTACGCTTCGGGAATTAATTTTAAGTCCCCGCGTGTTGCCGCTTTGCGTGTGACAGTTTCAGTTATTACATTCGTTAATTTCGTTATGAGGCGCACGCTTCACTGCAGCTGTAGCAACATTGTGCCTGAAAAGTTGTAACGAAATGTCGGCAAAATATACCTAAATCTAATAACATGCACAAACTGAAATGCAAAAAAATCTTATCCGTTTTGACAAAATACACTGAAAATTGTTTAAAACTCGATATTTTGTTGTTCATGTGACTTAGGGTCGTTTTAGACAAGACAATTTCTTAGCTCAAAAGTTTTTCAAGAAATGAATTCATATATCCTCCTCCCATACAATTGGTCCTTGACAAATAGAACGCGTTATATTTTTCCATTCTATCTACCATCCAATTTAATATTTCAAATAATTTGCTGTATGATACGAGAAAATTTAGATTGTCTCGTATCTTGACTAACTTTTGAGTCAAGAAATTGTCTTGTCTAAAACGACCTTTAGGCCTTCCATTACATATAAAACTAAAATACAATTCGACATACAGGTTTATATAAAGTGAACAATTTATAATTATTTCCTGTGCCTGTTGCTTTATTGTTTTTTAACTTTCGGATTGCCTCTTCTACTTCAGCGGATTTATTTCTTGCGGATGTCGTGAAGCCAATTGTTCTTCTGCTTTGGTAATATGCTATTGGATACCTTATTATATATCTTTTGTATTGACAAAGACTCAATAATATTATTAAGATTTTTCAGTTTTTTATTATTTTCCTATATCTTTATCCGTTTCAATCGAACTTTAATATTAAATTACAAGAAAATTAGTGACCCCGTAATTTTTTATTATTACACCTTTGGATACCTTATTATATGCCTTTTGTATTGCTAAAATTTCAATAATATTGCTCGAAGGATTTTGAAGTTATAATGGTTTTTGGGATGCAATCGAAGAAATCATACAAATCTCATTTTTATTAAAATCAAACTTTAATGGTAAATTTCAATAAATCTAGCGACCCCTTAATTTTTTATTATTACACTATTGGATACCTTTTTATATGCCTTTTGTATTAAAAAATTCTCAAAAATATTCTTCGACGGATTTTTCAGTGATAATTAATGTCTTGGATGCATCTTATAAATCATACAAATCTCATATTTAGTAATATCAAACTTTCATGTTAAATTTCAAGAAACGACCCAGTATTTTCTATTATTACACTATTTGATACCTTATTATATATCTCTTGTATTGCCAAAGATTCGATGGGATTTTCCACTTGTACTGATTTTTTTTGGATGCAATCTTACAAATCATACATATCTGATTTTTGCTAAAATCAGACTTTAATGGTAAATTTTATTTTCTCCCATTTGGTGTCTATATCAAGATTTTCCCCCATCTCTTCTGGGTATATGTCTAGGTGGGTATTCTAGTCTCGCCTTGTTGTGTCTTGTTTTAGTCGTGTAATATTTGTACTAAATGTATTTACGTAGCCGAATATGTTTTTTTTCTATGAAAATTTTCAAAAATCTCCAATACAGTACATACAAACTGTAAGTTTGAAACCTCATACAGCATCCAACAACGGAAATTAATCGAAATCAACTTTCCTCAGCCTTAACGCGTGCCTTCGTAATTTCCCTCATCCCCCAAACACCCCGAAAACATCCCGCATAAACATGTAGCCACTTTTCCGGTTGCCACTCAAAGATTCCATCAATCAAGATGCCGTAGGCGGCCGAGAAAATATCAATTTAACACCCCAACCCCCGGGTCTTACATACCCGAGTCTGCGAAATTTCAGCAGGCCAATTCGTTTCAAATTCCCCGTACAGCAGCCGCCCCCCGCCTCGCTTTTAATCCGATTCGAGTTTTATTTTAAACGGGAATCACGTCGCTCTATATAAAACAGTCGCGCGCGTTATTGTAATGGCCGCCGGAGCTAAGTAATGGATCAAGTTTTATTGTAATGGGCCCCCCCCCCCCCGCGTTCGTATTGATGGGCCCCTGATTTATTCGGGGCCCGCCCGGTGCTGATGGGATTGCGAGACATGATGCATTTCGACTGCAGTGGGAAACCAAATAAATGTGTTTGAAAAAATCAGTGGAAATCAAAAGTAGTTCAAGTGCAAACCATCTAATGTTTCGAATATCTTAAATCAGCTTTTGTAGACTATTACTGGTCCTCTTCAATCTGGATCTGGAATATGTAATAAGAATCGCTCATTATTATTACATATTCGAGATAAAGAGATAAATTTGTTCATCGCCGTTGTTTTAACGTTGATTTTTATAAAAATGAGATTTGTATGATTGGTAAGATTGCATGAAAAAATTCATTATAACTGACAAATCCTTGGAACAATATTTTTGAAAATTTGCCGATACAAAAGGCATATAATAAAGCACCCAATAGTGTGATAATAAAAAATTAAGGGGTCGCTAGATTTATTGAAATTTACCTTAAAGTTTGATTTTAATAAAAATAAGATTTGTATGATTTGTAAGATTGCATCCAAAAAATTCAATATATCTGAAAAAATTTTCGAAGAATATTTTTGAAAATTTGCCCTTACAAAAGTTATGTAATAAGGTATCCAATAGTGTAATAATAAAAAATACTGGGTCGTTTTTGTTCTTGAAATTTGTCATTAAAGTTTCATTTTAATAAAAATGAGATTTGTATTATTTCTAAGATTGCATCCAAACAATTCATAATCACTGAAAAATCCTTCGAAGAATATTTTTGAAAATTTTCCGAAATAAAAGGCATATAATAAAGTATCCAATAGTGTAATAATACAAAATTAAAGGGTAGCTAGTTTTATTGAAATTGACCATTAAAGTCTGATTTTAGCAAAAATCAGGTATGTATGGTTCGTAAGATTGCATCCAAAAAAAATCAGTACAAGTGGAAAATCCCATCGAATATTTGGCAATACAAGAGATATATAATAAGGTATCAAATAGTGTAATAATAGAAAATACAGGGTCGTTTGTTTTCTTGAAATATAACATGAAAATTTGATTTTATTAAATATGAGATTTGTATGATTTGTAAGATTGCATCCAAAAAAATCAGTACAAGTGGAAAATCCCATCGAATATTTGGCAATACAAGAGATATATAATAAGGTATCAAATAGTGTAATAATAGAAAATACAGGGTCGTTTGTTTTCTTGAAATATAACATGAAAATTTGATTTTATTAAATATGAGATTTGTATGATTTGTAAGATTGCATCCAAAAAAATCAGTACAAGTGGAAAATCCCGACGAATCTTTGGCAATACAAAAGATATATAATAAGGTATCAAATAGTGTAATAAAGGAAAATACTGGATCGTTTGTTTTCTTGAAATTTAACATGAAAGTTTGATTTTAGTAAATATGAGATTTGTATGATTTGTAAGATTGCATCCAAAACATTAATTATCACTGAAAAATCCGTCGAAGAATATTTTTGAGAATTTTCTAATACAAAAGCATATAAAAATGTGTAATAATAAAAAAATATAGGGTCGCTAGTTTTATTGAAATGTACCATTAAAGTTTGATTTCAATAAAAATGAGATTTGTATGATTTCTTCGATCGCAACAAAAAAAATCAGTATAATTGGAAAATCCCATCGAATCTTTGCCAATACAAAAGATATATAATAAGGTATCCAAGAGTGTAATAATAAAAAAATCTGGATCGTTTGTTTTCTTGAAATTTAACATTAAAGTGATGAACAAATTTTGATTCTTATTAATATCAACCATATTGATTTTTTTGGGAAGAGTTTTGTCCAGAGAGATGGAGAGAAAATAATCTTTATCAGGCTATTGGCCAGTGGCCTTTCGCCCTTAGTTTTGTTTATTTTTAGATAATAGAGAATTTTGTAGAGAGAAAAACAATCTTTATTCGGTGGCGTTTTCGCTTTGAGAATTTTGTATAATAATAAATTTATTATAAATGTTTTGAGTTGAATTTTTTTGTTAAAACAATTTCTCTTGGGCTATATATTAACAAAAATAAAAGAAAATTTATCTATATGTATATCTGGATTTCTATTTTTATTACCCTATTGCCCAAAATCCCGCGATAAATTCATCTCATCCAAATCTCTATTACATTTTTATGTGTCTGTGTGTGTGTGTGTGTGCTCTGTATGTGGGCGTTTATCTATGCCATCCCCCGGTCCCTGATATAAACCAGCAAAAGGCCAACTCCCCCACACACACACATAACAGATTAATATGCGCGCACTGGAGAATATAAGTTTTAATTAAGTCACACACAAATATTTACGCTGGCAACGTTTGCCGAAGAAACTCAGACGTCCGCTGCGGGAGAAGGGAGAAGCAATTAATTACGGTAATGGCAGCGTAATTAATTTGTATAATCACTGCTTTTGTGTGGATGTACATGTGTGTACAGTTTTTTTTTATTATCACGAATCCGTGCGCTCCAACAGATCCGGTTTACGGCAGAAAGGTCGGCACGATTCCGATTGCTGTTTATCAACAAAAGAATAATCGCAGCCACCAGATGAGTTTTCAGAACTGTTTTTTTATGCTTGCGTAATTGATTAATTAAAGTGAACTTTGTTTATTACATACACACACACACACACACATATATATATATATATATATATATATATATGTGTGTGTGTGTGTGTGTGTGAGAGAGAGTGTACGTGCATTGTTTACAAAGAAACAGTGTGTTATTAACTGTTTTATAAGTGTATATGAGTTTTTGTTTTGTTTAAGATAATCAGGCTAAGTAAAAATCACTGTAGCTTGGTTATTAATTTTCAAAAAAGCTTGTAATTAATTGTTATTTGTTTATCAATAGTCCTTCCAATATGGTACTAAATTTTTCCACTATTACTGACGTTTTGAGGGGTTAAAATGATGATGATCCCAAACCAGCTAAGTTACTTGCTAGAAATACCACTTAAACTTAATTTAACTTAGTTATTAATTTTCAAAAATACTTAAAATTAAGTGCGATTAGTTTATTAATAGTCTCTTCAATATTGGTAGTAAATTCTAGAATCCTAATTGCACTATTACTGACTTTTTGAAGGATTAGAATGTTGTAATCTCTCAAATCAGCCAAATTAGTTCAGAAAAACCGCAGCAACTCGGTTATTAATGTTCAAAAATTCTTAAAATTGATTTTGATTTGTTCAATAATAGTCCCTCCAATATGGTACTAAATTTTAGAACCCTATATCCACTATTACTGACTTTTTAAGGGGTTTAAATGATGTAATATTCCGAATCAGCTAAGTTACTTCAGAAATACCACTGTAACTTGGTTATTAATTTTCAAAAATACTTGAAATTTGGTGGTATTTGTTTATTAATAGTCCCTTCAATATTATTACTAAATTATAAAATTCGAATTGCACTATTACTCACTTTTTGAAGGATTAGAATGATGTAATATCTCAAATCAGCCAAATTAGTTCAGAAAAACCGCAACAAATTGGTTATTAATTTTCAAAAATTCTTGAAATTGATTGTGTTTTGTTCAATAATAGACCCTTCAATATGTTAGTAAATTTTAGAATCCTATTTCCACTATTACTGACTTTTTGAGGGGTTAAAATGATGTAATATCCCAAACCAGCTAGGTTACTTTAGAAAAACTTGGTTAATAATTTTCAAAAATGTATCAAATTGATTGCCATTTGTTTATTAATAGTCCTTTTAACATTTTACTAAATTTGAGAATCGTAATTGTACTATTACTGACTTTTTGGAGGGTTAAAATGATGTAATATCCAAAATCAGTGAAGTTACTTCAGTAAAACAGCTGTAAATTGGTTAATGATTTTTTAAAATGTAGCAAATTAATTGTCATTTGTTTATTAATAGTCCTCTGAACATTTTTCATAAATTTGAGAATCGTAATTATACTATTACTGACTTTTTGGGGGGGTTAAAATGATGTAATATCCCAAATCAGCTAAGTTACTTCAGAAAAACAGCTGTAACTTGGTTAATCATTTTCAAAAATATATCCAATTGATTGCCATTTGTTTATTAATAGTCCTTTTAACATTGTACTAAATTTGAGAATCGTAATTGTACTATGATTAACTTTATGAGGGGTTAAAATGATGTAATATCCTAAATCAGCCAAGTTACTTCAGTAAAACAGCTGTAACTTGGTTAATAATTTTCAAAAATATATCAAATTGATTGTCATTTGTTTACTAATAGTCCTTTTAAAATTGCACTAAATTTGAGAATCATAATTGTACTATTACTGACTTTTTGAGAGGTTAAATGATATAATATCCAAAATCAGCTAAGTTAGTTTAGAAAAACAGCTGTAACTTGGTTAATAATTTTCAAAAATGTATCAAATTAATTGCTATTTGTTTATTAATAGTCCTTTTAACATTTTACTAAATTTGAAAATCGTAATTGTACTATTACTGACTTTTTGAAGGGTTAAAATGATGTAATATCCAAAATCTGTCAAGTTACTTCAGTAAAACAGCTGTAACTTGGTTAATAATTTTCAAAAGTATATTAGATTGATTGTCATTTGTTTATTAATAGTCCTTTTAACATTTTACTAAATTTGAGAATCGTAATTGTACTATTACTGACTTTTTGAGGGATTAAAATGATGTAATATCCAAAATCAGCCAAGTTACTTCAGTAAAACAGCTGCAACTTGATTAATAATTTTCAAAAATATATCAAATTTATTGTCATTTATTTACTAATAGTCCTTTTAAAATTGTACTAAATTTGAGAATCATAATTGTACTATTACTGACTTTTTGAGAGGTTAAATGATATAATATCCAAAATCAGCTAAGTTAGTTTAGAAAAACGGCTGTAACTTGGTTAATAATTTTCAAAAATATATCAAATTGATTGTCATTTGTTTATTAATAGTCCTTTTAAAATTGTACTAAATTTGAGAATCATAATTGTACAATTACTGACTTTTTGAGGGGTTAAAAGATATAATATCAGCTAAGTTAGTTTAGAAAAACAGCTGTAACTTGGTTAATAATTTTCATAAATGTATCAAATTAATTGTCATTTGTTTATTAATAGTCCTTTTAACATTTTACTAAATTTGAGAATCGTAATTGTACTATTACTAACTTTTTGAGGCGTTATAATGATGTAATATAATAATCAGCCAAGTTACTTCAGTAAAACAGCTGCAACTTGGTTAATAATTTTCAAAAATATATCAAATTGATTGTCATTTGTTTATTAATAGTTCTTTTAACATTGTACTAAATTTGAAAATCGTAACTGTACTATTACTGAATTTTTGAGGGGTTAAATGATATAATATCCCAAATCAGCTAAGTTAGTTTAGAAAAACAGCTGTAACTTGGTTAATAATTTACAAAAATGTATCAAATTGATTGTCATTTGTTTATTAATAGTCCTTTTAACATTGTACTTTTAACATTGTACTTTTAACATTGTACTAAATTTGATAATCGTAATTGTACAATTACTGACTTGTTGAGGGGTTAAAATGATGTAATATTCCAAATCAGCTAAGTTACTTCAGAAAAACCACTGTAACTTGGTTGTTCATTTTCAAAACTACCTAAAATTGAGTGTGATTTGTTTATTAATAGTCCCTTCAATATTGGTACTAAATTTTAGAATCCTACTTGCACTATTACCGACTTATTGAAGGATTAGAATCATCGAATGTCTCAAATCAGCCAAATTACTTCAGAAAAACCGCAGCAACTTGGTTATTAATTTTCAAAAATTCTAGAAATTCATGTTGATTTGTTCAATAATAGTCCCTCCAATATGGTACTAAATTTTAGAATTCTATTTCCACTATTACCGACTTTTTGAGGGGTTAAAATGATGTAATATCCCAAATCACCTAAGTTACTCCAGAAAAACCACTGTAACTGGGTTATTAATTTTCAAAAAATCTTGAAATTGATTGTCATATATTCATTTATATTCCCTTCAATATGGTATTAAATTTGAGTATCCTAGTTGCAAAATAACTGTCTTTTTGAAGGGCTAGAATGATGATATATCTCAAATCAGCTATATTACTTCAGAAATACCACTGTAACTTGGTTATTGATTTTCAAAAATACTTTAAATTGAGTGTGATTTGTTTATTAATAGTCCCTTCATATTGGTATTAAATTTTAGAATCCTAATTGCACTATTACCGACTTTTTGAGGATTAGAATGAGGTAATGTCTCAAATGAGCCAAATTACTTCAGAAAAACCGTAAAAATTTGGTTATTAATTTTCAAAAATTCTTGAAATTTATTGTGATTTGTTCATCAATAATCCCTCGAATATGGTACTAAATTTTATAATCCTATTTGCACTATTACTGACTTTTTGAGGGGTTAAAATGATGTAATATCCCAAATCAGCTAAGTTACTCCAGAAAAATCACTGTAAATTAGATATTAATTTTAAAAAATGCTTAAAATGCATCGTGATTTGTTTATTAAGAGTCTTTGCAATATATATATATATATATATATATATATATATATATATTTATATATAGTGTCATTTAGTTTTAGATAAAGTATGTATTATATTTTTTAATCAAAAAGTGTTTATAGACAAGTTATATGTCTACAATTTTCTCGCATTTGAAAATACTACACAAATTACATTTGTTTGATTATTCCCACATAATGGTTCAGTTATCAAAATCATGTACGGTGCCACCATAGTACCGCATTTCAAATGCTTTCTCGTATGTGTATCCCGTGCATTGGTAGCACCACTCTGTTTTATTACCGCATGAAACTGTGCTCGAACTTGCATATTACGATCGTAATTATTGTCTGCGCGCCGCCATATGTCGGAAATGTATGATTGTTACTGGCTGCGCGGTGCGGTGATAAATAAACAGCGAGAGTCGCATTGCCCTCGAAAGCGATAAATTATAATCGAGATGCCAGTTTATATCTTCTAATGAAAGTGTATTATTATTTGTGCTGAGCATTGTGATGCTGAATGATATCTAGGCTTTTATCTAGATATTTATAATGCAGAATAGAGGTATTGTTTTATATTTGGTTGGATGTTATTGTTATTCCTAATGAATAAAGGTCAAATTATTGATTAGACAGACATGCATCATCATGTGTCACTACTAGTTACTAGTAGTAACCGAACGGACATGGCCATTGTTACGCAACTTTCTCTCTACAGAAGAAAGTTTAACGCCATCTAAAGGTAACTATGATAATTTACAATGCACACCCATATGGTAATATTCGTCAACATACTCAGCTCTCAGGATCACCGAGTGGTGCCCTCTACTAGAATACTATTCATAGTTTGTGCTATATAAATATAAATAGATATTTAAAATATGTGGATTGTGGAGTTTAACTCACATATTAAATAATCTTGCAAATTCATCGTATTACTTACATATTCTAACAGCTCTATAATTTTCTTGTAAGGACTCACCTGAAACAAAAGAAAAATAAAATTAGTTTTGCATTACATTTGTACAATTAATCAATAAGCAATTACAAACAGGAATTTATCAATCAGTCTTTGGTGTATCTACACATCTATGTGTAATTTATAGTTACTGGCATCTACCAGTAACTATAAATTACACCTGAACTAGTTACAGTGGCCAATTTCACTCATGCTCGAATAGCTACTCCGAAATAAATAGAACTAGCTCCAGCCATTCTCAAGCAACATAAATAACTGAAGAATTCACACACTCGCGCATTTTTTTTTAGATAAAAACAAGAACAATAAACAAACTAAAATTATATACTATTGTTCCTAATATTATCTGTAAAAAAAACCATTCGCCAGTTTTAGCCATGTAAATACAAACATATTTGATTTGCGTTTAATTTTGTCAAAATTGATATTTGTATTGTGTAAATATACATATTTCAAAATTATAATAATAATTATAATAATAAGCTTTATTGTCTAACCGAAACAAAATCTAATTATCCAATTACAATGACAATTATGATTGAAAAGGCATTTTACATGATCAATAATACTGTCAATATTTTAGAATAATGACAGTATTACTGTACGAAAACATGTTTAAAATGTTCGTTAGTCTAATATACTGACAGTATTACTTATGGTGTAAGGTATAGTAATGGTGGAATCAAGAGAATACTGAAGCTTTTCCGGATAATTGATTACTTGATAAATATAAATGGATAATTAAGTAAATACTGACAGTACTAGGACTGACTATTATTGACCGTGTAAGGTACCTTATAATTTACAGTAAGATTTTAATCGACTTTACGTCACATTTGTTGGTCCCTCAAACCGAGTTTAAGTCGTTACACTCATTCGCCATCTAAATTTCGTATATACTCATTCACTCACTACCGGAACAACTTGTTCCGTCGCGACGCAACCTGAACCAGGCGTCGACCCGGTCCGCACGCGCTATCTAATAGGGACGGAATGTGAACAGGTAAAGTTTCTCATATTTTCCCCCGTCATCGCAGACGACACACAAAAAACAGGCCAAATGGACGCTAAATTTAATTATAAAAGTTTCAGGTAGGTAGTGCGCCGAGTTCGTTTTTCCGTTTTTATTTGCATAACATAATGGAAAGGCAATGATGCAATGTTAAAGTTTTGGTAAATAGCTGCGAACGCTGAATGTTGCTTGATGTAGTTGGTATATTGTTAGGAATAATTTTTAATTTTTACTACTCTAAATCAGTAAAAATATGTGTATTTGCACATTATACACAATATTTTCGATATAATAAATATCTATTAATTAAAATCATACAACTCGACTTATTACTTATTATATTAGACTGAACAAAACTTCTCTAAAATTTGATTGAAACAAATCATATGAAATTGACGAAAAAGGTCCGTCAATTTCATATGATTTGTTTCAATCAAATTTTAGAGAACTTTTGTTCAGTCTAATATAATAAGTAATCTCATTCCAATTAATTATTTTCCGAATATAACACTGTTGTATATGAAACACCTTCCTTATACACAGTAGTGGTGTATTGGCTTAGTAAAAACATTTCACGTTTTCTAAAGGTCGTTTTAGACAAGACAATTTCTTAGCTCAAAAGTTGTTCAAGAAATGAATTCATATATCATACAATTTGTCCTTGACAAATAGAAAGCGTTATATTTTTCCATTCGATCTACCATCCAATTCAATATTTCAAATAATTTGCTGTATGATACGAGACAATTTAGATTGTCTCGCATCTTGACTAACTTTTGAGTCAAGAAATTATCTAAAACGACCTTAACTAAAGGTCGTTCTAGACAAGACAATTTCTTGACTCAAAAGTTGGTCAAGATGCGAGACAATCTAAATTGTCTCGTATCATACAGCAAATTATTTGAAATATTGAATTGGATGGTAGATCGAATAGAAAAATATAACGCGTTCTATTTGTCAAGAACAAATTGTATGGGAGGAGGATATATGAATTCATTTCTTGAACAACTTTTGAGCTAAGAAATTGTCATGTCTAAAACTCCCTTTAGATTGTTGAAATATACGATGACTTTCCGAAAACAAAATTACTGTATAAAAAAGGATATTCTTAACGAGAATAATTTACAGAAAAAAACAATTTTCTCTACATTTTATGACTGAAATAGTTGAAATAGACCCATTTTTTTGTGATATCCGGCCGTTTTTTTTAGACAAAATTCCTTTAGCTGCTATCCAAAAACTCACTCTCCACCTTAGAAAAATCAGAATTCAAAAAGGTGAACCCGTGCCCACTTAGTACTTCTACTTTTTATTATCAACTTCTTATAAACATCAGTTGTTCATAAGAAGTTTGAAAAAAAAATACAGTTGTAGTTTCAATTAAATAGTCTTGTATGTATTGAATATTAATAAATTGAAGACATTTTAATTAATAGACAGCACCAATAGACAGATATGCACGATTTCTGTGCCACTTAAGTTAGCCTCGATGAATGCGCGAGCTCGACCCATTTAGCGGCTCGAAAACTGTAACAGTTCGAGCAGTTAAAAGTGAAACGGCCACACGGCGCTAAATGCCAAAGCAATGGGTCACCACCAGCGCTCAGCAGCTGAGCGCACAGCAATAACGGTCCCGCAGCCGGAAGGAGAAAGTTGCATTTTCGATCCTGATCGGATGCCGGCGCTTGCATAACCTTGCATTGTTCATCCAGCCACTCAACTCGGCAATTATTTAACTACGAACTTACAACACCGAGTTGCTTTAACTTAACAAAAATAATGTCTGAAGTTAGTATTAAGAATTTAAAAAAAAACTGAATATAATGTTTTAGATACAAAACAATACAATACAATACTAAACGTGATATTCAGTTTTTTTTTTAAATTCTTCTTAATACTAACTTTAGATATTTTTAGGAAACGGTCCGTGAAGCAGTGGCCTAAGGCGATAGTCGGATTGAGTTCAAAATTCTAAATTCATCAAAATTAAGGCAAGGCAGTCATCGAATACTCTTGGCAAAAATCAAAATTTAAATTGCAAAAAATCGTAGTTATTATTTTTGAAAATTCAGATGACAGTTATGTGTTACTAGCATAATTAACTACAAAATGAGATATAATATGTATGTATAGCTATATTATTAAGATCAGAATAATGAAAAGCGTAAAAAAGTAACCTCTCAATCTTATGTGGTCTATTTAAAAAATTGCAAAAAATCGTAGCTATTATTTTTGAAAACTCTAATAACATTGATGTGTTACTAGTTTAATTAGCTACAAAATGAGATATAATATGTTTGTATAGCTATTTTATTAAGATCAGAATAATGAAAAGTTCAAAAAAGTAACCTCTCAAACTTATGTGGGCTATTTAAAAAATTGCAAATAATTGTAGTTATTATTTTTGAAAATTCTAATAACATTGATGTGTTACTAGTTTAATTAGCTACAGAATGAGATATAATATGTTTATATAGCTAAATTATTAAGATCAGAATATTGAAAAGCGTAAAAAACTAACCTCTCAAACTTATGTGGGCTATTTAAATAATTGCAAAAAATCGTAGCTATTATTTTTGAAAATTCTAATAACATTGATGTGTTACTAGTTTAATTAGCTACAAAATGAGTATAATATGTTTATATAGCCAAATTATTAAGAATTCAGAATAATGGATAGTGCAAAAAAGTAACCTCTCAAACGTATGTGGGCTATTTAAAAAATTGCAAAAAATCGTAGCTATTATTTTTGAAAATTCTAATAACATTTATGTGTTACTAGTTTCATTAGCTACAAAATGAGATATAATATGTTTGTATAGCTATTTTATTAAGATCAGAATAATGAAAAGTTCAAAAAAGTAACCTCTCAAACTTATGTGGGCTATTTAAAAAATTGCAAATAATTGTAGTTATTATTTTTGAAAATTATAATAACATTGATGTGTTACTAGTTTAATTAGCTACAGAATGAGATATACTATGTTTATATAGCTAAATTATTAAGATCAGAATATTGAAAAGCGTAAAAAACTAACCTCTCAAACTTATGTGGGCTATCTAAATAATTGCAAAAAATCGTAGCTATTATTTTTGAAAATTCTAATAACATTGATGTGTTACTAGTTTAATTAGCTACAAAATGAGTATAATATGTTTATATAGCCAAATTATTAAGAATTCAGAATAATGGATAGTGCAAAAAAGTAACCTCTCAAACGTATCAGGGCTATTTAAAAAATTGCAAAAAATCGTAGCTATTATTTTTGAAAATTCTAATAACATTTATGTGTTACTAGTTTCATTAGCTACAAAATGAGATATAATATGTTTATATAGCAAAATTGCTAAGATCAGAATAATGAAAAGCGTTAAAACTTAACCTCTGAAACGTATGTGGGCTATTTAAAAAATTGCAAAAAATCGTAGTTATCATTTTTAAAAATTCTAATAACATTCAAGTGTTACTAGTTTAATTGGCTACAAAATGAGATACAATATGTTTATATAGCTAAATTATTAAGATCAGAATAATGAATAGTGCAAAAAAGTAACCCCTCAAACTTATGTGGGCTATTTAAAAAATTGCAAAAAATCGTAATTATTATTTCTGAAAATTCTAATAACATTAATGTATTACTAGTTTAATTAGCTACAAAATGAGTTATAATATGTTTATATAGCTAAATTATTAAGATCAGAATAAAGAAAAGCGTAGAAAAGTAACCTCTCAAACTTATGTGGGCTATTTAAAAAAATGCTAAAAATCGTAGCTATTATTTTTGAAAATTCTCATAACACTGATGTGTTACTAGTTTAAGTAGCTACAAAATGAGATATAATATGTTTATATAGCTAAATTATTAAGATCAGAAGAATGAAAAGCGTAAAAAAGTAACCTCTCAAACTTATGTGGACTATTTAAAAAATTCCAAAAAATCGCAGCTATTATTTTTGAAAATTCTCATAACATTGATGTGTTACTAGTTTGATTAGCTACAAAATGAGATATAATATGTTTATATAGCTAAATTATTAAGATCAGAATATTGAAAAGCGTAAAAAAGTAGCCTCTCAATCTTATGTGGGCTATTTAAAAAATTGCAAAAAATTGTAGTTATAATTTTTGAAAATTCCAATAACATTGTTGTGTTACTAGTTTAATTAGCTACAAAATGAGATATAAAATGTTTATATATCTAAATTATTAAGATCAGAATAATGGATAGTGCAAAAAAAGTAACCCATCAAACGTATGTAGGCTATTTAAAAAATTGTAAAAAATCGTAGCTATTATTTTTGAAAATTCTAATAACATTATTGTATTTCTAGTTTAATTAGCTACAAAATGAGTTTTAATATGTTTATATAGCTAAATTATTAAGATCGGAATAATGGATAGTGCAAAAAAGTAACCCCTCAAACTTACGTGGGCTATTTAAAAAAAATCAAAAAATCGTAGTTATTATTTTTGAAAATTCTACTGACATTTATGTATTACTAGTATAATTAGCTACAAAATGAGATATAATATGTTTATATAGCTAAATTATTAAGATCAGAATAATGGATAGTATAACAAAGTAACCCCTCAAACTTATGTGAGCTATTTAAAAAATTGCGAAAAATCGTTGCTATTATTTTTGAAAACTCTCATAACATTAATGTGTTACTAGTTTAATTAGCTACAAAATGATATAAAATATGTTTATATAGCTAAATTATTAAGATCAGAATAATGGAACGTGCAGGAAAGCAACCTCTCAAACTTATGTGGGCTATTTAAAAAATTGCAAAAAATCGTAGCTATTATTTTTGAAAATTCTCATAACATTGATGTGTTACTAGTTTAAGTAGCTACAAAATGAGTTATAATATGTTTATATAGCTTAATTATTAAGATCAGAAGAATGAAAAGCGTAAAAAAGTAACCTATCAAACTTATGTGGGCTATTTAAAAAATTGCAAAAAATCGTAGTTAACATTTTTGAAAATTCTAATGACAGTTATGTGTTACTAGCTTAATTAGCTACAAAATGAGATATAATATGTTTATATAGCTTAATTATTAAGATCAGAAGAATGAAAAGCGTAAAAAAGTAACCTATCAAACTTATGTGGGCTATTTAAAAAATTGCAAAAAATCATAGCTATTATTTTTGAAAATTCTAATAACATTTGTGTGTTACTAGTTTAATTAGCTACAAAATGAGATATAATATGTTTATATAGCTAAATTATTAAGATTAGAATAATGGATAGTGCAAAAAAGTAACCTCTCGAACTTATGTGGGCTATTAAAAAAATTGCAAAAAATCATAGCTATTATTTTTGAAAATTCTAATAACATTGATGTGTTACTAGTTTAATTAGCTACAAAATGAGATATAATATGTTTATATAGCTAAATTATTAAGATCAGAATACTGGATAGTGCAAAAAAGTAACCCCTCAAACTTATGTGAGCTATTTTAAAAATTGCAAAAAATCGTAGCTATTATTTTTGAAAATTCTAACAACATTTATGTGTTACTAGTTTAATTAGCTACAAAATGAGATATAATATGTTTATATAGCTAAATTATTAAGATCAGAATAATGAAAAGTTCAAAAAAGTAACCTCGCAAACTTATGTGGGCTATTTAAAAAATTGCAAAAAATCGTAGCTATTATTTTTGAAAATTCTCATAACATTGGTGTGTTACTAGTTTAATTAGCTACAAAATGAGATATAATATGTTTATATAGCTAAATTATTAAGATCAGAATAATGGAAAGTGCAAAAAAGTAACCTCTATGTCCTCTTGTATACACATACATTGCTTAAACACATTGTAGCCATTTTTGGGTATTGTGTTGTCTGGTTATCAGTCAATATCCTGACTAGGCTGGTCATGGTTTTCCTAGAAATTGCTATGCTCCTGATTTTTTCTCGTCATCATGAACATTCCAAGATATAAAAAAAAAAAAAACTTCTATCTTTATAGGACTATCAGCCGTGAGGCTTTTCCGCCGGTCAAGGGAGAAGCTCAGAGGAGTTTAATCACCCGGTATTTACCTTAACTTCACAGAAAACCTCTGAAAAACTGTGAAAGGTGATTCGCGAAAATTCGTTCCCCGCTGGGGATCGAACTCAAGCTCCCCAATGCTCAGTACGAAACGAACGACGCCTCTAACCACTCGGCCACTGAGCTGGGTTCCAAGATATATAATTACAATTTGAAGGTTTTTATTCAAAAGTGATTTATTTCTGGATTATAGACTAATGGAAAAAATGTATGACCTAGAAAATATTTAGTTTTCTTTTATTGGACAATAGAGTCTATATGTATAGGTTATACAAGAGGGCATTGTGTGTATCCTCTTGTATACAATATTATTATTATATATCCGCTGGCCGTTTGTACCACAGTGTGGTGTAAATGTTTGAATTTTCCTCTATTCTTTTATACATTTTTTTCATTATCTTCTATTTATTGCCAGTTCTTTTGCTTCCTTCCAATTTTATCCTTTCCTTTCTAATTGTTCTTATATAGCTTCATCCCATTTTTTTCTCGGTCTTCCTTTTTTCTTGTTTTTGATTTTTGCTCTCCATATTCTGCTGTCTCTGCCATCCTCTTGTATACAATGTATGTAAATAATTGTTTGGTCTGTACTCAATAATTAACAATATAAAAATAAAAATCGTGCACCAGCATAATGTTTTATATTTGAATATGATATATAACTTATAGTTCATTATACTGTCACTAGATAGAGAGCATCAGTTTAATAGCAATATAGAAGCTCTAACACAGCCACCCCCCTTGTGTCTCACAGCAATGTCACCAGGCGATGTTATCGCTTATTATTTAATACGCGTAATTGAAATACGTGACTTGTGGAAGTGTGCGCAACTTACGGTCGCGAAGGATTATCACGGCAGCAGCGGGGTAGGCGGCTTTAATTATTAATTTCATAAAACGACGGGAAGTTTTGTGTGCGGCCGCCACGGTGTCGGCGGCGTGACGAAACAATGGGTAATTAAGCGCCCTCCCCGCGCGCTAAAGATCTTTTGTTTGCAAACGTTTTGCCTTTGTGGGGATATTAATGGAGAGGAATAAACGATTGAGGTGCGCTCACGGAGAGTGACAAAGATGTTTTAGATAGTTTAGAGATGGGCATAACGAAAAAAAAACAGTTATGTGTGTTGGAGAGGAGGAATCAATCTTTATTGAGGTCTTTTTGCGATTTGTTTATTATAACTGATTGCGTTTATCATCGTTTTTTTTAAATGCCCTTGCCGTTTTTGAGCTGTAGCGCCAAGATAATTTGACTATGATGAAATATCATATTTTTCCCCTGTTTCAACTGTGTAGAGTGTCTAATTCAATTGCTACAGATATGGTTTATTTATGAAAATATAGAGTATTCCTAGACCTATAGATTGATGATAGACGCTTTTCTGTAGCTCTTACCGTTTTCACGATTTATTGCTGCGAAAATGTGAATGTGATGAAATTTCATGTTTTTCCCTAGTTGCAACTCTGTAGTATCTTTATTTCAAATGCTACAGAGATGATTTATATATCAAAATGTAGAGTATTTCTGGCCATATGGTAATTCATCCTCACTAGCTAAGCTACACTAAGGACAGATATCTGTATCTATAGATTGCTAAGAGGTGAAATCACGTTTATAATTTATATGTAGAGTAGTCGGAGAAGAAGTGCTTAAATATTGTGTGTCTAATGATTATATGAAAGACTTCTGTTAAACACTTTTTCTCAGTTTTGCTTGCCACCAATACAAATTACATCTTTTATTTACAACCACAGTTGTCCTTGTTTTACTGATTTATTTAGTATCGTGCAGTCGCAGCTCGGTGGCTCATTAAAATTGCACCCAGTCCCGATTACGCCGCTTCGGAATATTCATTCGGGCGGCAGGAAAAATCGCTTGTCCCGACAGGCTGAATTATTTATCAGTATCGTTTTAATTTAATTTCTATTCGATTTAATCGCAATGGACAGTTTAAAACTTTCCCCGATTTTGTGTGTATAGAGATGGTTTATATGTGAAAATGTAGAGTATTTCTAGACCTATAGATTGAGACTAGATGGCTTTTTCTAGCTCTTACCGTTATCGAGCTGTAGCTGTGAGAACATGTGAATATGATGAAATTTTATGTTATTCGCAGGTTTAAACACTGTAGCGTCTCTATTTCAAATGCTAGAACGATAGTTTATATGTGAAAATGTAAATGTATTTCTAGCCTTATAGATTGAGGCTAGAAGGCTTTCTCTAGCTCTTGTCGTTATCGCGTTGTAGCTGTGAGAAAATGTGAATATGATGAAATTTCATATTTCTTCCCGGTTTAAACACTGTAGCGTCTCTATTTCAAATGCTAAAGACATATTTATATGTGAAAATGTAAAGAATTTATAGCCCTACACATTGAGGCTAGAGGCATTTCTCTAGCTGTTACCATTGTCGCGCTATAGCTGTGAGAAAAAGTAAATATAATGAAATGTCATGTTTTGCTCCGGTTTAAACTCTGTAGCGTCTCTATTTCAAATGCTATATAGAAAATCCTACGATATCCTCTAAATCCCGTTTAGTCTTTTGTTGTACTACAGGTAAAACTAATTTATTTTAATTTAATTTTTATTTTTATTTCCCAACAGAAAGTACATCTAATTATAGGGAAATAAAAAACTTCTAGGGTTTTATAGGGTTATCAGCTATAAGGCTTATTCGCCGATCGAAGGAGAAGCTCAGAGGTGTTCAAATCAACCTTACTGCAACACCTCTGAAAAACTTTGAAAGATGATTAGCGAAATCTCAGAAAACTCAGACTTTCCAATATTCTGTATAGTTGGCTGGAGGGTAGCATAGCTACATACACTCAATATGGGCCCATTGTGAAATCTTCTCAATGTTCAGTACAAGACGAAACGAAAGACGACTCTAACAACCCTGCCACTGAGCTGGGTTGTGATAATTATTAATGGAAACTAGGCAAATTCGTTTTGTCAAAAGGTAACTAGCTTGATCAGTGCTCTGGTAGCAGACAGGAGGCCCGCACAAACGCACGTAGAGAAAATCCCCCCTGCGGACGCAAACACATGCAAATCACACACGCAATCGCGGCCTTGATTCGGTTCTCCTGCAAGGCAGGCGAACGAATGAATGCACTTTCGCAGAAAAGCGCAACCGTAAAAGTAAAAACAGTAAAAAGAGTGAAGTATACATACACACACATGTACACATGGGCGTTACGCAATTGTTTATTTAATTGGAAACGCTGGATGGGTTTGCGGAATGGCAATTAATTTCGCTGGTGACGAGAAGTGGTGTATGTGGAATGAAATGTATTTGTAAATCATTTCAAATCCTGTTGTTTAGTTTTAAAGTATTGTACTGTAATATGTTTGTATTTTTGGTTATTTATGTACGACGATTATCAATTCTTACACATCAACAACCTTTGTTGGCATAGTTTTTCCATAGGATAACACTCGTTTTGGAATTGTTTAAACAATATAAAACGTCTATATCCATTGAAAAAACTATTCGCACAAAGGTGGGTGGGTGGTCCCTACCAACCAAACTATGCCCACTATTTCAAATGACTTGAACTCTGCATTACATTGTTTCTCACATTTGTTTACGAATTAGGCATAAACTAACAAATGAAATTAATGGAATAATAGAAAGTAACGGATAATAGTATAGTGCAGAGTTCAAGCCATTTGAAATAGTGGACGAACATAGTTTGGTTGGCTGGTTTGCATTTATATTTCCGTTGCCTAATTATTACTAAAAGTACAATATGCTTAGTTATTAATAAAAGCTCAATACAATTTCACAGTTCGCGCCTTAAGAAAAGCAATAATTTTCTTAAGGCGCGACACCTAAATCGACATCCGCAAATATTTCTAATTAATAGAAGCCGAACTACAAATTCATGCGACGAGACTTTCCGGAAACCCTGTAGCATATGTATTATTTTCAACTTACAAAACAAGCCGCCCCCAACTCAACTATTTGATCGCATTTATTCCAGATGTTAATTACCGCGACTGCTCATTTCATTTCAGAGCACTTTTGTTAGTTTCGATTCGCGGAAAGTTTCCCCATTACGCCCGCCCGCCCTCACGCAGCCTCGTCAAATTCCGTTCGCAATTGTTGCGATACTGCAGACGCGCAAAATTCCGCCTTAATTAACTGCAGCCGGGTTTGTCTGCACTATTGCCTGATTTACAACTTCGAGACTTCATAATCAGTGCCGGATGGGGGATGGGGGTTCGCGCACCGTTTTGCCCGCCACCCCTGAGGGCCAATTAGGCTTGTAACTTGTGGCCTAGCAAACAAGGAATCTTGAATGTAATAGACTAATGATGTCACGTACGGTTTACGCGGCTATATTTAGGGCCACGATTATTTTTATACAAATTTGTAATTATGATTACATGTGTGATAAATTAATATATCTGTATATTGTCCTCAAAATTCGAGGACTTAAAATTGAGTTAAAGTGCTTTTATTAAAATGAAATATTCACTTTGAGAATAGAAATGCTTTTCAAAAATTTAATTTTATTAACCATATATCATTATATCGGTTTTAAAACGTCCATGTGCATATGTCGTTCCATTGACCATTTTTCAGGTCTTAAGAACCGAAAATAAAAAATCTAGAAACTTTAATTAACCGAGGTCTGACTTCCTAGAACTGCTTACCAAGGACTTGAAGTAGTTTCGGGCTATAATTATGAACCTAGAAATGAATTTCCAATTTCCTTCAGGCATCTAGTGCACTGATATCTTCTGCACTAGGATCAGTAAAAAATTAAACAAAATATGTTGCATAATTATTTTTATCGACACAACCTCTAAAATCAGCATATCGAGATAAGAGCGTAAAAGTTAAAAATAAAAAATAAATAGAAAGAAAATTACGCCAAGATAGAGATTTTTCATTTTCTATTGTCATTTTATTATAAATATTGTGTAATTTTTTCGAATCAATTGTATGACGGATCCATGGTAAAAAATAATAATAATGAAATATGTTCGATTGGTCGCCGAAAAAAAAATAGCTTTAATCAAAATTTTCCAATTTCCTTCGGGTATCTAATGCACTGATATGTTCTGCACTAGAATCAGTAAAAAATTAAACAAAGTATGTTGCATAATTTTTTTATGGACACAGCCTCTAAAATCAGCTTATCGAGATAGGAGCGTAAAAGTTAAAAATAAAAAATAAATAGAAGGAAAATTACGCCAAGATAGAGATTTTTCATTTTCTATTGTCATTTTATTATAAATATTGTGTAATTTTTTCAAATCAATTGTATGACGGATCCATGGTAAAAAATAATAATAATGAAATATGTTCGACTTGGTCGCCGAAAAAAAAATAGTTATAATCAAAATTTTCCAATTTCCTTCGGGTATCTAATGGACTGATATGTTCTGTACTAGGATCAGTAAAAAAGTAAACAAAATATGTTGCATAATTATTTTTATCGACACAGCCTCTATAATCAGCATATCGAGATAGGAGAGTAAAAGTTGAAAATAAAAAATAAATAGCAGAAAAATATGTCAAGATAGAGACTTTCCATTTTCTATTGTCATTTTGTTATAAACATTGTGTATTTTTTTCGAATTAATTGTATGACGGATTCATGGTAAAAAATAATTATAATTACATATGTTCGACTTGGTCGCCGAAAAAAAATAGTTATAATCAAAATTTTCCAAATTCCTTGAGGTATCTAGTGCACTAATATATTCTGCAGTAGGATCAGTAAAAAAATTAATCAAAATATGTTGCATACATTTTTTATCGACTCACCCTCTAAAATCAGCATATCGAGATAGGAGTGTAAAAGTTAAAAATTAAAAATAAATAGAAGGAAAAATATGTTAAGATAGAGACTATGCATTTTCTATTGTTATTTTGTTTTAAACCATTTTTTCAAAATAATTGTATAACGGATCCATGGTAAATAATAATAATAATAAAATATGTTCGACTTGGTTGCCGAAAAAAAAAGGTATAATCAAAATTTTCCAAATTCCTTCGGGCATCTAATGCACTGATATGTTCTACAGTAGGATCAGCAAAAAAATTAAACAAAATATGTTGCATAATTTTTTTATCGACCCAGCCTCTAAAATCAGCATATTGAGATACGAGAGTAAAAGTTGAAAATAAAAAATAAATAGAAGGAAAAATATGTCAAGATAGAGACTTTCCATTTTCTATTGTCATTTTGTTATAAACATTGTGTAATTTTTTCGAATCAATTGTATGACGGATCCATGGTAAAAAATAATAATAATGAAATAATGACTTGGTCGCCGAAAAAAAAATACTTATAATCAAAATTTTCCAAATTCCTTCAGGTATCTAGTGCACTGATATGTTCTGCACTAAAATCAGTAAAAAAATTAAACAAAATATGTTGCATAATTTTTTTATCGACCCAGCCTCTAAAATCAGCATATTGAGATACGAGAGTAAAAGTTGAAAATAAAAAATAAATAGAAGGAAAAATATGTCAAGATAGAGACTTTCCATTTTCTATTGTCATTTTGTTATAAACATTGTGTAATTTTTTCAAATCAATTGTATGACGGATTCATGATCAAAAATTGGAAGAAAAAAATTCAGACAAATTCTTCGTACTTTTACCCATATAATCCGAATTCGCAATAAAAAAAATGGGGGTTCCCATTTAAGATTTTAAAGTTATCCCCTTCCCACCCCCAGTCCGGTGGGTCGGGGAACTAATTTTAAAGCTAAAGTAATTCCCACTCGGAATCATTCAATTTTGATTACTGACATGTGTTTCGTATACTACGTCTTTTTCGAGATATTTGAAAAATTCAGGTTAAAAAACCCACCCAGTATGTGTGATAAAGTAATGTGCAATGATTAATTTTATATTAATTTGAAAATGTAAAAAAATCCAACCCAACCTATTTTTTTTCAAATTCACCAACTGCTGTGTGAATTAATGTTGCCGTTTTGTGTTAATGATACGAACGAAAGAGGAGAAAAAAAAAAGAGAAACTCCGGTGTTGTGTGTATTTGCATCTGTTAAATATTTATGAGCAATTGTCACCGTGTTTGTAATTCTGCGACAATTAAAAGCTGGCGGAGCGCGCGCGAGCTGGCCCGCCCGCCCGAGAGTCACGCCGCTCCTCTTATTTTATGATCCGTCATCGGCGTTTAAAACGGGCGGCGGCAACAAGTGCGGCCGAATAATTCAGCGCAATCATCGTGCCGACATACTAAAGCCCATTCCGGGCTTTGTTTCACATAGACAATATTGTGAAACTAAAGCTATAGATATAATATGTACATTTTGCTTAATATTTTTGTTTGTTATTTTGATTTAACCCATTTACGGCCCAGCTATTAAACCACTCTCAAATAAACAACCATTTTCGAGCTCGAAAATGGCTAGAGCTTAGCCGAAACTAGTTGCAAAGGGTAACTGAAGTGTAATCAAAACAAAGTAAAAAATCGTTTTATTTATCCGTATAAATATTTAATTTTTATTTGATTTTACTATCCTTATAGAAAATTGTTAAATAAGGTGATTAGATAGATAGATCAAACTAAATCTGTAAAACTAAAAATTAAATAGGGCGATGTGTTCCAATCAGTAAATGTTTATAAATTAGATGGTAAACATTGCTTGAAAATTGCATTTCAAAAAACGCCCTTTTCAAACAACGAAAACGAAAACTTTAAAAAATTGCTTTCAGGTTATACACAGTAACTGTAGACTATTAGTTTTGTTGTGGTTGGCTAAAAAAGAGCAAAATAAAGCAATATTCTATGAAAATTTAAAAACAAAGTCTTTAGGTGCACAATACTAAACTCAAAAACATGTACATGCTAATTTTCTCGCTACAGTGATAGATTTTATAAAATTTCATTTTTGATCGTGAAATATTACTTTTTATAATCTTTATTCGAATTAATGACGCTAATAATTAGTGTTTCATAATTATTAGAGTCATTAATTCGAATAAAGTTTATAAAAAGTTACATTTCACGATCAAACTTGTACACTATTGCTATAAAACTAATTATGTCATATAGTTGGGGTAATAACTATATGACACAATTGTTATTTGTATAGCAATAGTGTACAATTTTGATCGTGAAATGCTACTTTTTATAAAAAAGATTCTAAACAAACAGTGCGTATAAAAACACTATCTAATTAATTTTTTTTTTTATAACAACCAAGCCGTGTGCGTTACATATAATAATCACAACACAATAATTATTCATTACGCGATCCTGTTGTTTTCACGTTTGCGTTGCAAAAGACTGTGGCGGTGTTGCGTTTTCAAGGAAACGCGGAAAAAAATCGTAAGCGTAATCACTAAAGGTTAATTTATGTTAACTTTCAAATATCGCTAATTGCCGTGCCGCGCGGCGTGAAAGTCAATGACTTTTATTTGTGTATTATTCAGCGCGGTGCGGCGGCGTCCGGCGATGTGTTACGTTGGAAAAAAAAAACGAAGACGATGCTTGGCTTCGATTTCATGTCGTCTGCGATAATTTATGGATGTAAAACGCGATTAGCAAAAACGGGATCCATTAAAATTCCCGTTTGTTAAGCGCTGGGTTTCACTTTTAAGATAATATTATTAATTTAGCATTATATATTTTGTTATAATTTATTATTGCATGGCAATTTCTGAAGGGAATGCCCAAATAATGATGATTATCCAACAGAAAACATTAATAAAATTAATAGTTATAATACATGTTATATATTATATGTTAAATTTTTTTTTTATATTTATATTTATACCTATATATATATATATACATTTTGCTTATTATTGTTGTTGTGCTGTAATTGGATTTTTTTCCGTAGTACAATAAAACCTATTATTATTATTATTATGTAGTTTTATTGCTTTGAAGAGACAGAGGTTCTTAAAGTCAGAAATAATTCTTGATTCTAAATAAGGTCCAAACATAGTACATAAATATTGAAGATATTTGTTGTATAAGTACAATTCGACGGTATAAAGGCAATACCGTCTTTAATTCCCGTCAGCACATATCCTACAAATATTTTATAGCCATGCAATATCAATTCTCCCCCCAAACGGCCGCGTTTTTATTACTGCAACAATTGTGACGGGACACAGCAATAAAATAATCGCTTATTGCCCGAACCGCATTGTCTAAGTTCCGTTGTATGGGCAAACACGTATCCTCGTTATGTAATGCCAGGCAAAGTTGTTATTTCATCGCGATGAAATTTTCATCATTTACCCCGCAGCAGCGAGCCACTTTGTCGGGTCGAAGCTCAAATTGCGGCCAATTTGGTGGCTGCTCATTCCACGAAATCGAAACACGGAACGTGTTTTTGTTTGTGTCGTCGACATTTGTCGGACAGCAGCAGTACACAGAGTCTTTGATTAACGAATGGGATGAATGAAATATTGATGTGATCAACTCGATATAAAACACACGGGGTGTAATTTGGGATTGTTGCTGGGGGAATTTTAAGTGTTCTGCGACTTTTTAGTTAGTATTTCGTTATTGTTACTGTCTAATACTATATCTAAATTCGACAATCATATTGAACTTAATCGCGAATAACTGAAAATTCGTGTTTATTACGTTTTTTTAAATTTTCTAGCCAGTCGCCAGCCATAAAACCAGCTAAAATTGTCTCGTCGGACATATCGAAACCCTTTATCGAATAGAATTTACGACATTCTTTTTCCTCCTATCCGCAAATAACGCGAGATCGCTTTCTCTGTCCTCCCCCGCGCGATATGAATTCTAAACGTTTTCCAGGTAGCGAGTCTCGTCAAAATTGGTGGGCGCTTGTTGCGAGCGCGACGACTGCTGGGGGATACGAGTGGGTGGGCTTTTATTATATGTAGCGAGCACCCGGAACCGTTTGTTACACGCTAGGAATGTCGATTGATCCCGCCACGTTCTACAATTTGTTTTTCTTTTTCGTCACCGACGCCAGCGGCTGCGCGACGAGACACGCGGTTCGATAAGGGTTTTTATTATTTACAATTATTGGCGGGTGGGTGAAGTTGAGGTGTGTTTCACGAGTGGAACTGGTGTGAACAATCATACCAAAGATAAAACGAAAGATTTTCTGAATGAAGACAAGTAAAGGATGACTTATTTAATAGTATCGTAAAAATTATACTACTCTATGCATCTGAATCCTGGACTACATTCTTAAACTGTTAAAACATTCATAAACAAGTGTTTATTATAATAATAAAAATTATAGAATTATTATTGCTCTAGAGACTTAAGGTCATTTTAGACAAGACAATTACTTAGCTCACAAGTTGTTCAAGAAATAAATTCATATATCCTCCTCCCATACAATAGAACGCATTATATTTTTCCATTCGATCTATCATCCAATTTAATATTTCTAATAATTTGCTATATGATACGAGACAATTTAGAGACAATCTCTTGACTAACTTTTGAGTCAAGAAATTGTCTTGTCCAAAACGATCTTTATAGGGGCCGAGGTAGAATTGTGCGCATCGCAAATAGAACAAGAGACAATAAGCTCGTACCAACCCAGAACGAAAACAGCTCTAATCAATGTTAAATCATAAAGATACCTTACACGGTCAATAAAACTGTTATTCCTAGTACTGTCAGTATTTGTTTGAATCCTCCTTCAATATGTATCAAGTAATCAATTATCTGGATAAACATTAGTATTCTCTTCATTCCATCATTACTATACCTTACATGATCAGTAAAACTGTCATTATTTTAGAAAAAATGATAATTTTAGACATGTTATCGTATAGTAATACTGTCATTATTCTAAAATATTGACAATATTTTTGACCGTATAAGGTGCCATATTAAGAAACCTAATGTGAATTATTCAATAAATCAAAACGAGTCGATTAGTGCTTTTTAATATTAAAAGAAGTCATTAATAAAATAATTACATATCTAGTAAATTACTGCTAGTAGCTCTAATAATATATAAAATCGTCCTATTATGATTACAAATTCATTAGAAACCCAGACAAAAAAAAAATTATGTTTGTCGCGATATATCGCTACAAACATAATTATTGTTACAACCCCTACCAATTTACTATATATTTACCAATCCATTTCATTATTTTATTAATAACCGAATAAATATTTCAAAGCACCACTCAGGCCGTTACTTCTACTTAAATTATTCCATTATAATAACATTGAAGGTTGGCCTGTGGAAATGGGGGCCCCTCCCTTTCATTTCCAACATAAATTGTTGTAATAATAGCGGACCGATATTGCCCAATCGTAAACGGCGTATCGAAATCGTTTCGGAGCTGAATATTTACAGAGCGCAAATAAAATCAACGCACAAACATTACAGCCCCCCCGTTCCCCCACCCAGTGAGCAACCCCTGCAACAATGAAAACCTCGCGGCGATGTGCGAGTGCAAACATTTTCAATATTGTATGTAGAAAACAAAAAATAATGCATGGAGCAAAAAAAAATTAGTAGTATTTTTGCTTGCTGTTGTTTTTGTTACAATACATAAACAGTGTATTTCAATGTATGTTTGCATGGTCCCTTGAAGTGATGGAAATGGTCGTATTAAATTTTTTGTTTATATATTGCGGATATAAGGTACTAAACGAAGAATTCACGCGGAAGCTACAAACGGAAATACTGACACTCAGTATTCATTCAGTATTCAGTATTTCATTCAGTACTCATAAACGAAATATCCACTGCAGAGGTCAATATAGCAATTTCCAAAATAAAAATAATAAATCTAATACACTTGCCAACCTCCAACAAAATTTTAGATAGTGTGGTGTTGTTGATTAGGCGGCGGTATAGTTGTTAACATTAATTGCACCGCTTTTAAATTGCCACCCCACATCCATACAATATTAACGTTTATATTATTTTATTCGGTGTAATTTGGTTGAACAACATTGATATTGGGTGCATTTGCACATGCACGAATTTTATTATTTGTATTATTGCAAATGTTTGCATACAAATGCGGCTCATTAAATATTATTGGTGGCCTGGTGGGGGCGGCGGAGGCTGTCGTCGTAAAAACATGCCCCGCGGTATAATTTCGCGTAATGAAACGCGCACGCGAATATTGATCTGCGGCGTGCATATTTTATGGTGCAGCACATAAATTGGTTTTATTTTTCGATAGTTATTGCGCGTGTTAAAACTGTATACATATTACTACAATAAATATGTAGTGGGAATCGTAATTCAAAAATGTTTGATCATCCCGTTGATCAGTGTTTTCCAAAGTGAGCGATATAACCCCCTAGGGAGGGGCACAGGAAATTATCAAGGGGGCGATAGCAGCTGGTGGAATTGGGGGATATTCGATTAAAAATAATTTAAAAAAAAAACTTAATGAAAATTAAAAGAAAACCATTTGTTCATGTTTCATCTCATGCCTACAAAAATAAAGTTATAATTAGTAGCTTAATTTTCCAATTAAACGTACATAAAATTCAAGTTACTCCCAATAGCATCAATTTTTACACAAAAAGCATAGAAAAATCACCAAAAAATATAGAAAAACATCAAGAACAATAAAAACCAGGAAACGTATAAAAATCACGAGGAAACATAGAAAACATAAATAAAAACAGAAAACATACCCAAGAAACTTAAAATACTCAAGATACATAGAAATACCATAGGAAAACATAGAAAAATCACAGGGAGACATAGAAAAATAACAGGAAACATCCAGAAAGACAGAAATTATACCAAGATCCATGAAATACACCCAGAAACATAAAAAACACCATAGAAGCATGGAAAAAACGCAAAAAATATGAAAAAACAAGAATATAGAAAAAAAACACATGGAATCATTAAGAAAAAAGGCAAGAAACATAAAAAACACAAATAAGCATAGAAAAATCACCAAAAAAAAACATACAAAAATACAAATAACATATAAAACAACATCAAAAATAATAGAAGCGATATAAAAAACATCAAGAAACGTCTCCAGGAAAGAAATAAAAAATACCAAGAACATTGAAAATATTGAGAAAACAAAAAACAAACCAAGAAATATAAAATACACCAAGATACATAGAAATATCACAGGAAAATATAGAAGAAAAAAACCAAGAATATAGAAAACATCGATAAGACAGAAAATATACCAAAGAATAATAGAAAATACACCAAGCGATATAAAAAACATTGAAACATCCCCAGGAAAGAAATAAAAAATACCAAGAACATTGAAAATATTGAGAAAACAAAAAACAAACCAAGAAACATAAAATACACCAAGGTACATAGAAATATCACAGGAAAATATAGAAGAAAAAACCCAAGAATATAGAAAACATTGAGAGAGACAGAAAATATACCAAGAAACATGGAAAAAACAACAGAAAACATAGAAAAAATACCAAGAACATAGAAAACATCGATAAGACAGAAAACATACCAAAGAACATAAAATACATCAAGAAACGGGGACTAAACATCAAGAAGCATAGAAAAAACGTCAAAAACATGTAAAAAAACACCAAGAGACATAGGAAAAACCAATAGTCTTTAAGAAACAACTCAAGAAACATAAAACACCAATAAGCATAAAAAAATCACCACAAAAAAACATTGAGAAGTACCAAAAACAAAGAAAACAACTTCTAGAAAGACAGAAAACACACCAAGAAACATAAAAACACCAGGAAACGTAGAAAAATCACCAGGAAACATAGAAAAATTAAAGACAGAAAGAAAACATACCCAGAAATATAAAATACACCCAAAAAAAGAAAGAAATAAAAACATCAAAAAACATTAAAAAAACACCAAGAAGCATCGAAAAAACACCAAGAGACAAAGAGAAATCACCAAGAAAAACATAGAAAAGTACCAAGAACATAAGAAATAAGATCAAAAAAGACAGAAAACACAGCAAGAAATTTAAAAAATACCAAAAACATAGAAAAACAACAAGAACACACCAAGGAACCTAAAAAACAGCAAGAAACATAGATAAAATACAGGGAAACATAGAAAAATAACAGGGAAACGGAGAAATATCACAGGGAAATATAGAAAAATTACAGGGAAACAGAAAAATCACAAGGAAACAGAAAAACCACAGGGAAACATAGAAACGTCACAGGGAAATATAGAAACATCACAGGGAAACATAGAAACATCACAGGGAAACATAGAAAAATCACAGGGAAACATAGAAAAATCACAGGGAAACATAGAAAAAATACCAAGAATATCACAAACATCGAGTAAGACAAAATATACCAAGATACATGAAATACACCCAGAAACATAGAAAAAGCACCAAGAAATATGAAAAAAATAACCGAATAACATAAAAGACACTAATAACATAGAAAAGACATATAAAATCATTAAGAAAAATAGCAAGAAACATAAAACCACCAAGAATCATGGAAAAATCACTAGAAAAACACAGAAAAAAACGAATAACATAGAAAAGACCATAGAAAACACACCAAGAGATATAAAAACATCAAGGAACAAAAAAAACAACAATTTCAGGAAACAAAGCAAAAAATACCAAGAACATTGAAAACTTTGAGAAAGACAGAAAGCAAACGAAGAAACATAAAATACACCAAGATACATTGAAAAATCACTGGAAAACATTGAAAAAATATCAAGAACAGAAAATATCGACAAAGACAGAAAACATATCAAGAAACATAAAATACACCAAGAATCATGGAAAAACACAAAAAAGCATAGAAGAAAACACAAAAAAAAACATAAAAACACCAAGAGGCATAGAAAACATACCAAGAATCATTAAGAAAAAACAAAATAAATAGAAAAACACCAAAAAGCATAGAAAAATCACCAAAAAACATAGAAAAACACCAAGAACAAAGAGAACAACGTCTAGAAAGACAGAAAACACACCAAGAGATATTAAAAACCATCAAGAAACATTGAAAAAGCATCAGGAAATACAGAAAAAATACCAAGAACATTGAAAACATTGTGAAAGACAAAGCATACCAAGAAACTTAAAATACACCAAGGAAAAATAAAAAAAAACAGGGAAACATAGAAAAAAATACCAAGAATATAGAAAACATCAAGAGAGACAGAAAATATATCAAGAAACATAGAAAAATACCAGAAAACATAGAATGATGCATAGAAAAAAAAACGCCAAAAGATAATTAAAAACACCAAGAGGCATAGAAAAAAACACCAAGAATCTGTAAGAAAAAGCTCAAAAAACATAAAAGCATCAAGAAGCATAGAAAAAACACCAAAAAAAAAAACATTAAGAATCATTAAGAAAAAACTCAAGAAATATAAAAACACCAAAAAGCATAGAAAAATCATCAAAAAACATAGAAAAACACCAAGAACAAAGAAAACAATTTCAAGAAAGACAGAAAACACATCAGGAAACGTAGAAGAATCACCAGGAACCATAGAAAACAGAAAACATAACAAGAAACATGAAATACACCAAGAAACATAAAAAAAATCATCAGGAGACATAGAAAAACTAGTGAGAATTTAGAAAACATCGAGAAAGACAGAAAATACACCAATATACATGAAAAACACCAAGAAACATAGAAAAAACACTAAGAAGCATGTAAAACGCCAAAAAAAAAAACATAAAAACCACCAATCACATAGAAAATATACAAAAATCATTAGGGAAAAAACAGTAAGGATCATAAAAACACCAAGAAGCATAGAAAATCACCACAAAAACAACAAGAACACAGAAAACAACATCAAGAAAAATAGAAAACACGCCAGAGATATAAAAAACATCAAGAAACATTAAAAAATCACCAGGAAACTATAAAAAATAAAAAAAATATAGAAAACATTCAGACAGAAAATATACCAAGAAACATATAAACACCAAAAAACTTAGAATAATCACAGGGAAACATAGAAAAATACCAAGAATATATAAAACATCGAGATCGAGAGAAAATATATCAAGAAACATAGAAAAAACAATAGAAAACATAGATAAAATACCAAGAATATAGAAAACATCGAGAAGGAGATAAAATATATCAAGAAACATAGAAAAAACAATAAAAAACACAGATAAAATACCAAGAATATAGAAAACATCGAGAAGGAGAGAAAACATACCAAGAAACATAAAATATACCAAGAATCATGGAAAAAAACATCAAGTAGCATAGAAGAAACGCCAAAAAACACCAAAAATCTGTAAGAAAATCTCAAGGCAATGAAAATCATCAAGAGGTATAGAAAAATCACCAAAAAAACATAGAAAAACATCAAGAACAAAGAAAACAACTTCAAACAAGACAGAAAACACAATTTTTTCGACCATTTTTGAATGTGCAATGATGTTATCGGAATTTTTTTCAAATGACAGCCCCATTCTTTTGCTTACGGATTCTGAAAGGGTTTCTTTTTTTGCGATCAGAGATGTATATTATGATATAGATATTACATAAGGAAATTAATTTCCAACAAAAAAGTGGGTGGCCGACTACCTAGGACAGGTTGCGAACCCATACCCTAGCTGGTCATGTAGTAGCTACATCACTAGTTTTAACCATTGTAAAGTTTCACATTCGAATTCACGCCTGATACTATTGTAATAAATTTGTATTGCAAATTATTCAGCCACCGAAACATCCTCAATTCGCGCAAAGATTTCTAAAATCCGCAAAAAGCCAAACTTTCACCTCGCCGGCTTTTTTCGTACAAATTGTTACACAATAAATAGCACGATCGCATTTGTTTCGGCACGTATTAATTTGTTCGCCCAAATGTGCGATGCAATTCGTCCACACCGGAAGCGACTGGCGCGCAGAAAGTCAACGCGTTTGCTTTTTCTTCGTATACCCCGGTTTTAGAGTGTGCGGCTGATCGGAATTAAACAGAGCGGAAAACCATAAACGGAATAATTTAATATCCAACGGCGACGGGAGTACTCACTGTACTAAATCGTTGTTGTGTGACCAACCAGTGAAGTGGCGACTATTAAATCGTTGTTAATATTAATGCCATTAGGATGAAGATGTTAATTTGACGATATATATATATATATATATATATATATATATATATATATATATATATATATATATCTATATATATATATATATCTATATATATATATATATATATATATATATATATATGTGTGTGTGTGTGTGTGTTTATCTATTTATATGTATGTGTGTATTGTATTATATTATTATCGTGAAAATCATGCGTAATTGGATGCAGAGCAAACAATAAAATATAGCGCGCGGACACAATGGATTTTTGTTATTTGCAATTACTAAAATGAGTTATACAGTCATTACTTTTCCGGATTAATTTATTAATTCCATCGGTATTACGTCCCGGCGATAACATATATTGATTAATCATAAACACCGGCGCGGAGCCGGCCCGGATATATTAATATTATAATTGAAATGTCCGAAAATTCACTAATAATGTGATTGAATTTCATTGGAAGTAAATGCCCATGCAATGATTGACAGACACTTCGAGGTATGCAGGTGAGGGGTGGGGGTTGTGTGTGTGTGATATAACTAATGTATACAAACCACCTAATTGCAAATGGTTGAAGAAAAATACGAATCATCATCAATACTTCAAATAATGATACAGGAATATACAAAGATACAGGGTAAAATAAGTGTTGGAAGAAGTGGTGTCTTTCTCCGATTCTGAAACGGACTATTTTTTGTGATCAGAGATGTATATTATGATATAGATTACATAAGAAAATTTCCGAGAAAAGTGGGCGGCCGACTACCTAGGACCGGATTATAATTGTATTAATAATGATACAGGGATATACAAAGATACAGAGTAAAAGAAGTGTTGGGCGGTTAAAAAGCCTGCATGAATGGTCTAATGTTGTTGTTCAAAGTCCTAAATACAACACTCGTTAACATTTGCAAATTCCACACTTTTATTGTATGTCAGTAGGTAATCTGGCCAGTGTGCGACCGTTTCGATCAATTTTTCCCTTCTTCTCTCGTACAGGCGAAAAGCGAGCGCGGCCTCGTGCGGACTTAACTTTCGCTTTAGCTGGCTTCGCCTTTTACTAACTATCGGGTATTTATTTTAATCCCCAGAAATTTCGATCCGCTCGAGGAAAAAAAGCTCAGCCAGGGCACACAATTATCGGCACCCTCATTACGCACCCCCTCGTAACAGCATTGGGGGAGAGGCCGACACGGCTCACACTCAGAAAGAATCAATATTGAGGGAAATAATAATGTACGAGCGTGAATGGCAAACAAATAATATATATGGTGTACTACACGACTTTTCGAAATAATTTATAGTAGAAGTTACTGAATTTGTTACAATTTGTTTTTTCGAGGGTCCTTAGTCCTAACACTAGGATACACATACCCTAAGTGTATCCAAGTGTTAGGACTTACTTCAGAAAATCGTCTTAAAGATTTCTAAAGTGTATTAATTAACGACACAAGTGCCGTTAATTAATTAATATAAAATCAAAATTTAAGATATTTCTTAAAAATCATTTATTCAGGATGCTAGTAATTAAATTTTCTATTTATTATTATAGAAGAAGAAGATATATTTATTGTAACATACATACATACATACATACAAGATATACATACATGTACAAGAGGCCATCGACCGTGGTCTTTCAGCCTTTTTTATTATAAAAAGTCCATTTTACAACATTTAACTGCGTGAGCCCTCAGTTAAATATTGTAAAATGTACTTTCTATAATAAAAAGTATTATAATTTAATTATTAGCATCCTGAATAATTGATTTTTAAGAAATACCTTAAATTTTGATTTTATATTAATTAATTCACGATTCATGCCTGATACATGCACTGCCAACGAGCATGACGATTTCGTGTCTTTTTTATGCGTCCCACGTTAAAACTAATCGACGTAGATTGGGGTTAATATTGTTCTCGTATAGAAAGCCACCCCATGATTTCATAAATACAAACTAGAAGCCGGTACGACAGGCACTTACCGAGATACAACTCAAAAAGGACGTTGAGTCGTTATTAATTGACCAAAATAAATAAATAACGCTTAGTTTTGAAATTTAATACGTGCCAAATATAACTTAGTTTTAATCTTTTGTCTTTTGTCTATTAATTGTTATGATTTTTTACACGAAATGATTATCGAAAAGTTATATGTCCTGCATTGGCCGGCCTATTAGTTGACCAAAATAAACAAATGTTGAGAACATGAATGACGGTGGCTTCTACTATTTGGTAATTAATTTTTAATGAAGGAGATGAATAAAACTACAATGTTTTTTATAAAAAAAATAAACCTGAAAATTCCTAGAGCTTAAGCGAAACTAGTTGTATCAAACAATTAAATAAGTAGAAAAAAAACATAGTAGTTTTATAAATCTTCTTCATTGGAAACAAATATTGCTTAATTTTGAAGCTAGATAAGTTTGCAGATGGATATAAAATTATTGTTTGCATTGTATATGGATATAAGATTAGTAGTTTATAAAATTTACGACTGTTGTAAAATCTGCCCTGAAACTATTTGTAATGCTAATTCCAGTTACTGCTGGTTCTCATTACAATAGCACTCGTAAGCCAAATACAGAAGAGACTCGCACAAATCGATTCTCGTTAAAACACACATACATACACAGCAACACGAGTATTATTCAATAGCGGAACGGGATCAAGTCGCGGTAATGATACGGCACGTTCGGTTTTCCGGACGCCAAGTTTTCCACTCCGGAACTGTTATGGCCGGCCCATAAAGTTAATTGATGTCCGATTATGACCGCGTATGTGTGTGTGCGCTGTAATTTTAGATCAACCACCGCTGATACAGGTCTTATCTATGCAACGTGAACCACCAGGGGGTAATAATTATCCGCTATGTGTGGGTCTCATTGTTTTAAATTGCTAAATCAATGGTATTAAATTGGGTACATTATACTGTGGCGTACAATGCGAATTTTAATGTGTTGAAACCACGTGAAATTATTTTAAACAATCAATATAACTACCTTATAATTTTGATCGTTATACCTATTGTTATGTGTAGGTTCTCGCGAATGCATAGTTATGGTTATACCAAAATTTTCTCAGGTAAAATGATATTTCTACAGTCTAAACTGTTTATTTATATAACTATTATTATATTATAACAATCTGAATGTTATCTGTATCGACTGTTACCATGTTACATACATAACTTTTTGATATTAAATTTTGATAAAAAAAAATCATAATAAATTCAATTCTTGAAATCAGAAATAATTGATGATACAGTTATATTCACCACCTATTTAGCTTCCAAATGAAGTATTATATGTATGCTTTTGTCTATTAATAACGCCAGAATACGGAAAATATAAAGAAACATCAGTTTTCCAGTAAGACTTTTTGATTAACAAGCCATAATAAATTCAATTTTTGAAATTAGATATAATTGATGATACAGTTATATTTACCACTTATTTAGCTTCCAAATGAGTATTATTTGTTAGGTTTTGTCTATTAATAACGTCAGAATACGGCAAATATAAAGAAACATAAGTTTTCCACTAAGACTTTTTGATTAACAAGTCATAATAAATTCAATTTTTGAAATTAGAAATAATTGATAATACTGTTATATTTACCACTTATTTAGCTTCCAAATGAAGTATTATTTGTTTGCTTTTGTCTATTAATAACGTCAGAATAAGGCAAATATAAAGAAACATAAGTTTTCCACTAAGACTTTTTGATTAACAAGTCATAATAAATTCAATTTTTGAAATTAGAAATAATTGATGATACAGTTATATTTATCACTTATTTAGCTTCCAAATGAAGTATTATTTGTTAGCTTTTGTCTATTAATAACGTCAGAATACGGCAAATATAAAGAAACATAAGTTTTCCATTAAGACTTTCTGATTAACAAGTAATAATAAATTCAATTTTTGAAGTTAGAAATAATTGATGATACAGATATATTTACCACTTATTTAGCTTCCAAATGAAGTATTATTTGTATGCTTTTGTCTATTAATAACGTCAGAATCCGGGAAATATAAAGAAACATAAGTTTTCCATTAAGACTTTTTGATTAACAAGTCATAATAAATTCAATTTTTGAAATTAGAAATAATAGATAATACAGTTATATTTACCACTTATTTAGCTTCCAAATGAAGTATTATTTGTTTGCTTTTGTCTATTAATAACGTCAGAATCCGGGAAATATAAAGAAACATAAGTTTTCAACTAAGACTTTTTGATTAACAAATCATAATAAATTCAATTTTTGAAATTAGAAAAAATTGATGATACAGTTATGTTTATCACTTATTTAGCTTCCAAATGAAGTATTATTTGTCTGTTTTTGTCTATTAATAACGTCAGAATACGGCAAATATAAAGAAACATAAGTTTTCCACTAAGACTTTTTGATTAACAACTTATAATAAATTCAATTTTTGAAATTAGAAATAATTGATGATACTGTTATATTTACCACTTATTTAGCTTCCAAATGCAGTATAATTTGTGTGCTTTTGTCTATTAATAACGTCAGAATACGGCAAATATAAAGAAACATAAGTTTTCAACTAAGACTTTTTGATTAACAAATCATAATAAATTCAATTTTTGAAATTAGATATAATTGATGATACAGTTATATTTAGCACTTATTTAGCTTCCAAATGAAGTATTATTTGTTTGCTTTTGTCTATTAATAACGTCAGAATGCGGCAAATATAAAGAAACATAAGTTTTCCACTAAGACTTTTTGATTAACAAGTCATAATAAATTCAATTTTTGAAATTAGAAATAATTGATTATACAGTTATATTTAACACTTATTTAGCTTCCAAATGAAGTATTATTTGTTAGCTTTTGTCTATTAATAACGTCAGAATACGGCAAATATAAAGAAACATAAGTTTTCCATTAAGACTTTCTGATTAACAAGTAATAATAAATTCAATTTTTGAAGTTAGAAATAATTGATGATACAGATATATTTACCACTTATTTAGCTTCCAAATGAAGTATTATTTGTATGCTTTTGTCTATTAATAACGTCAGAATACAGAAAATATAAAGAAACATAAGTTTTCCATTAAGACTTTCTGTTTAACAAGTCATAATAAATTCAATTTTTGAAATTAGAAATAATTGATGATACAGTTATATTTACCACTTATTTAGCTTCCAAATGAAGTATTATTTGTATGCTTTTGTCTATTAATAACGTCAGAATACGGCAAATATAAAGAAACATAAGTTTTCCACTAAGACTTTTTGATTAACAAGTTATAATAAATTAAATTTTTGAAATTAGAAATAATTGATGATACAGTTATATTTACCACTTATTTAACTTAAAAATGAAGTATTATTTGTTTGCTTTTGTCCATTAATAACGTCAGAATGCGGCAAATATAAAGAAACATAAGTTTTCCACTAAGACTTTTTGATTAACAAGTCATAATAAATTGAATTTTTGAAATTAGAAATTATTGATGATACTGTTATATTTACCACTTATTTAGCTTCCAAATGAAGTATTATTTGTTTGCTTTTGTCTAGTAATAACGTCAGAATACGGCAAATATAAAGAAACATAAGTTTTCCACTAAGATTTTTTGATTAACAAGTCATAATAAATTCAATTTTTGAAATTAGAAATATTTGATGATACAGTAATATTTATTACTTATTTAGCTTTTAAATTAAGTATTATTTGTCTGTTTTTGTCTATTAATAACGTCAGAATACGGCAAATATAAAGAAACATAAGTTTTCCACTAAGACTTTTTGATTAACAAGTCATAATAAATTGAATTTTTGAAATTAGAAATTATTGATGATACTGTTATATTTACCACTTATTTAGCTTCCAAATGAAGTATTATTTGTTTGCTTTTGTCTAGTAATAACGTCAGAATACGGCAAATATAAAGAAACATAAGTTTTCCACTAAGATTTTTTGATTAACAAGTCATAATAAATTCAATTTTTGAAATTAGAAATATTTGATGATACAGTAATATTTATTACTTATTTAGCTTTTAAATTAAGTATTATTTGTCTGTTTTTGTCTATTAATAACGTCAGAATACGGCAAATATAAAGAAACATAAGTTTTCCACTAAGACTTTTTGATTAACAAGTTATAATAAATTCAATTTTTGAAATTAGAAATAATTGATGATACTGTTATATTTACCACTTATTTAGCTTCCAAATGCAGTATAATTTGTGTGCTTTTGTCTATTAATAACGTCAGAATACGGCAAATATAAAGAAACATACGTTTTCCACTAAGACTTTCAGATTAACAAGTCATAATAAATTCAATTTTTGAAATTAGAAATATTTGATGATACAGTTATATTTACCACTTATTTAGCTTCCAAATGAAGTATTATTTGTTTGCTTTTGTCTATTAATAACGTCAGAATGCGGCAAATATAAAGAAACATAAGTTTTCCACTAAGACTTTTTGATTAACAAGTCATAATAAATTCAATTTTTGAAATTAGAAATAATTGATAATACAGTTATATTTAGCACTTATTTAGCTTCCAAATGAAGTATTATTTGTTTGCTTTTGTGTATTAATAACGCCAGAATACGGCAAATATAAAAAAACATAAATTTTCCACCAAGAATTTTTGATTAACAAGTCATAATAAATTCAATTTTTGAAATTAGAAGTAAAGGATCATACAGTTATATTTGTTACTTATTCAGCTTCCAAATGAAACATTATTTGTTCATTTTGGTGAATTAGTAATGTCTCACAGCAGGAAAGTTCAAGATATATATGTTTTCTATACAAACTTTTTGTCATGTATTAACGTCTTAACGCGGGAAATCCAAGCCCTGTATACCACGAATATATCTCAGTATAATAAGAGGTATACTAAACAGTAAACCATAATAAAAAGACTATAAAACAAGTAGTTAAAAATTACAAGTCTAATAAAGTTTCATTTTCCTAAGTTTATAATGAAATATTACATATTAAGAGTAGCAACAATACTAAATAAAATATTTTATAGACTTCCTGTAAAAGGTAACTGCTGTTGGAAATAAATAGTTCTATTGTTTTAAATCCTTTCTACCATATGTGTGTATAATAAACATAATACTTGGAAAAAATAGTAGTAGTAGTTACTGCATTTGCGGCTATAGACCTTCAAACCCTTCTGCTATGTGATAGTTTATGTGTATGTGAGTTTTAGGACTTGCTACTTCAGAAAATCGTCCTTGAGTTTTATAAAGTGTTGTTAATTATATTGCAAGTTTTATAAAGTGTTGTTAATTGTATCGCAACAACAAATGGTACCGACTACGCAGGTCAAGATGAAAATAAATAAGAAAAGAAAATCGTCCCTAAGTTTTAAAAATTGTTGTTAATTATATCCCAACAATAAATAGTACCGACTACACAGGTCAAGAGGAAAATAAACAAAAGTAAGGACTAAATCATAAATTATTTTACTACAAAGAAAGATCATATTACTAACAGACCTAAAGTGACACACAATTAGTTCAATAAAAAGTTGTGCTGGTCTTTAATTAGACCTAACAAACCTAATTGTGACATTACGGACTCAATATTTACACATGACTTGACTTATGTAAAAACTAATCTCAATTGTTGTTTTTATTTTATATTAAATTCATTCAATGTATTACATACCAAAATATAAATCTGACGGCTGGCTGTAATAAATTTACGCACGGCAAACCCACTTTCTATAAAGCACTTTCCAGCGCCCGACAGCACCAGCACCAGCAGCAACGGCAACAGCAGTCCCCCTGTGGTGGTGACACTTGCACAATTTTAAACACAATACCGCCAGTGGCATTATTTATTGCACTCCTGCATTATAATCGCGTCGCGGAGACGTGCGCGCAAATGATTATTTTTTTCAAAGCAAATAAAAAAAACAAACAAATCTACCAAATGGTGGGCGCGCGCGTTCCACTGTCACTCACTTCCTGCGAGCGGTGTTTCGAGTGTGTCAGCTGTGCGTTTTTCGGGCGCAATCAGCGGTAAAACATCGTTCTCGTCGTTTTTTTTTTGGCGTGTGACAAGCAGTTCGCATGAGACAACCCGCACGACTGTCAGCTGCGAACTGCCAGAGCTCCAGCAGGAGTGAATGGGGGAACGCGCGCGGTGGGCGCGATCCGCGGCCGCGTAGTAAACTGCTGCTCGGTTCGTCCTGCTAGCGGTAGACGTCGCACAGACACGCGCCACTATTCAAAAGAGCCACAGCAGGAGGATAACCGTAAAGGCGATACATTTGACAATCATTTGACGGTGCTTGGTTTGAAATGCGACGTTTCAAGTTTAGGAATATACAGGATTGTCGCAAGCTAAAACTAGTATAATGAATTTGGGGTATTTTTGTAAATAAGACACTGGTATAGGTCAAGACACGACGATTTTACACTAGAACTAGAAATGAATTATACTTTTTTATCTATTTACGTATAGAATATTAAATTATCTTCCATTTGATGTATCAAAAACATAAAATTTCCCCATAGATATGTCGATAGGTATGTCAATCAAGCCACCCGCAAAATGCAAGACACGACCATTCTACACTAAAACTTTTTTAAACTTTTTTCTCAAACATCTTAAAGAGTATGAAATTGTCTTCGATTTGGTATATCAAAAACATAAAATTTCCTCATAGGTATGTTGCCAGTAGGTATGCTAATCTTGCCACATGCCTAATGCACGTCATGACGATTCTACACTAAAATTTGAAACAACTTTGAACTTTTTTCTTAACTATCATAAAGAGTATGAAATTATCTTCGAATTGGTATATCAAAAACATAAAATTTCCTCATAGGTATGTTGCCAATTGGTATGCTAATCATGCCACAGGTCTAATACACGTCACGACGATTCTACACTAAAATTTAAAAAAAATTTGAACTTTTTTCTCAATTATCTTAAAGAGTATGAAATTATCTTCGAATTTGTATATCAAAAACATAAAATTTCCTCATAGGTATGTCGCCAGTAGGTATAATAATCATGCCACAAGCCTAATGCACGTCACGACGATTCTACACTAAAATTTGAAAAAACTTTGAACTTTTTTCTCAACTATCTTAAAGAGTATGAAATTAGCTTCGAATTGGTATATCAAAAACATAAAATTTCCTCATAGGTATGTCGCCAGTAGGTATGCTAATCTTGCCACATGCCTAATGCACGTCATGACGATTCTACACTAAAATTTGAAAAAACTTTGAACTTTTTTCTCAACTATCTTAAAGAGTATGAAATTATCTTCGAATTGGTATATCAAAAACATAAAATTTCCTCATAGGTATGTCGCCAGTAGGTATAATAATCATGCCACAAGCCTAATGCACGTCACGACGATTCTACACTAAAATTTGAAAAAACTTTGAACTTTTTTCTCAACTATCTTAAAGAGTATGAAATTAGCTTCGAATTGGTATATCAAAAACATAAAATTTCCTCATAGGTATGTCGCCAGTAGGTATGCTAATCATGCCACAAGCCTAATGCACGTCATGACGATTCTACACTAAAATTTGAAAAAACTTTGAACTTTTTTCTCAACTATCATAAAGAGTATGAAATTATCTTTGATTTGGTATATCAAAAACATAAAATATCCTAATAGGTATGTCGCCAGTAGGTATACTAATCATGCCACAGGCCTATTGCACGTCACGACGATTCTACACTAAAATTTTAAAAAACTTTGAACTTTTTTCTCAATTGTCTTAAAGAGTATGAATTTATCTTCGAATTGGTATATCAAAAACATAAAAATTCCTCATAGGTATGTCACCAGTAGGTATGCTAATCATGCCACAGGCCTAATGCACGTCACGACGATTCTACACTAAAATTTGAAAAAACTTTGAACTTTTTTCTCAACTATCTTAAAGAGCATGAAATTATCTTCGAATTGGTATATCAAAAACATAAAATTTCCTCATGGGTATGTCGCCAGTAGGTATGCTAATCATGCCACAGGCCTAACGCACGTCATGACGATTCTACACTAAAATTTGGAAAAACTTTGAACTTTTTTCTCAACTATCTTAAAGAGTATGAAATTATCTTGGAATTGGTATATCAAAAACATAAAATTTCCTCATAGGTATGTCGCCAGTAGGTATGCTAATCTTGCCACATGCCTAATGCACGTCATGACGATTCTACACTAAAATTTGAAAAAACTTTGAACTTTTTTCTCAACTATCATAAAGAGTATGAAATTATCTTTGATTTGGTATATCAAAAACATAAAATATCCTAATAGGTATGTCGCCAGTAGGTATACTAATCATGCCACAGGCCTAATGCACGTCACGACGATTCTACACTAAAATTTGAAAAAACTTTGAACATTTTTCTCAACTATCCTAAAGAGTAAGAAATTATTTTCGAATTGGTATATCAAATATATCAAATTTCCTCTTAGGTATGTCGCCAGTATGTATGCTAATCTTGCCACATGCCTAATGCACGTCATGACAATTCTACACTAAAATTTGAAAAAACTTTGAACTTTTTTCTCAACTATCTTAAAGAGTATGAAATTATCTTCGAATTGGTATATCAAAAACATAAAATTTCCTCATGGGTATGTCGCCAGTAGGTATGCTAATCATGCCACAGGCCTAATTCACGTCACGACGATTCTACACTAAAATTTGATAAAACTTTGAACATTTTTCTCAACTATCTTAAAGAGCATGAAATTATCTTCGAATTGGTATATCAAAAACATAAAATTTCCCCATAGGTATGTCGCCAGTAGGTATGCTAATCATGCCACAGGCCTAATGCATGTCACGACGATTCTACACTAAAATTTGAAAAAACTTTGAACTTTTTTCTGAACTATCTTAAAGAGTATGAAATTATCTTCGATTTGGTATATCAAAAACATAAAATTTCTGCAGCATAGGTATGTCAGTAGGTATGCTAATCATGCCACAAGCCTAATGCACGTTACGACGATTCTACACTAAAATTTGAAAAAACTTTGAACTTTTTTCTCAACTATCTTAAAGAGTAAGAAATTATTTTCGAACTGGTATATCAAAAATATCAAATTTCCTCTTAGGTATGTCGCCAGTAGGTATGCTAATCTTGCCACATGCCTAATGCACGTCATGACAATTCTACACTAAAATTTGAAAAAACTTTGAACTTTTTTCTCAACTATCTTAAAGAGTATGAAATTATCTTCGAATTGGTATATCAAAAACATAAAATTTCCTCATGGGTATGTCGCCAGTAGGTATGCTAATCATGCCACAGGCCTAATTCACGTCACGACGATTCTACACTAAAATTTGATAAAACTTTGAACATTTTTCTCAACTATCTTAAAGAGTATGAAATTATCTTCGAATTGGTATATCAAAAACATAAAATTTCCTCATAGGTATGTCGCCAGTAGGTATGCTAATCTTGCCACAGGCCTAATGCACGTCACGACGATTCTACACTAAAATTTAAAAAAAATTTGAACTTTTTTCTCAATTATCTTAAAGAGTATGAAATTATCTTCGAATTGGTATATCAAAAACATAAAATTTCCTCATAGGTATGTTGCCAGTAGGTATGCTAATCATGCCACAGGCCTGATACACGTCACGACGATTCTACACTAAAATTTTAAAAAAAATTGAACTTTTTTCTCAATTGTCTTAAAGAGTATGAAATTATCTTCGAATTGGTATATCAAAAACATAAAATTTCCCCATGGGTATGTCGCCAGTAGGTATGCTAATCATGCCACAGGCCTAATGCACGTCACGACGATTATACACTAAAATTTGAGAAAACTTTGAACTCTTTTCTCAACTATCTTAAAGAGTATGAAATTATCTTCGAATTTGTATATCAAAAACATAAAATTTCCTCATAGGTATGTCGCCAGTAGGTATAATAATCATGCCACAAGCCTAATGCACGTCACGACGATTCTACACTAAAATTTGAAAAAACTTTGAACTTTTTTCTCAACTATCTTAAAGAGTATGAAATTAGCTTCGAATTGGTATATCAAAAACATAAAATTTCCTCATAGGTATGTCGCCAGTAGGTATGCTAATCTTGCCACATGCCTAATGCACGTCATGACGATTCTACACTAAAATTTGAAAAAACTTTGAACTTTTTTCTCAACTATCTTAAAGAGTATGAAATTATCTTCGAATTGGTATATCAAAAACATAAAATTTCCTCATAGGTATGTCGCCAGTAGGTATAATAATCATGCCACAAGCCTAATGCACGTCACGACGATTCTACACTAAAATTTGAAAAAACTTTGAACTTTTTTCTCAACTATCTTAAAGAGTATGAAATTAGCTTCGAATTGGTATATCAAAAACATAAAATTTCCTCATAGGTATGTCGCCAGTAGGTATGCTAATCATGCCACAAGCCTAATGCACGTCATGACGATTCTACACTAAAATTTGAAAAAACTTTGAACTTTTTTCTCAACTATCATAAAGAGTATGAAATTATCTTTGATTTGGTATATCAAAAACATAAAATATCCTAATAGGTATGTCGCCAGTAGGTATACTAATCATGCCACAGGCCTATTGCACGTCACGACGATTCTACACTAAAATTTTAAAAAACTTTGAACTTTTTTCTCAATTGTCTTAAAGAGTATGAATTTATCTTCGAATTGGTATATCAAAAACATAAAAATTCCTCATAGGTATGTCACCAGTAGGTATGCTAATCATGCCACAGGCCTAATGCACGTCACGACGATTCTACACTAAAATTTGAAAAAACTTTGAACTTTTTTCTCAACTATCTTAAAGAGCATGAAATTATCTTCGAATTGGTATATCAAAAACATAAAATTTCCTCATGGGTATGTCGCCAGTAGGTATGCTAATCATGCCACAGGCCTAACGCACGTCATGACGATTCTACACTAAAATTTGGAAAAACTTTGAACTTTTTTCTCAACTATCTTAAAGAGTATGAAATTATCTTGGAATTGGTATATCAAAAACATAAAATTTCCTCATAGGTATGTCGCCAGTAGGTATGCTAATCTTGCCACATGCCTAATGCACGTCATGACGATTCTACACTAAAATTTGAAAAAACTTTGAACTTTTTTCTCAACTATCATAAAGAGTATGAAATTATCTTTGATTTGGTATATCAAAAACATAAAATATCCTAATAGGTATGTCGCCAGTAGGTATACTAATCATGCCACAGGCCTAATGCACGTCACGACGATTCTACACTAAAATTTGAAAAAACTTTGAACATTTTTCTCAACTATCCTAAAGAGTAAGAAATTATTTTCGAATTGGTATATCAAATATATCAAATTTCCTCTTAGGTATGTCGCCAGTATGTATGCTAATCTTGCCACATGCCTAATGCACGTCATGACAATTCTACACTAAAATTTGAAAAAACTTTGAACTTTTTTCTCAACTATCTTAAAGAGTATGAAATTATCTTCGAATTGGTATATCAAAAACATAAAATTTCCTCATGGGTATGTCGCCAGTAGGTATGCTAATCATGCCACAGGCCTAATGCATGTCACGACGATTCTACACTAAAATTTGAAAAAACTTTGAACTTTTTTCTGAACTATCTTAAAGAGTATGAAATTATCTTCGATTTGGTATATCAAAAACATAAAATTTCTGCAGCATAGGTATGTCAGTAGGTATGCTAATCATGCCACAAGCCTAATGCACGTTACGACGATTCTACACTAAAATTTGAAAAAACTTTGAACTTTTTTCTCAACTATCTTAAAGAGTAAGAAATTATTTTCGAACTGGTATATCAAAAATATCAAATTTCCTCTTAGGTATGTCGCCAGTAGGTATGCTAATCTTGCCACATGCCTAATGCACGTCATGACAATTCTACACTAAAATTTGAAAAAACTTTGAACTTTTTTCTCAACTATCTTAAAGAGTATGAAATTATCTTCGAATTGGTATATCAAAAACATAAAATTTCCTCATGGGTATGTCGCCAGTAGGTATGCTAATCATGCCACAGGCCTAATTCACGTCACGACGATTCTACACTAAAATTTGATAAAACTTTGAACATTTTTCTCAACTATCTTAAAGAGCATGAAATTATCTTCGAATTGGTATATCAAAAACATAAAATTTCCCCATGGGTATGTCGCCAGTAGGTATGCTAATCATGCCACAGGACTAATGCATGTCACGACGATTCTACACTAAAATTTGAAAAAACTTTGAACTTTTTTCTCAACTATCTTAAAGAGTAAGAAATTATTTTCGAATTGGTATATCAAAAACATCAAATTTCCTCATAGGTATGTCGCCAGTAGGTATGCTAATCATGCCACAAGCCTAATGCACGTCACGACGATTCTACACTAAAATTTGAAAAAACTTTGAACTTTTTTCTGAACTATCTTAAAGAGTATGAAATTATCTTCGAATTGGTATATCAAAATCATAAAATTTCCTCATAGGTATGTCGCCAGTAGGTATGCTAATCTTGCCACAGGCCTAATGCACGTCACGACGATTCTACACTAAAATTTAAAAAAAATTTGAACTTTTTTCTCAATTATCTTAAAGAGTATGAAATTATCTTCGAATTGGTATATCAAAAACATAAAATTTCCTCATAGGTATGTTGCCAGTAGGTATGCTAATCATGCCACAGGCCTGATACACGTCACGACGATTCTACACTAAAATTTTAAAAAAAATTGAACTTTTTTCTCAATTGTCTTAAAGAGTATGAAATTATCTTCGAATTGGTATATCAAAAACATAAAATTTCCCCATGGGTATGTCGCCAGTAGGTATGCTAATCATGCCACAGGCCTAATGCACGTCACGACGATTATACACTAAAATTTGAGAAAACTTTGAACTCTTTTCTCAACTATCTTAAAGAGTATGAAATTATCTTCGATTTGGTATATTAAAATTATAAAATTTCCTCATAGATATGTCGATAGGTATATACTTGAAAAAGATTATAACTTTTTTCTCAATATTTTCATCCCCCTTTTTTATGCACAAATATTTTATATAGCATGAACGTATGAAAAAATTAGCCCAATTAGTTTGTTAAAAACTCACATGAACAGTATCAATTTCTATGCATTTCTACAGCCTGAAATTCAACCTGTAAAATAATGTATCTCCCAGAGTAAACAAGTATATCCGAAATGAGCTAAATATGAGACAGGTGTGAAAGCAGCTATTGCAGCAGGTAACCAAGATGTAAATAGAATTTGTGCTCGTTTAGCTATGGCTGCCAAAGCAATTTAATAAGTAACTAATTCCATCAATAAATCTGTCAGTTTGGCCACATAAGTAGCTGTTATGGACCGCTAATGCGGGCATAGTAACCCCAGTCGCCCCCTGCTTAATTATTCAAAGTTTTTTTAAGCTGTTTCTAGCTATTACAGTAGCTAATAGGTACAGCTATTTGAAAATGAAGCGGTTAGATGGAGATATTATTGCTTATGGAAAAGCTACAGGTCGCGAAAGTTGATATTTTGTTAAAATGTATGCAGAAAACCCCCTGGCCGATAGTGTTAATAAAGATTGATTCTCTCTGATAGATTTTTTTCGGATTACATTGCGAATTACTGGACTACCATACGACTTAGAGAGCTAGGAATTAAAAAATCGGCTCTATACAAATTTCTAATCTGTTGCTTACTAAGTTATATGAGATATTATTGCTTATGGAAGCTACAGGTAGTGAAAGTTGATATTTTGTTAAAATGTATGCAGAAACCCCCTAATCGATAGTGTTCAACAAAGATTGATTCTCTCTGATGGAATTTTTTTCTGTTAAAATGCGAATTGCTGGACCACCATACGACTTAGAGAGCTAGAAATTAAAAATCGGCTCTATACAGATTGCAATCCGTTGCTCTCCATGTTGTATGATAGCTCAACTACTATAAAAGAACATCAAAAGGCTATTCATATATAAAAGTGGCCATCGCAACTGTTCTTTTTCCAGTTGCGATGGCCACTTTTATATTACAAAGTGGTAGAGATATCTACAAAGCGTCGTTTTCCATTCATAATAAATAAATCTGTGTGGAAAATTAAATGTTTGCATCGACCTGTTCATTAAATATGGTAGCTTCACATCATCCCGATTATTATGTATTCACAACAGTCGCCTGGACGTTAATTGAAATGTACCGCTGAACAAACTCCCGCCGTTTTCCACATTCTGAAAATGTTAAATATCACGAGCCACCCCGCCGTCGTGTGCTAATTAAAAGAATCGCGCGCGCCGTTATGTATTCCGCGCACGGGCGTCAGTGCTCTTTATTTTTTCGCCCACCCCGCCCTAGCAGCGACGCTGAAAGCGCCCAGGCAACAAGTCTTCATTTTTTAAGCGCTCTCACAAAAAAAATATATATCGCGCGGACGTGGGCCGGAAATTGAATTTCGGGGCGTGGCTGAGGTGTTAACTGTAAAGAAGTTTTGAAAAATTGCACATGAATGTGTACAAGTTAACGATAAGTTAGACCCTACTCATTTCCAACATAATTCAAATACAGACAACTAATATTGTGGTTGACTTTTATGTATTTTCGTTTACAATTAATACGTATATGAGATTTTTTTTTAAATAAATAAAATAAAAGATAAATTTTATGTTACGTTATCCCTCTTTAATACTTAATTGGATTGACACCGAAGTAAGTGTTCACTTAAAACGCAAAACTTGATATATCGAAATACTTGATAGTGTAACTTTTTCTATATTGGGATCGAATAAACGGTGTTATATCAACCCTACATTAAAATGCGCCTCTTTAATATTCAATAAGATGTCTGCGAATGTACTCCATCCGCAACGAGACGGCGAAATAGTAAAAATTTACGAGCTCGTGCTCGCGTTAGTGCCGGACAAAGGAGAAGATCCGTGATATATGTCCAGTACGCGGAATATTCATCCCTCTATCCCTTTTATTTTCTTGCTGGCCGCCCGTGAGGAACTCGTCACGATTAATTATGCCCGCCCCCGCCGAAAAAGAGAATACATTAGCGGAGGGGTTATTTATTTTAGGGCTTCAACAATAAACCACTTTATTTTGTTGTTGCTAGGCTGTTTGTATTAGAGCGGTTTTAGGGGCGGGGGCTGGTGGCGAGTTTTGCTGTTTTAGGACACGGCAAGTCATTAGGGGGTTAAATGTCGCCGAAAACAGACGGGGAGAGCGGCCGTGTTTATTCACAGCGGGGGCGATTAAATTATTTATTTTGCGAACAGGATTATTGAAATCTACTTAACGAAAACACAAAATTTCCTGCTACTATATATAGTCCATTCACTAATATCACTTTATGGTTTAGATTTAATCTGGTTTATTTTAACTATATACGTTTAATCGAAAAATTAAATTTAAAAATAGGTTACTGGATGTTAATACAAGTTATATTATACCTCTACATGGATTTTATAGAGGTTCTTCTTTTCTTGTTGCTCTAGGGCTGTGCTCTGTTATTTCCAACCGCTGCTTCGTTTGATATCAACATCCAGCTATCTTTCCACCTCTACTCCTACTCCTTAATCACACGCTACACGTTTCTATGTTCATGTATGTACACTTAGTTATTTGATTTTATTTTGTAGATTATAATTTTTTGTATTTTATATCTTATATTTTGTAAGAATTTGTATGAAATGGCGAATTATTATTATTATTAAGATATGTGGTTTATATTTACTATATTGCAATTGTAATAAATTTATATTCATGACCATATCCCTTGTAACTTAAAAACACACTCCACCCCCTCATAAACTATGTAAGTAGCAGGAGAATAATAATAATAATAATAATAATACAGTCCACCCATTCCCCAACCCTCACAATTAATTTCCTTGATGTTTATCATCCGACCGTTTCTTCTTTCCAGCGCTACGAGGTCGGCGGCGTGGCGCATAAATAATTCGGCCACCCGTACCTCTCCATTGTTGTTTTAATTGGAATTGAAATTCTGGCAAGGACGCCGCATAAATATACTTATTAAACGTGCACAAGGGTAGGGGGTCGTCGGGCAATTGAATTGTTTGGGGGCACAGGCACAAGTCGCAGGTTGACGTAATTAATTACCCCTAATACACAAGTTAAGAGGACACGTTTATGAAAATTTTAATGGAAAACAATTAACATATATATTTGTCATATTCATTCTTCTTCGTTTGCTAGAGCCTATGATATAAGCATGATTTTGTCATTGGTATCTTTTAAAGTAGATAGTTTTATTATCTACATTTTATTAACAGGTCAAGTTCAAATTATAACGCAAGCATGAGAGGTAAAAGTATGTAGCATAACTATAAAGTTTTTAGTAGAATGGCATACGATATTTGCAATGGAAATGAAAAAGAGAGATCCTTCTCGTCCGAGTCCCATTAAATGGATATTAAAGTTTTAAGGAGCAACCGCAAGGAAAATTATTATTTTCAGTTTATTTATTTTTTACTGAATAGTATTTAATAATAATAAATGCATTATTATATTCAAATTTAACAAAGTATAATATAGCAAATAAAATTCATTATCAAAAACAATATTGAACTAATTGATCAACATCTTATTTCATAAAGTTATAAAAAACGATACAAAATCAAAGTTGTCAGTAATTTAAATTTATATTATTTTATATATATATATATATATATATATATATATATATATATATATATATATTTAATTGGGCTCAAAATATATTATTTTTGATAATTTTTACCCAAAAATAATAGACTCAGTAAAGTTTTTATTGTTTGAGCAGTTTGAAATTAATCGAATGAGTTGTAAAAATGATAAAATAAATTAAAGTATTAAGATATATAAATTTGTGATATTATATTACATTCTATATTGAATTGGCTTCAAAATAAGCCGTTTCTAATAATTTTCACCCAAAAATAAAGTCTGCAGGACGATTTATATTATACAAACAGTTTTAAATTAATCGACTCAGATTAAAAAATGATAAAAAATCAACCATTTGCAAAATTTAAATTTATGGTATTGTTTCACATTCTATATTTAACTGCACTCAAAATAAACTTATTTTTGATCATTTTCACGCAAAAATAAAGTCTGCAGGAAGGTTTTTATTTTACAACGTGTTTTAAATTAATCGACTGATATAAAAAAATATAAAAAATCAACGAATTACAATATTTAAATGTATAGTATTGTATCACATTCTATATTTAATTGTACTCAAAATATGATTTTTTGTTAATTTTTACCAACTTTTAGTAGCTGCAATCTGAAATTTTGTTATATTTGAGTTTGAAGGCCAAAAACGTACATATGTAGTTAAGTTACAATTTCCAAAATTTATATCTAACAAATATAATTATTTGTAAGTATAGTATGAAAATTTAGTGAAATTTGGTACATAAAAAAATAAACTACAATCACTTTTTATAGCTGCAATCAGAAAATTTTGTTATATTTGTGTCTGAAGGCCAAAAACATTCATATGTAGTCTAGTAACAATTTCCAAAATTTATATCTAACAAATATAGTTATTTGTAAGTATATTATGAAAATTTGGTGAAATTTGGTATATAAAAAAACAAACTACAATCACTTTTTATAGCTGCAATCTGAAGATTTTGTTATATTTGAGTTTAAAGGCTAAAAACGTACATATTTAGTTAAGTTACAATTACCAAAATTTATATTTAACAAACATAATTATTTCTGAGTACATAATGAAAATTTAGTGAAATTTGGTACATAAAAAAATAAACTACAATCATTTTTTATAGCTGCAATCTGAAGATTTTGTTATATTTGAGTTTAAAGGCTAAAAACGTACATATTTAGTTAAGTTACAATTTCCAAAATTTATATTTAACAAATATAATTATTTCCGAGTATATAATGAAAATTTCGTGAAATTTGGCACATAAAAAAATGAACTACAATCACTCTTTGTAGCTGCAATCTAAAGATTTTGTTAAATTTGTGTTTGAAGGAGAAAAACGTACATATGTAGCTGAGTTACAATTTCAAAAATTTATATCTAACAAATATAATTATTTATGAGCATATTTTGAAAATTTAGTAAAATTTGGTATATAAAAAACAAACTACAATCACTTTTTGTAGCTGCAATTTGAAGATTTTGTTATAATTGAGTTTGAAGCCCAAAAACGTACATATGTAGTAAAAAATTTAAATTTATGGTATTGTTCAGATTCTATATTTAATTTTACTCAAAATAAGATTTTTGTGTGTTAATTTTCACCCAAAACTAAGTCTGCAGGAAGGTTTTTATTATACGAACTGCTTTAAATTAATCCACTGAGATATAAAAAATGATAAAAAATCAACCATTTGCAAAATTTAAATTTATGTTGTTGTTTCACATTCTATATTTAATATTACTCAACATAAACTTATTTTTGATAATTTTAACCCAAAAATAAAGTCTGCAGGATGGATTTTATTATACGAACTGTTTTAAATTAATCGGCTGCGATATAAAAAATGATCAAAAATCTACCGTTTACAAAATTTAAATTTATAGTATTGTTTTACATTTTATGTTTTTATTATACGAGCTGTTTTAAATTAATCGACTGAGACGTAAAAATTATAAAACCAATAAAATACTATAACTTTTTGTAGCTGCAATCTAAAGATTTTGTTATATTTGAGTTTGAAGACCAAAAACGTACATATGTAGTTAAGTTACAATTTCCAAAATGTATATCTAACAAATATAATTATTTAGAAGTATAATGTGAAAATTTGGTGAAATTTGGTATATAAAATCAAACCACAATCATTTTTTGTAGCTGCAATCTGAAGATTTTGTTATATTTGTGTTTGAAGGACATAAAAGTACATATGTAGCTGAGTTACATTTTCCAATATTTACAGAATTTAAATTTATGGTATTGTTTCACATTCTATATTTAATTATACTCAAAATAAGATTTTTTTTGTTAATTTTCACCCAAAACTAAGTCTGCAGGAAGGTTTTTATTATACGAAATGTTTTAAATTAATCAACTGAGATATAAAAAATTATAAAAAATGAACTATTTAGAAAATTTTAATTTATAGTATTGTTTCATATTCTACATTTCATTATACTCAAAATAAGATGTTTTTTTTATTAATATTCATCCAAAACTAAAGTCTGCAGGAAGGTTTTTATTATACGAACTGTTTTAAATTAATCGACTGCGATATAAAAAATGATAAAAAATCTACCGTTCACAAAATTTAAATTTATAGTATTGTTTCACATTCTATATTTAATTGCACTCAAAATAAGATTTTTGTTGTTAATTTTCACCCAAAACTAAAGTCTGCAGGAAGGTTTTTTATTATACGAACTGTTTTAAATTAATCAACTGAGATAAAAAATGATAAAAAATCAACCATTTACAAAAGTTAAATTCATTGTATTGTTTCACATTCTATATTCAATTGTATTCAAAATAAGATTTTTTGTTAATTTTCACCCAGAACTAAATTCTGGAGGAAGGTTTTTATTATACAAATTGTTTTAATTTAATCGACTGAGATATAAAAATTATAAAAAATCAACCATTTACAAAATTTAAATTTATTGTATTGTTTCACATTCTATATTTAATTGTACTCAAAATAAGATGTTTTTTTTATCAATATTCACCCAAAACTAAAGTCTGCAGGAAGGTTTTTATTATACGAACTGTTTTAAATTAATCGACTGCGATATAAAAAATGATAAAAAATCTAGATTTTACAAAATTTAAATTTATAGTATTATTTCACATTCTATATTTAATTGCACTTGAAATAAGATTTTTGTTGTTAATTTTCACCCAAAACTAAAGTCTGCAGGAAGGTTTTTATTATACTAACTGTTGTAAATTAATCGACTGCGATATAAAAAATTATACAAAATCAACCATTTACAAAATTTAAATTCATAGTATTGTTTCAAATTCTATATTCAATTATACTCAAAATAAGATTTTTTTTTGTTAATTTTCACCCAAACCTAAATTGTGGAGGAAGGTTTTTATTATACGAATTGTTTTAATTTAATCGACTGAGATATAAAAATGATAAAAAATCAACCATTTACAAAATTTAAATTTATTATATTGTTTCACATTCTATATTTCATTGTACTCAAAATAAGATGTTTTTTTTATTAATATTCACCCAAAACTAAAGTCTGTAGAAAGGTTTTTATTATACGAACTGTTTTAAATTAATCGACTGAGATACAAAAAATTATAAAAAATCAATCATTTATAAAAATTAAATTTATGGTATTGTTTCACATTCTATATTTAATTGTACTCAATACAAGCTTATTTTTGATAATTTTCACCCAAAAATAAAGTCTGCAGGAAAGTTTATTTATACTAACAGTTTTAAATTAATCAACTGAGATACAAAAAATGATAAAAAATCAACCATTTACAATAGTTAAATTTATGGTATTGTTTCACATTCTATATTTAATTGTACTCAAAATAAGCTTCTTTTTATGTTACATTTTACTCAAAAATAAAGTCCACAGGAAGGTTTTTATTATACGAACTGTTTTAAATTAATCAATTGAGATATAAAAAATTATAAAACATCAACCAACATAACATAATTTAAATTTATGGTATTGATTCACATTCTATATTTAATTTTAATCAATATAAGCTTATTTTTGATCATTTTCACCCAAAACTAAAGTCTGTAGGAAGCTTTTTATTATACGAACTATTGTAAATTAATCGACTGAGATATAAAACATTATAAAAAATCAACCATTTACAAAATTTAAATTCATGGTATTGTTTCAAATTCTATATTCAATTATACTCAAAATAAGATTTTTTTTTGTTAATTTTCACCCAAAACTATATTCTGGAGGAAGGTTTTTATTATACGAATTGTTTTAAATTAATCGACTGAGATATAAAAAATAATAAAAAATCAAAGATTTAAGAAATTTTAATTTTTTTATATTATTTTGCATTCTATATTTAATTAGGCTTCGAATAAGTCAAAAATTATAAAAAAAATTAACCATTTACAAATTTATGGTATTGATTCACATTCTATATTTAATTTTAATCAAAATAAGCTTATTTTTGATAATTTTCACCCAAAAACAAAGCCTGTCGGAAAATTTTTATTGAACGAGCTGTATAAATTAATTAGTTATAGTTATAAAAAATGATACAAAATCAAAGATTTAAAAAATTTAAAGGTTTAATTTTATATTACATTATATATTTAATTAGGCTCAAAGCTAGTCATTTTTTGATAACTTTCACTGAAAAATAAAGACTACAGGAAGGTTTTCATTGTACGAGCTGTTTTTAATTAATCGACTAAGTTAAAAAAAATGATAAATAATTAAGGATTTCAGAAATTTAAATTCATGATATTATGCTACATTCTACATTTAATTGGGCTTAATATAAGCTGTTTTTTCATAATATTTACCCAAAAATAAAGTTTGCAGGAAAGTTTGTATTGTACGAGTTGTTTTAAATTAATCGACTAAGATATAAAAAATAATAAAAAATCAAAGATGTAAGAAATTTAGATTTTTTAATATTAGTATGCATTCTATATTTAGTATGCTCAGAATAAGTCATTTTTTGATAAATTCCACCCAAAAATAAAGTCTGCAGGAAGATTTTTATTGTACGAGCTGTTATAAATTAATCGACTGAGTTATACAAATGATACAAAATCAAAGATTAAAGAAATTTAAATGTTTAATATTGTATTACATTCCATATTTAATTAGGCTCAAAATAAGTCGTATTTTGATAACTTTCACCTAAAAATAAAGTCCGCGGGAGGCTTTTTCATTGTAGGAGCTATTTTCAAAAACAGCTCTTACAATAAAAAATTTCCTGCAAACTTTATTTTTCGGTGAACTATATCAAAAAACGGCTTATTTTATGCCCAATTGAATATAGAATGTACCATAATATTATAAATTTAATTTTCTTCAATCACTGATTTTTTTATAACTATAGTCGATTTATAGTTATAAAAAATCAGGGATTGAAGAAAATTAAATTTATAATATCATGGTACATTTTATATTTAATTGGGCATAAAATAAGCCGTTTTTTAATATAGTTCACCGAAAAATAAAGTTTGCAGGAATTTTTTTATTGTAAGAGCTGTTTTAAATTATTCGACTGACTTATAAAAAACTATTTAAAAAATGTAATGATATAAGACATTTAAATTTTATTTATTTTATTAATTATTATATTACTTTCTGTATTTAATTCAGCTCTAAAATAAGTCGTTTTTAATAATTTTTAAAAGCGGAAATAAGTCTAATCATATTCATATAGAATCCGATTATTATAAAACATGTCAACTGTCATTTATTAGCAATGATTCCGCTGTCAGACGATGTCAGAAAAATCCTGTGGTGATTCCAGTTGGTCATCGCCTGATCTTCAAACTAAAGGTATATTATTACTTCACTTAAAACATTGTATGGACTCTCATAATAACTTCCAGATGACAAAACGCTTTCAACTAGAACCCAACCCACAATTTTCAACCAACTGCACCGTTCGGAATTAATAAAATCAGCGCCATGCAACATACGTTGCACCTCATCCAAAAGCAATACTTTAGCAGGCTTGAGCGACATACATACTGAGTTTGGGGAGAGTTGTAGTGGTAGTGATACTTCTTATGTGACGCCTAGAATGCTGGAAGTTCCCCCCAAGAGAATATGTTTACATTCAAGGACACCTAGCTTCAGGCAAGACTTTTTTGATGCTGGTGATTTTTGTGAGGGAAACAGTGTTGTATTTGATTTGACCCATTATGCGCATTCTTCACCATCAAAAACCTATTCATTGATTAGTCTAACGAACAGCTCTTTAAATTCATTGGAATTGGAACCAATTGAAACTAAACCATATGAGGAAACATACAGCAAAGAAGTAAATAATGCCGACATAAGTTTGTTAGAGATTGAATGCGATCTGCCATCAATTAGGAGTGGAAATAAATTTATTAAATGTAATCGGGGCGATTTGTCGGTTTCTACAAATGATACATGTATTGAAAAAGGTGGTTTGAATGATTTAAAGGAGTTTGAAGGTGTATGTGAAGGATGGTTGAAAAATAATAAGGTGTTAAACGGTGTTGATAATGCTGAATGTTATAGTAAGTTAAACTTACTGGTCAAAGAAGACATGTATGTATATTCTGACCATAAAAAACTTGAAGATAAACAAATAAACAATAATACCCAAACTTTACTTGGTTTAAACAAGCCTACAACATTACAATACTCTTCAGAAAAGAGTCTAAACTCTGAAGAAATTATGTGTTTGGATGAAAACACAAGTTTCAATCAATCATTAGAAGCTCATATTTCTTTAGATATTGATTTTCAAGGTGTACGTGGAAGACATTTCCAAACAAGTAGTTACGGGGCATCTCATAAGGTGTTAAAAGTTGATGGAAGTGGTATTGATAATTCTAAATGCTCTAATAAGCTAACTATACCTGTTGAAGAAGACACCTATCAAAATTTGGACTATATAAGGCTTGAAGATAAACAGGTATACAATAATACCCAATCTTTAGATGTTTTAGACAAGTCTACCACAATTAAAAACTTTCCAGAAGAAAATCAATCGTTAGATGAACATAATTCTTTAGATATTGATTTTGAAGTTGTACGTGAAGGATATTTTCAAACAAGAAGTGGCAGGGTATCTCATAAGGTGTTGAAAGGTACTGGTAGTGGTATTGATAATGTTGAATGTTATAATAAGCTATCGATTGAAGAAAATTTGGACTATAAAAAGCTTGAATATAAAAAGTCAAACAACAATACACAATCTTTGCATAGTTTAAACAAGCCTACACCATGTGAGTACACCCCAGAAGAAAATCAATCTGTAGAAGAACATATTTCTTTAGATATTGATCTTGAAGGTGTAGGTGAAGATTATTTGGAAACAAGAAGAACCAGGTTCTCTCATAAGGTGTTAAATGGTAGTGGTAGTGGTATTATTAATGCTGAATGTCATAATAAGATAAGCATACCGGTTGAAGAAGACACCTATGAAAATATAAATTATAAAAAGCTTCAAGATAAACAGTTATACAACAATAATAAATCTTTAAGTGCTTTGAGCAAGTTGGAGTTCTCATCACAAGGGAATCAACTTTTAAAAGCAAACAGTTCTTTGGATACATATTTAGCATTACAAAGATTTGCAAATTATAAGCATGCAGTGAACAAAAATGCTTTAAATGATTCTACAATATCCTCGTTCTCTCTACAAGAACATAAATCATTAAAAGAAAATATATCTGTAGATATGCATGAAGCATTCCAAAAATTGGAAAACATGGTAGAAGATAATACAAATAATAACAAAGGTAATTCTATATCATCTGAATACTGTCCAAATGAAAATCGATTATTGGATGAAAACATTTCTTTAGATATGTGTGGAGCATACCAACAATTAGAAAATTATGAACTTGAGGCTAAACATGTTGACAACAATAACCAATCTGTAAGTGTTTTAAGTTCATTTGAGTACTCTTCAATAGAGAGTCAAAGTTCTGAAGGTAATATATATTTGGATACAAACAGAGCGTTGGATGTTCCTCAGTATGGAGAAGAAATTAATTCATTAGCAGAAAATCAGTCGGTTAATAAAAATCAAATTTTGAATATTTGTCTACATATTAATTTGGAAGAAAATAATTGTTCAGATGAAATTCAATATTTAGGAGAAAATCAAGTATTAGAAGAAAGTCAAGTATTGGAAGAACATATTTGTTTGAATCAAAAACAAAGTGATTTAGAAGATACGTTTTGTTTGGACGAAATTCAATATTTAAGAGAAAATAATGCCATAGAAGAAAGTCAAGTATTAGAAGAAATAATTAGTTTGAATCAAAAACAAAGTGATTTAGAAGATAATTTTTGTTTGCATGAAAGTCAATATTTAGGAGAAAATCAAGCATTAGAAGAAAGTCAAGTATTAGACGAAAATACTAGTTTGGATCAAAAACAAAGTGATTTCGAAGATAATTTTTATTTGGACGAAATTCAATATTTAGAAGAAAATCGATTAATAGAAGAAAATATTACTTTGCATGAAAAAAAAACTATTTGTTCTGGTCAAAAGATTGATATAGAAGATATTTTATGTTTAGACAAAATTCATTCATTAGTAAAAAATCAAGCAGAAGATGAAACTATTATTTTGGATAAAAATCAAACTATGTATTCTCGTTTAAAAATTGATTTAGATGAAAACAATTGCCCAGAAGAAATTCGAAGATTGGGACAAAATCAATGTACAGAAGAAAATCAAACTTTCGAAAGAAATCATTCTTCAAAGGTAGTAGAAAATCCGTTAGATGAAACTGAAGGAAACACTTTTGTATCATCTAAAAAACTTGAAAATCATACACAAATAGTAAGAGGCCTGTCATTATGTGCTTCAGGTGATTCTTCTTCGTGGGAGCAGGATGGTGAAGAAGGAAAATCATATTTAGTTCTCCATCAAATAAATGAAAGTCTACGAAACGTATCGGATGAAGAAAACACTCTTGTATTATCCCAGAAACATGAAAATCAAAAGAAAATACTTAGAAGCCCATCATTATGGCCTTCAGGTGATTCTTCATCGTGGGAGCAGGATGGCGAAGAAGGAAAAGCATTTTTAGCTCCCCAGCAAATAAATGAAAGTATACGAAACGTATCAGCAGAAGAAAACACTCTTGTATTATCCCAGAAATATGTACATCAAGAGGAAACAATTAGGAGCCCGTTATTATGTTCTTCAGGCGATTCTTCATCATGGAAGCAGATTGGGGAGGAAGAAACAACATTTTTAGTTCCCGGTCAAATAAATGAATGTATGGTAAACCTAACAGCAAAAGAAAACAGTTGTATATCATCCCAGAAACATGAAAATAAAATACAAATAGTTAGAAGCCTTTCATTATGTTCTTCAAGCGATTCTTCATCGTGGGAGCCGGATGGTGAAGAAGGAAAAGCATTTTTAGCTCCCCAGCAAATAAATAAAAGTATACGAAACGTATCAGCAGAAGAAAACAATCTTGTATTATCCCAGAAATATGAAAATCAAAAGAAAACACTTAGAAGCCCGTCATTATGTCCTTCAGGCGATTCTTCATTATTCAAGCAGGTTGGGGAAGAAGTAACATCATTTTTAGTTCCCCGTCAAATAAATGAATGTATGCTAAACCTAATAGCTAAAGAAAACACTTGTATATCTTCCCAGAAACATGAAAATGAAATGCAAACAGTTAGAAGCCTGTCATTATGTTCTTCAGGCAATTCTTCATCGTGGGAGCAGGATGGTGAAGAAGTTAAAGCATTTTTTGTTCCCCATCAAATAAATGAAAGTATACGAAACGTATCAGCAGAAGAAAACACTCTTGTATTATCCCAGAAACATGAAAATCAAGAGAAAATACGTAGAAGCCCGTCATTATGTCCTACAGGCGATTCTTCATCATGGAAGCAGGTTGGGGAGGAAGAAACAACATTTTTAGTTCCCGGTCAAATAAATGAATGTATGGTAAACCTAACAGCAAAAGAAAACAGTTGTATATCATCCCAGAAACATGAAAATAAAATACAAATAGTTAGAAGCCTGTCATTATGTTCTTCAGGCGATTCTTCATACTGGGAGCAGGATGGTGAAGAAGGAAAAGCATTTTTAGTTCCCCATCAAATAAATGAAAGTATACGAAACGTATCAGCAGAAGAAAACACTCTTGGATTATCCCAGAAACATGAAAATGAAATGCAAACAGTTAGAAGCCTATCATTATGTTCTTCTGGCGATTCTTCATCATGGAAGCAGGTTGGGGAAGAAGGAACATCATTATTAGTTCCCCGTCAACTAAATGAATGTATGCTAAACTTAACAGCAAAAGAAAACAGTTGTATATCATCCCAGAAACATGGAAATGGAATACAAACAGTTGGAAGCCTGCCATTATGTTCTTCAGGCGATTCTTCATCATGGAAGCAGGCTGGGGACGAAGGTACATCATTTTTAGTTCCCCGTCAACCAAATGAATGTATGCTAAACCTAATAGCTAAAGAAAACACCTGTATTTCATCCCAGAAACATGAAAATGAAATGCAAACAGTTAGAAGCCTGTCATTATGTTCTTCAAGTGATTATTCATCGTGGGAGCAGATTGGAGAAGTAGAAACATTATGTGTAGTTCCCCATGAAATAAATGAAACTATACAAAACATACCTGCAGAAAAAAATACTTTTGTAGCTTACAAAAATGAAGATGAAAATCCAAATATTAGCAAACAATATTCATCCAATTCTACATCTTCTTCACTTTCTGAAGAAACATGTTTAGTCTTCCAAAAACCAAACAATTATGTAGCAGAAGAAGTTACTCGAGATTTTTGGAAAGATTGTTCGCATCCCAACTATATTGCGTCAAATTTCGAAACAGATATAATTGGAAACACAAACTTGTTTAATAGCAAGTTGCATTCAAGTAGCTCAAGAAATAGTTCTGAATGCATAAGCTTTCAAACGGCTGGTGCAAATGTACAACATTTTGAAGAAAATTTAGTAAACAAAAACAAATATTATAATGATATACCTGCACATAATGAAGAAGGAACTTATGATATTTCAAATTCCCTACAATTTCAAGATTCATGTAGCTCAAGAAACAGTTTTGAATGCATAAGCTTTCAAACGGCTAGTGCAAAACATTTTGAAGAAAATTTAGTAAACGAAAACAAATATTATTATGACATACCTGCAAATAATGAAGAAGGAACTTTCCATATTTCAAATTCCCTACAATTTCAAGATTGTGAATCGAAAATGAATGAAATAGTTGAGACTCAATCTACTAAAGTTATAAAAGGGAAATGTTTTGCAGAAAAAAAAGTTAAATATCCAATAAATTTGGAACGATTAAAAAAATTAAAAGATAAAACAATGATAGTAAAGAAAAATTACATAATCTCCAAGCTAATGATTGGAAAAATATTGATGAAGCTCTTCCAAAGTAAATGTTCAAAATGTGGTTTACAAAAACATCGGACTAAACAATTTGCTTCAAAATGCTCTACAGATAACACGTATTGCAATTGTGTGGAAACAACTGTAGATGGTCAAAAGGAAGGTTATAAAAGTACTAGCTTTGGAAATAATAGTGTTATGAATGTATTACCTCGTGAAGAATATTCTAAAGAATCTGAAGTTACTGCAGATTATAGTAGAAGTATACAAACCTGTTCAAAATCAACAGAATGTGGAAATGAAGAGACTGGGGATTGTGATAGAAATATACATAGTTGTTCAAAATCAACAGAATGTGGACATGAAGCGACTGGAGGGTATGGTAGAAATGTTCTAAGTTGCACAAAATCAACAGAATGTGGACATGAAGCGACTGAGGATTATGATAGAAATATACATTGTTGTTCAAAATCAACAGAATGTGGACATGAAGCGACTGGAAAGTATGATAGAAATGTTCTAAGCTGTTCAAAATCAACAGAATGTGGACATGAAGCGACTGGAGATTATGGTAGAAATGTTCTAAGTTGTTCAAAATCTACAGAATGTGGACATGAAGCGATTGAGGATTATGATAGAAATATACATAGTTGTTTAAAATCAACAGAATGTGATGAAGCGACTGGAGATTATGGTAGAAATATTCTAAGTTGTTCAAAATCAACAGAATGTGTACATGAAGCGACTAGAGATTATGGTAGAAATATCCTAAGCTGTTCAAAATCAATGGAAAGTAGAAATCAATGTAAAATTACTAAAAGTGTTGATGAAATAATGCAAACTGATGAAGATAATCTACAAAACAGGGGTTGTAATAACAATAAATGTTTGAAAACAGGTGAAATATATAATATAAACGTTCAAAATAATTTGGAATTGATGGAAAATAGTTGCAGTGGTAACAAATCTTCAAAATTAATACCAATTGTTTCGAAAATAAGTAGACATGTTCAAAAGGAAGGTTATAATAGTACTAGCTTTAGAATCAATAGTGTTATAAATGTATTACCTTGCGAAGAATATTCTAAAGGATCTGAAGTTACCGGAGATTATGGTAGAAGTATAAAAAGCTGTACAAAATCAACAGAATGTGGAAATGAAGCGACTGGAGATTATGATAGAAATACACATAGTTGTTCAAAATCAACAGAATGTGAACATGAAGTGACTAGAGGTTATGGTAGAAATATTCTAAGCTGTTCAAAATCAACGGAAAGTAGAAATCAATGTCAAATGACTAAAACTGTTGATGAAATAATTCAAACTGATGAAGATAATCTACAAAGCGAAGTGTATAAAAGCGATGACAAAAATATGCCAATATGTCACCAACTGTATAAAAGCGATGATAAAAATATGCCAATATGTCACCAACTGTATAAAAGCGATGACAAAAATATGCCAATATGTCACCAACTGTATAAAAGCAATGACAAAAATATGCCAATATGTCACAAAGTGTATAAAAACGACGAGAAAAAAAATAAGAACATATCTGAATTAAATATTTGTTATAGAAATAAATCTGCTATTTTATTGAATACTCTTAGAAAGCCTCTTCTGAGAGCGACAAACCCTTTAAAATCGGCTGATAACTGTAATAAGATACCTAAGTCACATTTTATTGTTGGGCAAAGCAACAAATCTCAAATGATATTCAAAACTGGAAACAGTATTGAGCAGAACAACTCCAAACGTACGAGGGTTGAAACAAAAAGTATTCAAACTATTACTAGTGACGAATATATTGTTGGGGTTGGTGAAAATTACAATTCCAAGACAGAGTTTAGTAGAAGTATTTCGGCTGATATAAACTGGTTTCCAAAAATGAAGAAGTATACTACAGAAAGAGATTTAAATGAAAACCTTGATAAGCTAGAAAATTGTCGTGATTTCAATGGATGCAAAAGTGATATCAATGAATGTAGTCTGAAAATGAAGACACAGAAAAGTCAATTGATTGAATTGGGTATAAATAAAAGTTGTGATATTCCTATTTGTGATAACCTAGAAAGTTGTGATGATTTCAATGGACCCACTTATGTAAGTGATATCAATGAATGTAGTCTGAAAATGAAGAGACAGAAAAGTCAACTGATCGAAATGGGTATAAATAAACGTTGTGATATTCCTATTTGTGAAAACCTAGAAAGTTGTGATTACGTCAATGGATCCACTTATGTAAGTGATATCAATGAATGCAGTCTGAAAATGAAGACACAGAAGAGCCAATTGATCGAATTGGGTATAAATAAAAGTTGTGATATTCCCAACAGATGGAACTGCATGCACGATATTAAGGATAGTGGTAGCACCAAGCTAAAATTGATAAAACAATATAAAGAAAATGAAAATCCGAGATGTTATGAGACTAACAATAAACTACCAGTAATAACCAATCTTAAAAATATTTCTAATAAGAATTGCGATGATAAATCACAGCATGTAAAGAGTTACGTTTATAATCAAAGGTTGTGCATTGATGAGGAACTTAATAAATCAAGTAGTTGTGTCTGTAACAGGTGTAATTGGCGTGGAAATATGAGTACTGATACTGCTTTAAATAATTGTATAGAGAAGCGTAAACTATCAAAATTGAATATCAAATGTTATAGTAAAGAAGAAATTGAAAGTAATTATATTGGTTTATCTGAAAATATTTCCAAATTTAAAGATAAAGGCTGTGCAACGGATGTAAATAATCATACCTTTATAGACTCTAATTTCGGATCAAGTCATATTGGTGAGCAATTAGATTCTAGATATGATATAAAACATGTAGATATGTATGACGGAGTAACACATAATAAATTATCTACACCTCTAGATAATTGGTTTGGAAAATATGAACGTAATCAGGCATTCAATTCAAATAAAGTAGCTTCTAGCATATATGAAAATAAAAATTACAGTTCAAAAGGTAATAACATATATGTAACTTCAAAAGGTAATAACACATCTATAACTTCAAAGGGTAATAACACATCTATAAGTTCAAAAGGTAATAATACATCTATAACTTCAAAAGGTAATAACACATCTATAATGTCAAAAGAATGTTTTGGAAAATATGGACACAATAAGTCCTACAATTTAAATAAAGATAAAATAAGTCTAAGCAATCAGCCCCTCAATCTAAATGAAGATAAAATGATTTTAGTTCCTTACGAGCATGAAAATAAAAAATACGGAAATCACACAATTACACCTCCAAAAGAATGCCCAGGAAAAGATGAAAATAATAAGTGCTACAATTTAAATAAAGATAAAATAAGTCTATGCAATCAGTCCCTCAATCTAAATGAAGATAAAATGATTTTAGTTCCTTACGAGCATGAAAATATAAAATACGGAAATCACACAATTACACCTCCAAAAGAATGCATAGGAAATGATAGAAATAATAAATGCTACAATTTAAATAAAGATAAAATAAGTCTAAGCAATCAGTCCCTCAATCTAAATGAAGATAAAATGATTTTTCCTTACGAGCATGAAAATAAAAAATACGGAAATCACACAATTACATCTCCAAAAGAATGCCTAGGAAAAGATGGAAATAATAAGTGTTACAATTTAAATAAAGATAAAATTGCTATGCCTTTTATAAAACATGAAGATATGTTTATAAAACATAAAGATATATTTATAAAACATGAAGATATGTTTAAAAAATATGAATATTCAAATGAACACATCAAAACTTCTAAAGATAATATAACGTTTACACATCAAGAAGATTTGTGTGAAAATAAGCAGCCTTTTATTTTAAATACAAATCAAATGTCTTGTGAAAAACATGAAGATATTTCTAGAAAATATGAAGGTTTAAATAAACATAGTAAAACATTTAAAGATAATATAAAGTCTAATCCTCAGAAAGGTGGGTGTGTAAAAATTGAAAACAATCAGTCGTTTATTAACACCGATAAAATATCTCATAAAGATATGTTTAAAGAAAATAAACGTTTAAATTTTGACAAACTAACTTCTAGCGATAATAAAAATGCTACAATTTCTACACCATTCAATTGGTATGGAATGTGTGAAAGTAATCAATCATCAAGTTTAAATCAACATAAAATTACTTCTGTAAATAATGAGCGTGAATCAAATGCCAAAAAGAATCCTGAAGATAATAATTCAACATCCCAGATTGAATTTGAATTATCTTATAAACAATCTATTCAACCTGTATGCTGCCAAATTAAATCGCATCCGCACAATACAAAAAATAATTTCCGAATGCTATGCAGATCTATTAAAACAAAGATATATCCACAATTTTCTACAGCAAGACCTTACACAAGCAATGAACATAATTATGAAAGTATTAATGATAATAACAAAGAGATAGTTGTAGCTACCAATGAAAATAATTATGAAAGTATTAAAGATAATAAGAAATATCTAGTTGTAGCTACCAATGAAAATAATTATGAAAATATTACAGATAACAAGAAAGATCTAGTTGTAACTACTAATGAAAATAATTATGAAAGTATTAAAGATAATACGAAAGATCTAGTTGTAACTACCAATGAAAATAATTATGAAAGTATTAAAGATAACAAGAAAGATCTAGTTGTAGCTACTAATGAAAATAATTATGAAAGTATTAAAGATAATAAGAAAGATCTAGTTGTATCTACCAATGAAAATAATTATGAAAGTACTAAAGATAACAAGAAAGATCTAGTTGTAGCTATCAATGAAAATAATTATGAAAATATTACAGATAATAAGAAAGATCTAGTAGTAGCTACTAATGAAAATATATTTGTAGTTCCAAGGACTGTAAATACAGCTGAATTATCTGATGCATCGCAGATTGAGGACGATTCATTAGAGGTATCCCATAATGGGCTATCAGAATATAGAAGTTATGATTGTAAGTCAGATTATGTTGAGTTGAATGAAATAAATAATGAAAATTTCAATAATATAGTCATTAACAACAATACACCACTGTTTGTATTGAGTCAAAATAATAAAATGGATTTAATTAGTGATGATAACAATACATATCAATACAATAAGAAACAATTAAAAGATAATACATTGGTAGTTCCAGCTGATAATGAAATATCATCACAGAAGTTGAAAAATGATTTAATAGAAAGCCAGTTACTTTTGAGGCGATTAGAGGATATACATACAAATGATGAGCTTGTAGAGGTAATTAATAAAGAAGTTACATGTGATTTGAATGAAGATCGAAAAGCTATCAAAAATACAACACTCAGACCAATTAATAAAATAATTAAATCATCTAGTGAAGCTTATTTAGATTTTAAAAATGGGAAGATGTTAAAAACGTCTACCAATAAAATAATTTCATCATCAAGTGAAGATTATACGGAGTATAAACGGAGAATCATCTTAAAAACACCAAGACGAACTAATAAAATAATTCCTTTATTCAGTGAAGATTACAAACAGAGGACCATATCAAGACCAACGTATGGCGTAATTCCATCAGTCAGTGAAGATTATTCAGACTGTAAACTGAGGAACATCCTACAAAAATTTGATGGCGGAAACAGGGTTATTGTTTCAAATAAAGCTAAATTGGTGAGTGATGTAAGGGTTTTGGAAAAACGGTCTGAATTACAACAACCAATTCTTGGAGAAAACAAATGGGATAATGAGGTTACACGTTTGGAAAACCGGTCTGAATTACAGCAACCAATTCTTGGAGAAAACAAATGGGATAATGAGGTTACACGTTTGGAAAAACGGTCTGAATTACAACAACCAATTCTTGGTGAAAACAAATGGGATAATGAGGTTACACGTTTGGAAAACCGGTCTGAATTACAGCAATCAATTCTTGCAGGAAACAAGTGGGATAATGAGGTTACACGTTTGGCGAGTGAAGTCCGTTTGAGGCGGATGGAAATTGTAAGGAATTTGAATAAACCAGTACCAGATGAAGAGGATGGAAATATACAACATATAGTTGTTAATGCTGATTACAAAAACGAAAATAATTTCAGTATGCAAGCTAATCAATCAAGTAAATTTAATAAATCTAGTTACATCAGTGATAATGAAGATAGAATGCAAATAATTTCAAGTGAATTTAATAAATCTGGTAACAGTAATATAAAAGATGACTCAAATAGGCATTGTATTGATATGATTGCAACCACGAATGAATCAAATTTCAAGTTTGTAAATGAAAAAGACAGTGGTAGTGCTTCAAATCTGTTAAAAATATTAGAAAGTGGCTATAAATACGATGTAAGTGCCAAAGATGCAATAAGTTACGATACAGGCAAAATAAGTCAATATAGAGACAAAATAAGTCAGGATACAGACAAAATAAGTAATGATACAGCTAAATTAAGTCACGATATAGACAAAATAAGTCACGATACAGACAAAATAAGTCAATATACAGACAAAATAAGTCAGGATACAGATATAACTTTAAACCACTCATCTGATATTTCAGTAAGAACCAGCAGCTTAAAACATCGCTACCAAAATATATTAAACCATAAAATTGTAGCCGAGTTAACGCCAGCAGCCAAAATTATTTCAAACCCAGAATTTGTTTTAAGTGATTGGCAAAAACTAACCCAACCCCACAAATCCACTTGCGAAATAATGAAGTACACCAATTTACTACTGTATAAAGGTTTACAGGATGAATTTGAAGCGGCAATGGCGCTAATAAACGCCGAAGAAGATACAAAAGGTCAAAGCAGTTGTGCCATTTCAAAATATTCTCATTCAACTAGTAAACTTGAGATAAACTATAAGCATTTTGAAAAGCCGATTGGGGAGCTTGATCAATTCCCGAAGAGTAGTTTGCATGAGATTGTTAGTGATATGGCCGTGCAGGTTTTTACGCGTTCATCGCACAATTTACCCGAGATTAAATCGTCTACCGAGTGTGGAATTTGGAAAACATCTACTGATAGTACTATTGGTGATAATAACGCGTTACGACACCAATATTCCCGGCGCAGACAGGTCACACAGTTTGAATACTATGATGTTGAAGGCGATGCAAGTGGTTCTTCTCAGTCAGATATAGCAGGGTGCAAATTTTAAAATGTTATAGCTGTATATAATTGTTTTTTTTAAATGTATGTTTAAGTGTAATTTACATGAATTTTAAAATTTATTTAAATCTGTGAAAATTAATGTTTGTAGGTTTTCTGTGCGAGTAAATAAGCTCTTCTCTTTACAGGCTGATAGCCCTATATACAGGGTATCCGTAAAGTAAGGAATAAATTCAATAAAAACCCTATATATATATATATATATATATATATATATATATATATATAAAGGTACAACGCAGGATGAATTCACACAATATATCGAGTGGTTATATACAAAAAAAGGTACAACTAACCCCCTAGGAGGAAAGTTAAGCGCTATCTGGCGGCACCACATCAATTACCAATGCACACCCATATGGTAATAACCGTTAGCATGCTCTTGCCATCAGGATGTTGGAATATTATTCCCTAGAGGGCACTACCCGGTGATCCTGATGGCATGAGCATATTGACGGTTATTACCATATTGGTGTGCATTGCTAATTGATGTGGTGCCTCCAGATGACGCTTAACTTTCCTTCTAGGGGGTTAGTTGTACCTTTTTTGTATATAACCACTCGATATATTGTGTGAATTCATCCTACGTTGTACCTTTATATATATATATATATATATATATATATATATATATATATAAAGGAGGATTAAAGGCCTTGAAAAAATCCACTGAACTCATCATTTCAAAGAGGACTTTAAAGCCAATAATCAACCAGAACCTAAACCGTCGAAATACAAGATATGAGTAAATAGACCTAACCGTCTGATCACAGTCAGTGTGAATTCATCCTCTCTAGCTGAGCTATACTGATGAGATTTAATAAGTTCGAAATTTAGATATGTAGATTGTTAAGAGGTGGGTTCACACTTATATAACCTTTATATATGATTTTTGCAAATATTGCTCGGACACGTTGGTTTTTAATTTTAAATTACCACTTTTTAATGGATTTTAAGTCCTTGCCATGACTTTCCTCAAACAGCAAAATAGTTTATTAATTGCACGCATTTTATAATTCTCTTCAGCAGAGTATGAAACGAGTTGGAGGCCATGCGCAGCTCCATCGATCGCATGGAGCTGCTGCTCCCATCCGAACGGCATCATGGTGTCGTGAGAAAAGTGGGCGTAGCGGGGGCGAATATAAACGCGAAAAACTATGGTTTCCACAGCGTGCACGCTGCTATTTCCACTAGTGGCGTTCGTAGTCTTCCAAAATGTATCAGGTAAGTTACACTTGAAGCTCTATTTGTGTATATTGTAGTGATAAATGATGTTTAGGTTAAGTTAGGTTATGCATACCAAAACATTGATATCGAAATGATTTCCATTATCTATATATAATTATCCCATTCTACATTACAAATATAATACTAATGTATAAGAAAAGTATTGTTTTTTTAATAAATATTATTGTTACAACCCTCACTATAAGAAATATACATTAACTAACATCTAACAAAACTAACAAACTCTTATACCCGTATTCACCAACATCCCATCAACTGTATAGGTCCCATAAGCTATTGAATGGATAAATTAACAACGTCATTGTGAGAGAATATGCGAAAACAAATGTCTAACACCTTGAATAAATACATTATCTATGGAATGTAGTTACTTTAGATTCTCTCTATTGGAAAGACTACAATTAAAAAAAAGGTGTCATCAAAACTCCAATTGCAAGCGCTCAATTGGAGTTTTGATGACACCTTATTTTTAATCCTACAGTCTCTCCAATAGAGAGAATCTAAAGTAACTACATTCCATAGATAATGTATTTATTGTTGCTATAACAACGAATACTTATGGGTTCAATAGCTATTGATAGATTTATGGAACATCGGCGAATACGGGGGATAGTCAGAGAATTAAAAACAGGATATAGTAGAGTTGGTAATATATACATGAAAAGAAACCTTTGACACCCTTACTTTTCTCACGGTCACGATTTTGTTCCCATGCCCAAGTGACCCCGTACCTCTTGTCTATGCCCGTACCTACTAACCAGCTCGTAATAATTTGAAATTTGCAAGATTGTCTCCAATTTCCACTCTGCAGCGTCTGTATTTTAAATGCTAGAAAAATGGCTTTAAGTGAAAAGATAGAGTATTTCTAGTCCTTAATATTGAGACCATAAGTTTTTCTGTGTCTGTTACCATGTTCTCGCAGGGTGTCAAATAAACTCTTACTTAAGTGCATGTTTATGTTATATATATTTAAAAAAAAACTAAGGCCTAGTATCCTATTCGAAAATATGTCTGATGATTGTTGTTAAAGTCTAAACAATATTTTGAAAGTTTCACAGAAAAATCCTGGGGGTACATTAATAAAAATTGCAATTTGTTTTGTTGCAAATATTATTCAATAACAGGTGACAAAATTAACTACATGCATTTTTATGTTCAAAAATATTTAAAAAAAAAACTAAGGCCTAGCACCCTATTCGAAAATATGTCTGATGATTGTTGTTAAAGTCTTAAACAATATTTTGAAAGTTTCAAAGAAAAATATTGAGGGGTATATTAATAAAAATTGAAATTTGTTTTGTGTCAAATATTATTCAATAACAGCTGACAAAATTAACTACATGCATGTTTATGTTCAAAAATATTTAAAAAAAACTAAGGCCTAGCATCTTATTCGAAAGTATGTATGATAATTGTTGTTAAAGTCTAAACAATATTTTGAAAGTTTCAAAGAAAAATCCTGGAGGGTACATTAATAAAAATTGCAATTTGTTTTGTTGCAAATATTATTCAATAACAGCTGACAAAAATAACTACAGGCATGTTTATGTTTAAAAATATTTTAAAAAATACTAAGGCCTAGCACCCTATTCGAAAATATGTCTGATGATTGTCGTTAAAGTCTAAACAATATTTTGAAAGTTTCAAAGAAAAATACTGGGGAGTACATTAATACAAATTGCAATTTGTTTTGTTGCAAATATTATTCAATAACAGCTGACAAAATTAACTACAGGCATGTTTATGTTTAAAAATATTTAAAAAAATACTAAGGTCTAGCACCCTATTCGAAAATATGTCTGATGATTGTTGTTAAAGCCTAAACAATATTTTGAAAGTTTCAAAGAAAAATTCTGGGGGGTACATTAATAAAAATTGCAATTTGTTTTGTTGCAAATATTATTCAATAACAGCTGACAAAATTAACTTAAATTTGTTTTTTTCTTATATTATGGTAACCATGACATAACTAAACAATTGGTGAAAAAAATATTTTTGTTTAACACTTCGTTTAGTAACAATGCACCCAAAAAAAGTCCAAGCCGCACTAACAAACGGGCCTCCAGGAATTATGAGAATTGTTTAACTGCACACCGGTGGCGATTGTAAGGGCCGAGGTAGAATTGTGCGCATCGGAAGCAGCAAATAGAACAATAGAGACAATAAGCCCGTACCAACCCAGAGTGATAAACGAAAACGTCTTAATTTCGAACATTCTGTATATTTGAATAATCGTATACATAAAAATCATTTCAAACTATATCTTATAGTTCTTTTAGTGAAATTATTTAGATGATGCAACTCATGATCGCATTTAAAACTCACGCCGTCCATAAAAGCGGTGGCCGTAAACGCGCACATAAACCGCCGCCCCTAGGGTACTTTTAATGCCAGTAAAATGCACACCGATAAATATTGATAAATAAACCACAACGAAAACCAACCTCACCCCCGCCGCCCCACAAAAGTCGAATTAAAACCGAGTACTGAGTAGAATAAATATTCATTATAGTTAGTACACCGCCGCCACCCCCTAAGCGGGCCTTCTTTCCTCTCTCGGCGGCACGCTCCTAACGAATTTATTCCGCCCGCCGGGCGCCGTCCGTTTCGCTTTAAAACGTGAATTATGTTTAATATTGCCGCCGCAGCCAGCCCCCCCGCGCGGCGCATAATAAATACCACCCCCGCGTAATAAAAACGGATGTACCGTTTAATTGAGTTCAGGAGTTTTATCGCGGTGATTAAATTGCGCGGGGGGGATTAATGACGGAAATTGAAACACACGGAGGACCCGGGGAAATCTAATCAATTTATATAATAATAACTATGATAACCCCCAGTGTAGGGATAAAATTTAGATGACAAAAAAAATTAATTAAAAGTTGTATAGTTATGCAAGATAATATTATATGTAGATTAAATTCGTGTTTAAAAATCATATTGTAGAATATTAATATTTTTATGAATAATATTGCATTCTATACATATTAAGCTTCAAAATGAGATATAGCTTCATTATTTTGTACGAAAACTAAAGTCTCAGGACCAAAAAGTTCAAGTTAATTTAAATTTCTGAAATACCTTTATGTTTATAAATTCGTAAAAACATGCATTTAAGAATTTTAAAATTTTAATGTATATCATTGAATTCAGTATTTATTAAGCTTCAAACTGAGATATTGTATGATTATTGTCTAGAAAAAAGTCTCAGGGCAAGAAATTCAAATCACGTTACATTTCTGATATATTTTCATGTTTATATATTCGAAAAAAAAATCATATTGTATAATATATATATATATATATATATATATATATATATATATATATATATAAGCTTCAAAATGAGATATGGCTTCATTATTTTGTATGAAAACTAAAGTCTCAGGACCAAAAAGTTCAAATTAATTTAAATTTCTGAAGTACCTTCATGTTTATAAATTAGTAAAAATATGCATTTAAGAATTTTAAAATTTTAATGTACATCATTGAATTCAATATTTATTAGGCTTCAGAATGAGATATTGTATGATTATTGTCTAGAAAAAATCAAGTCTCAGAGCCAAGAAATTCAAATCACGTTACATTTCTGAAATATTTTCAAATTTATACATTCGAAAAAAAATCATATTGTGAAATATTAATATTTTTAAGAATAATATTGCATTCTATACATATTAAGCTTCAAAATGAGATATGGCTTCATTATTTTGTACAAAAACTAAAATCTCAGCACCAAAAAGTTCAAGTTAATTTATATTTCTGAAATACCTTCATGTTTATAAATTCATAAAAACATGCATTTAAGAATTTAAAATTTTTAATTTATATCTTTGAATTCAGTATTTATTAAGCTTCAAAATGAGATATTGTATGATTATTGTCTAGAAAAAATAAAGTCTCAGGGCCAAGAAATTCAAATCACGTTAGATTTCTAAAAAAAATTTCAAGTTTATACATTCGAAAAAAAATCATATTGTATAATATAAGTATTTTTAAGAATAATATTGCATTCCATACATATTAAGCTTCAAAATGAGATATGGCTTAATTATTTTGTATGAAAACTAAAGTCTCAGGACCAAAAAGTTCAAGTTAATTTAAATTTCTGAAATACCTTCATGTTTATAAATTCGTAAAAATATGCATTTAAGAATTTTAAAATTTTAATGTACATCATTGAATTCAATATTTATTAGGCTTCAAAATGAGATATTGTATGATTATTGTCTAGAAAAAATAAAGTCTCAGAGCCAAGAAATTCAAATCACGTTACATTTCTGAAATATTTTCAAATTTATACATTCGAAAAAAAATCATATTGTAAAATATTAATATTTTTAAGAATAATATTGAATTCAACACATATTAAGTTTCAAAATGAGATAAGGCTTCATTATTTTGTACAAAAACTAAAATCTCAGCACCAAAAAGTTCAAGTTAATTTAAATTTCTGAAATACCTTCATGTTTATAAATTCGTTAAAACATGCATTTAAGAATTTTAAAATTTTAATGCATATCATTGAATTCAATATTTATTAAGCTTCAAAATGAGATATTGTATGATTATTGCATGGAAAAAATAAAGTCTCAGGGCCAAGAAATTCAAATCTCGTTACATTTCTGAAATATTTTCAAGTTTATACATTCGAAAAAAAATCATATTGTATAATATTAATATTTTTAAAAATAATATTGCATTCTATACATATTAATCTTTAAAATGAGATATAGCTTCATTATTTTGTATGAAAACTAAAGTCTCAGGACCAAAAAGTTCAAGTTAATTTAAATTTCTGAAATTCCTTCATGTTTATAAATTCGTAAAAATATGCATTTAAGAATTTTAAAATTTTAATGTACATCATTGAATCCAATATTTATTAGGCTTCAAAATGAGATATTGTATGATTTTTGTCTAGAAAAAATAAAGTCTCAGGGCCAAGCAATTCAAATCACGTTACATTTCTGAAATATTTTCAAGTTTTACATTCAAAAACAAAAATCATATTGTATAATATTGCATTTCATACATATGTAGCTTCAAAATGAGATATGGCTTCATTATTTTGTACGAAAACTAAAATCTCAGGACCAAAAAGTTCAAGTTAATTTAAATTTCTGAAATACCTTCATGTTTATAAATTCGTAAAAACATGCATTTAAGAATTTTAAAATTTTAATGTGTATCATTGAATTCAGTATTTATTAAGCTTCAAGATGAGATATTGTATCATTATTGTCTAGAAAAAATAAAGTCTCAGGGCAAGAAATTCAAATCACGTTAGATTTCTGAAATATTTTTAAGTTTATACATTCGAAAAAAAATCATATTGTATAATATTAATACTTTTAAGAATAATATTGCATTAAATACATATTATTCTTCAAAATGAGATATGGCTTCATTATTTTCTACAAAAACTAAAGTCTCAGGGCCAAAAAGTTCAAGCTGAGTTTCATTTGTGTTTAGAACAAAAAAGTTCAAGTACAAGTAAATTTGTTCCTTAAAAAAATCGTATTAAATGATATATAAATATATTTTATAGTTTTATTGCATTTCCTATTTATTTGATCAATTATAAAGTTATTCACTTGAAAAAGCGATACTAAACCCTCTATATAAAATTTCTAGTGAAGAAATACGTTTTGAAACAAACTGTTTTAATTTAATTTTTCAGGTGGTTTCATGCAGATGGAAGCCAACCCGGACGCGAAACGTCTTTACGACGACCTCCTGAGCAATTACAATCGGCTAATCAGGCCGGTCATTAATCACACCGAGACGCTCACCGTGTGGCTGAGCCTCAAACTGTCGCAGCTGATCGAGATGAACTTGAAGAACCAGATAATGACGACCAATTTGTGGGTGGTACAGGTGAGGTTCTTGACAAATTGCTTTTGTAATTATAGGCCTAATATTAACCACACCCACCATCGAAATTACAGCCACTCTTTAGAGTTGTAGAGATAGATTTATTTATATTGAAGCCACACCAAGAAAAGTATATATTAAATGTTATTTTAAATAATATGTTTAATATTAGATATATCAGATTAATTTCCGTCTCTCTGCAATAGATATTATTATGGATTACTTGAAAAGTTTTAATAAATTTCAAGAAACAGCTATTTTATTTCGATATCAAAATATTGCATAGAACCATTCAATTTGTATGGTAACTTTATGTGTCCTGAAAATGACTAACAGGGGTATTAAGTAGAATTCATTGTTTTATCTTGGAATCATAAAATTTTTAAAATCCTACAATACGTTTTCTAAATACAGCAATGCGAAAAAAAAATCGAATTCATTTCAAATATTTACTGATTTATTTTCACTTGTAGCCTCAAATTAGGAAGTCATAGAAATTGTTAAATAGATTTTTTTTTTAAGTAGAATACATTCTTTTAACTTATAATGAACACATTTTGAATATGCTAAATCACGTTTTGAGAATACAAGAACGCGAAGGCAAAATATATAAAAATTGGAATTACTCATATATTGTGTTATTTTTGGCTTTTAGTCCAAAATTGGTATGTAATGAATATTATTAAATTGCTTTTTTTGAACTAGAATACATTGTTCTATCTTCTAATGAACACATTTTGAATATGCAATATCACATTTTGAAAATACATCAACGCGAAGCCAAAATATATAAAAATTGGATTACTCATATATTTGGTGATTTATTTTTGACTTTTACTCCAAAATTAGCATGTCATGAATATTATTAAATGGCTTTTTTGAAGTAGAATATATTGTTTTATCTTCTAATGAACACATTTTGAATATGCAATATCACGTTTCGAAAATATAACAATGCGAAGCCAAAATAATTGTCAGCTATAGTGAAAACATAGCTTCTACCAAGTAGAAGTTGAAATTGTTAAACAAAAAATTAGGTTTTTGACGAATTTTTAAATTATCAATCACATTTATTTATAAACACTATATATATATATATATATATATATATATATATATATATATATAAATAAAATTTAAAAATAAATAATTAAAGAAATTAGCAATAATTTATTTAATTGAATAAGTGATTCATGAACATTTTAAAATTGTTTTGAGTAGAACACATTATTTAATATTGTAATGAATCAATTTTGAAAATGCAATAGTTTTTATGTTTTTTTTTTAAATTTAATTTAAAGAAATGGTACGATTACAAACTACGCTGGGACCCCGAAGAGTACGGCGGCGTGGAAATGCTGTACGTACCCTCCGAGCACATCTGGCTACCCGACATCGTCCTCTTCAACAAGTAAGTCATTACCCGAAAAACAACCCTTCACGCCGCCCTCAAATTTCGATCGCTAATAACGTGCGCCTTAAATGAATAATTAATTAAATTTGTTTGACGGGGGCGGCCCTCGCTAGCTCTCTTTGTTAGTGATTTCGGGCAAGTATTTTCATTACCGGTTAATTGTTGCGAGAAGGGAGCCTGCGCAATTATTATTAATCCCGCGTCCCGGATTTTTTAGTTCTGCTTAAAACAACGCGCTCGGTTGCGTCCCGACGGCGGGGACGACGCTAGGAGTTGCTTTGATGGCTTTAAATTAAATTATTTTTAATAAGGAGCGGCGAAAATTGGGAGGGGGTTGATTTTTTAATCAAATTTAGCGATGAAAGGAGTAGCGCTGGATGTAGATTCTTAATTAAATCGCAAATAAATTTAGTAATGTAAAATTTATATAGAAAAAAAATGCAGGTTTTTTCTTTGGATTTGCAACATGCATTAAGAAAATTACGGCATGTTTTAGTTAAATATAAATTTAAATTAAACATGCCGTTATTTTCTTAATGCATATTGCAAATCAAAAGAAAAAACCTGCATTTTTTTGTATATAAAATTTAGATTATATAAATACTATATAAAATAGTTGACGTATGTATTCCAGGTAGTAATGCTTGTCCTATTGCGAATTGGAATACATACTAACTATTTTATTTTAAATAAAATTCATAGTTTTATTTTAGCATGAATTAAATTTGAAGATCCTACAAAACATTTTGAAAAAGAAAAGGCTCGAACGGCTTAGAATAAAATTTCAACAAAACAGGACAATACTAGACGAATTATGCATAAAACGATTTAATAAACGATTTGTAATTATTTACCATATACACTGATTTTTATTTCTATTTTATTATTGTTTCTTCTTTACTTATTTGATGGTATTTTATTTATGTTTATTTTGTAACTTTCGAGAGAATATTTGTTTCACCGTTTTGAGGACTCTAATTTCACCCCACACGTCGAAAATAAATCAACAAATATACGAATGGCTCGGATTTATATATTTTTTGGTAAAGTATAATAATAGGAAACATTTGCAAATCCTTGCAGTAAATAAACCAGCTACCCCTATCATAATATATCTCATAATCTGTTGAAATAACTCCTTAATTAAAAAAAAACATCAAACGGTACACGAACAATTCTTATGAATAGAACAAGAGCATCTTAATTAATTTAAAAAAAGTTCCAAATGTAGTTACTAATCAACGCGCGTAATCTTAAATGATAAAAAAAGTTCCCACTAATTGCAATTACTCAACTACACAGATGCCCCCTGTTGAATATTAAAAAGGAGATCGTCGCAGCAGTGGAATGAAGATACTTTAAATTTTGTAAACTATTTCAAAATTGATGTACCTGGCTTGACTGTCAGTATTGAACATTTAATTTTCTTTTTATCTATATATATATATATATATATATATATATGTATATATATATATATATATATATATGTATATATATATATATATATATATACATATATATTCAGGTAAAGGGAGAAGCTCGGAGAATAATAATAATAGTAGTTCGGTATTTATCTTAACTTCATAAAAAAAATACATACCTCAATACTGGTATATGTTTTTTTTTATGAAGTTAAGGTAAATACCGGACTACTATAACTAGAAATTCAACAAATTTAAATTCGTTATTACATGAACGCACCTATACACGTGTTTATTATGTTATAAAACTAAACATAAAGTAATGATCTAACACGCGTATCATAGACTTAATGAATTAACAAAAAAACCTGTCGGTAGCTATTCATTACACACACACTGTAACACTCTATTGCATTAATTTAACAGTCGAAGAGCTTTGTTTTGGAGCTATTATCCCGCAACAATAGCCACTGTTGGAAAATAAAACCGACAGTATGCTCTCTCTGTACAGTACGTTGCTTAATTAAAACGCCAATGCAAATGTGAGCGATCAAACAACGCTCTGTCGACTGATTAATTCCGGATTAAATTCCGCGCGCTAATCAAAAATCATATTATAAATCACCAGCCCTTCGCGCACATTTGCAAGATACATGTTAATTAAATGCGCGGCTGTAGCGTTAATTAAGCAATATTACAACCCTGCGTGTTTATTGTGAGTCGGGGTAGACGTTTGATTTGCTCATTTAAGTTTCGAACTCATCGGGGGCAATTAATAAATAGCGTTAGACGTGCATGGCTAATAAGTAATAAGCGTCTGCGGTGGCTGTGCTCACACACACACACACACACATACATATATATAGTCATTCGTAAGTTTGCGCAGCAACTTCAAAGTTAATCCCGGCCAACTTTGGCTGAAATGTACATCTTCACTAATTCAACCGGCGGCGGCGACCGGCTGCGCCAACTGCGGCCCACCGCCGCACACCGACCTAATTGCAGGTGCCCACTTTAATCAACTCAATTGGGACGCGAAGTTTCAGCGAAGTTATTTAATATTTTAATTATATCAACGTGTACGATGGCAAGTACACACAAATTACTAACAGATTTTATCATATTGGTGTCAAAATATCGCTGACTGAAGATTTCACAGTAACTATCTTTGAAAATAATAAATATAACAAAGTCAATTAAAAACAAAGATTCACATACATACGAGGTTTGATCGCAAAATTCCCGGAATTCAGGTCTTATTATTATCTATTGATTCATTATTATCTATTTATTCATCAACATTAATTGTTGAACTCAAGTTCTATTAGATATAATAGCGATTCTGCTTGTATCTCTTCACTGTTGGCAAAACAACGTCCCTACAAAGTTTATTTCAGCTGGGGCCAATTCCGGTGAATACGGAGGCCTCTGTATTTTGGAGGAGTTATGCCAAATAAAAGTCTTTTTTTGTTAGTTTCATTTTTTCCACAAGTAAAAATTTGTCGAGCACACAAAAACATATGTAACTTGTTTTACAGCCAACAATACAGTAAGCATCCAATATACCTAGCAATGTCTAGATACGTCAGGAACAAGTGTACGATCGTTTTCTTATGATTTCAAGAAATCGGCATAAAACTGCTATTGCTGCCAGACATCGTTAGAATTGTTAGGATTAATTCTATGAGATTAATTAATGACAAAGGCAAAACTTATATGAAATTATTTTTATATGCCTGATATCTTCATTAGTTTCAAAGATATATGAGAGTTTATATGATTCCCATATAGATGTTTGATACAAAAAATTGTAAATTTCTGGGACTGTATTACACAAATTGTTTCAATTTTTTCTTGTTGTGTTTTCTATTGCGATTTCTGGCAGCAATAGCACTTAAGCGACTGTTATTTAGAGAAGTAATTACTAGAAAATATATTATTTGTTTCACTGATATATCTTTGAAACTAATGAAGATATCAGGCATATAAAAATAATTTCATATAAGTTTTGCCTTAGTCATTAATTAATCACATATAATTAATTCTAAAAACGACTAGTATAACAAAATATTAATTCAAATGCAACTTAAAAATTGTAATGTGAAATTTTATATTGTTGCAGTGCTGATGGCAATTACGAGGTGACACTGATGACGAAAGCAACATTATCATACACAGGTGAGGTCATTTGGAAGCCTCCTTCCATTTACAAATCGTCCTGCGAGATTAATGTGCAGTACTTTCCATTCGACGAGCAAAGCTGCCTTATGAAGTTCGGTTCGTGGACTTATAATGGACTACAAGTAAGTGGACAATTATAAATTGATTACAAAAATAGAGACAAAACCTTAGTTAATATTTTTTTTTAATACCACTAATAGATTTTTTTTTATAATGATCTTCAAATAGGCTATACAAAACTGTTAGTTAAGATAGTCATTTTATACCTTGTTGACTCTAATTATGGCTGTTTTTGGATATATTCAGAGAAATTTTATAAAATTTGAAAACTAAAAACAGTGTTATGCTACTTTTTGTCCCTTACGTAATATCAGAATTGTAATTTTTGAGTTTAACAACCCAAAAAGACTACGAATAGTTAAGATAGACATTTTATACTTTGTAAAGTCTAAATATGACTCTTTGTAGATATATTCAGAGAAATTTTATAAAATTTTGAAAACTACAAACAGTGTTATGCTACTTTTTGTCCTTTAACTAATGTCAGAATTGTAATTTTTGAGTTTAACAACCCAAAAATACTACGAATAGTTGCGATATACAATTCGTACTTTGTAGAGGCTATGTATGACTATTTGTAAAGATACTCAGCATATCTTTATACAATTTTGAAAAATACAAACAGAGTTATAGTACTTTTTATCCTGTGACTAATGTATGATTTGTAATTTTTGAGTTTAACAACCCAAAAAATCTAGAAATAGTTGAGATACATATATCATATTTTGTACGGTCTAAATATAACTACTTGTTCATATACTCAGAAAATTGTATCAAATTTTGAAAACTACAAATAAGGTTATGGTACTTATTTTCTTCTGACTAATATCAGAATTGTATTTTTTCAGTGTATCAACCCAGAAAGACTATGAATAATTGAGAAAAACATTTTATACTTTGTAAAGTCTAAATATGACTCTTTGTGGATATATTCAGAGAAATTTTATAAAATTTTTAAAACTAAAAATAGTGTTATGCTACTTTTTGTCCCTTAACTAATGTCAAAATTGTAATTTTTGAGTTTAACAACCCAAAAATACTACGAATAGTTGCGATATACATTTCATACTTTGTAGAGGCTATGTATGACTATTTGTCTAGATACTCAGCGTAACATTATAAAATTTTGAAAAATACAAACAGAGTTATAGTACTTTTTATCCTGTGACTTATGTATGATTTGTAATTTTTGAGTTTAACAACCCAAAAAATCTAGGAATAGTTGAGATACATATATCATACTTTGTACGGTCTAAATATAACTACTTGTGCATATACTCAGAAAATTGTATTAAATTTTGAAAACTGCAAATAAGGTTATGGTACATTTTATCTCCTGACTCATATCAGAATTGTATTTTTTAAGTTTAACCGCCCAAAAAGACTACGACTAGTTAATATAGACATTTTATACTATGTAAAGTCTAAATATGGCTCTTTGTAGATATATTCAGAGAAATTTTATAAAATTTTGAAAACTACAAACAGTGTTATGCTACTTTTTGTCCCTTAACTAATGTCAGAATTGTAATTTTTGAGTTTAACAGCCCAAAAATACTACAAATAGTTGCGATATACATTTCATACTATGTAGAGGCTATGTATGACTATCTGTAAAGATACTCAGCACAACTTTATAAAATTTTGAAAAATACAAACAGAGTTATAGTACTTTTTATCCTGTGACTAATGTATGATTTGTAATTTTTGAGTTTAACAACCCAAAAAATCTAGAAATAGTTGAGATACATATATCATACTTTGTACGGTCTAAATATAACTACTTGTGCATATACTCAGAAAATTGTATCAAATTTTGAATACTATAAATAAGGTTATAGTACTTTTTATCTTCTGACTAATATCAGAATTGTATTTTTTCAGTTTATCAACCCAGAAAGACTATGAATAATTGAGAAAAACATTTTATACTTTGTAAAGTCTAAATATGACTCTTTGTGGATATATTCAGAGAAATTTTATAAAATTTTGAAAACTAAAAATAGTGTTTTACTACTTTTTGTCCCTTAACTAATGTCAAAATTGTAATTTTTGAGTTAACAACCCAAAAATACAACGAATAGTTACGACATACATTTCATACTTTGTAGAGGCTATGTATGATTATTTATAAAGATACTCAGCGTAATATTATAAAATTTTGAAAAATACAAACAGAGTTATAGTACTTTTTAACCTGCGACTAATGTATGATTTGTAATTTTTGAGTTTAACAACCCTAAAAATCTAGGAATAGTTGAGATACACATATCATACTTTGTCTAAATATAACTACTTGTGCATATACTCAGAATAATTGTATCAAAATTTGAAAACTACAAATTAGGTTATGGTACTTTTTATCTTCTGACTAATATTATAATTGTATCTTTTAAGTTTAACCGCCCAAAAAGACTACGAATAGTTAAGATAGACATTTTATACTTTGTAAAGTCTAAATATGGCTCTTTGTGGATATATTCAGAGAAATTTTATAAAATTTTAAAAACTACAAACAGTGTTATGCTACTTTTTGTCCCTTAACTAATCTCAGAATTGTAATTTTTGAGTTTAACAGCTCAAAAGTACTACGAATAGTTGCGATATACATTTCATACTTTGTAGAGGCTATGTATGACTATTTGTAAAGATACTCAGCACAACTTTATATAATTTTGAAAAATACAAACAGAGTTATAGTACTTTTTATCCTGTGACTAATGTATGATTTGTAATTTTTGAGTTTAACAACCCAAACAATTTAGAAATAGTTGAGATACATATATCATACTTTGTACGGTCTAAATATAACTTCTTGTGCATATACTCTATACTATATACATATAGAATAATTCTACCAAATTTTGAAAACTACAAATAAGGTTATGGTACTTATTATCTTCTGACTAATATCAGAATTGTATTTTTTAAGTTTAACCGCCCAAAAAGACTACGAATAGTTAAGATAGATACTTTATATTTTGTAGAGTCTAAATATGACTCTTTGTAGATATACTCAGATAATTTTTATAAAATTTTGTAAACTACAAACAGTGTTATGCTACTTTTTGTCCCTTAACTAATGTCAGAGTTGTACTTTTTGAGTTTCACAACCCAAAAATACTACGAATAGTTGCGATATACATTTCATACTTTGTAGAGGCTATATATGATTATTTGTAAAGATAGTCAGTGTAACATTATAAAATTTTGAAAAATACAAACAGAGTTATAGTACTTTTTGTCCTGTGACTAATGTATGATTTGTAATTTTTGAGTTTAACAACCCAAAAAATCTAAGAATAATTGAGATACATATATCATACTTTGTACGGTCTAAAAACAATTATGTGTGCATATATTTAGAATAATTTTATTAAATTTTGAAAACTACAAGCAGTGATATGGTAATTTTTATCACTTGAGTAATGTCAGATTTGTAACTTTTTAGTTTAACAATCCAAAAAAGCTACGAGTAGTTGAGATACGTATTTCACACTTTGTAGAGGCTAAGTATGACTATTTGTAAATATACTTAGTGTAATTTTATAAAAATTTGAAAACTATAAATAGAGTTATAGTACTTTTTATCCCCTAACTGAATGTAATATTTGTAATTTTTGAATTTAACAACCCAAAAAACCTAGGAATAGTTAAGATACACAGTTCATTCTGTGTAAAGTCTAAATATGACAATTTGTGCATGTATTCAGAATGATTTTATTAAATTTTAAAAAGTACAAACAGAGATATGGTACTTTTTATTGCTTGAGTAATGTCAGATTTGTAATTTTTGAGTTTAACAACCCAAAAAGACTACGAAACGTTCAGATACGCATTTCATACTTTATACATGCTAATTATGACTATTTGTAAATATATTTAGCATAATTTTATATAATTTTGAAAACTACTAACAGAGTTATTGTACTTTTTATCCCCTGACTGAATGTAGGATTTGTAATTTTTTTAACAGCCAAACAAACCTACGAATAGTTGAGATACACATTTCATACTTTGTATGGTCTAAATATAATTATTTGTGCATATGTTCAGAATAATTTTATGAAATTTTGAAAAGAACAAATAAGATTATGGTACTTTTGATCTTCTGCCAATAGTATTTTTTGAGCCCAAAAAAACTACGATTGATTAAGATACACATTTTATACTTTGTAGGCTCTAAATATGACTCTTTGTGGATATATTAATTTTTTTTTTATAAAATTTTGGCAAATCCTAGCAGTGTTATGATACTTTATCGTCTCTTAATGTCAGAATTGTAATTTTTGAGTTTAACTACCCAAAAGACTAGGAATAGTTGAGATACATATTTCATACTTTGTAGGGACTAAGTATAACAATTTGTAAATATATTCAGTGAAATTTTATAAAATTTTAATATATATATATATATATATATATATATATATATATATATAGGCAAACAGAATATGAGCATTAACGGTTAGTTAATTCATGAGTAAATAAAATCTAATTAAATCCTGCTGTATCCTGTGTATTTTAAATATACATGAAATTTTTATATTAAAAACAATAATATGACATAAAACAAATTATAATTAAAATAAACATTCAATTTCCACTAATTACCCAATAATATTAACAATAATAATAATTTATATACAAACATATCACTAATTATCAGCCAATTGCATTTCAAACTCTGCGCGTACACAATACATTAGACGAATTTATGCCGCCCCAATTTTAATTAAAGCTAATAATGAAATGCAATGTAACGACCACCCGCGTCCACCCCCCAAACGCAGCGAGTAAATATTAATTTAGCATTGGAATAAAGTGCGTAATTAAAATATTTCATTTAGGCGCAGTGCATCGGAATTAAATTTTAATATAGTATTAATATTTATGCGCAATTTTAAAATTGGATGTTTATTTGCACTAAAAAAGGGCTCTTGTTGTGTGTGTGTGTGTGGTTTAATTAAATTAATATTTAAATGATGTTTGCGAACGTGCAGCGCAATCGAATATATATATATATATATATATATATATAGATTTATATTATTAAAATATAATGTTTAATTATATTTTGTTAATGTAATCCGTGTTTGCTGTAATTGTAATGGTACAGCACATTCAGTGTGAGTGGATTTTATTATAAATTTGCAAGGGGTTTCATGCAACAACAGCTACTGTATTCTCATTAAAATATCAGTTGCATTTTTATAGATGAATAAATTGATCAAATATTGGATTGTTAAGGCGTCTACTTTGTGATAATTTATTTTAAAGGACAAATAAAACGATTTTTTACTTTGTTTTTTTTTATCACACTTCAGTTACACTTTGTAACTAGTTTCGGCTAAGCTCTAGCCATTTTCGAGTTATCGAAGGAGCTCGAAAATGGCTAGAGCTTAGCCGAAACTAGTTACAAAGTGTAACTAAAGTGTGATAAAAAAAACAAAGTAAAAAATCGTTTTATTTGTCGTTTAATTGACTTCAAGTCTGTAACTGCGAACGCCGATTTATATCAATACTAAACACAAACTCATCTTCTTTTCAAAACAATTCAAATGTGACTTTCATTCAAATAGGCTCAATAATTCTACGTAATTCAAGAAAATTTGAGTTTAATTTGTGTATTTATAAAGAGATTTAATGAAGGACAGTTTAAATATTGAATTCCTAATATATACGTATTTTTTTATTGGTACTTTTTGTTCTATATGTGATCAGTTGCAGCTATAAAAATATGAATTTTATTTCTCTAAAAGGTGGATTTGAAGCATATGGATCAAAGCGCCGGCAGTAACATTGTGAAAGTGGGCATAGATTTGTCCGAATTTTACCTTTCAGTGGAATGGGACATCCTGGCAGTGCCCGCCTCCCGAAACGAGGAGTATTATCCCTGCTGTCCCGAACCGTTCTCGGGTAAGGAGATATAATAAAAAAAATCCCCTCATGAATATAATACAATCCCCCACCACCACCACCCTCCATCTGTTTGCAGACATAACTTTTAAAATAACAATGCGCCGCAAGACACTATTCTACACGGTGAACCTTATAATTCCCTGCGTCGGGATCACATTCCTGACCGTTCTGGTCTTCTACCTGCCGAGTGATTCGGGCGAGAAGGTGACGTTGTGTGTATCGATCCTGCTCTCGCTGACCGTGTTCTTCCTGCTGCTCGCCGAGATCATCCCGCCGACGTCGCTGGCCGTGCCGCTGCTCGGCAAGTACCTCTTGTTTACGATGATCCTGGTTACGTCGTCGATATGGGTCACCGTCTGCGTGCTCAACGTTCATTTCAGGTAAGGGATTTGGGGCGCCGATATATACATTGGAATTTATCGCGATCGGGAAATTATTCGCCGCGACCCTTTTTGAACGATGGAAATTGCGCCCTTCCAGCCAAACGACAGTTTTATCTCGCATAAATCCAGACTGGGTTATTCGGGGGTGGGCTTCGCAGACAAATGAATTGAGGGACGGCGACATATTGAATTTTTTATTCAAGGATAAACGAGGGTTAAACATGACTAAACTAAACTAAATGCGAATCATATGCATGCACATTTAGGAATAGGTCAGAGAGGTTATTTTAATAAATAACACTTTGGTTTTCTTATAAATGGCCTACACAATTGTTAAACATCCTTTAAGGATGTATAACCATTGAAACAAAAATCGTGGTACATGTATTCATAGCAAAATTGGCAGGTCTATTAGGTTTTAAAGTTAAAAATTACGTAATTTCATTACGTTAGTAGTAATAGCAATATAAAGTAGCAAATAGTAATTTTTTGAATGATCGTTCTTTAAAATCATCACTACAGGTTGTTAAACAATTGAAACAAATCGTGATTCCAATTTATCATAGCAAAATTAGCAGGGCTGTTAGATTTTGGAGATAAAATGTACTGAATTTCATTACTTTAGTAGTAATAGCAAGATAAAGTAGTAAATTGTAGTTGTTTGAAAGATGTATCCTTAAAATCATTCTGGTGATTACATATTTTTATATCAAAATTTATAGAACCATTAGACTTTGTAGTTAAAAATCACAAAATTTCATTATTTAAGTAGTAATAGCAACATAAAGTAGCAAATTGGTAAAGGTCAGATCGAGTCTTCTTTAAATCACCCCTACAAAGTATTAAATAATTGAACAAAATTGATGGTTGCACGTTTCCATAGCAAAATTTGTAGTACCATTATATTCTTATTTCAAAAACTACATAATTTCATTGGTTTACTAGTAATATCCAAATAAAGTAGCAACATAGTAAATGTTAGAATTTGTTTTAAATAATCACTATATAGAGATTTTCACAATAAAAAAAATTGTTATTACATGTTTTCATATCAAAATTGATAGGGCTATGAGATTTTCTAGTCAAATATTACGTAATTTCATTACTTTGCTAGTAATAGCAACATAAACTAGCAAATTGTAACTATTTGAAAGATGCTACTTTAAAATCATGTTTACATGGTGTTAAACAATTGAAAATTATTGGAAACAACATGTTTTCAGTCCAAAATTAGTAGGGCCATTAGATTCTGAAGTCAAAGATCACCTAAATTCATTGTTTTAGTGGTAAAAGCAATATAAAGTAGCAACATGGTAACCCATCAATCAATATTTCTTTAAAATCATCGCTACAGGGTGTTAAACAATTGAAAAACTATGGTGATTACATATTTTCCTAGCAAAATTAGTGGAGCCATTCGATTTTGAAGTCAAATATCATATAAATTCATTACTTAAGTAGTAATAGCAACATACATTTTCAAAATTGCAAAGGTCAAACCGATTCTTCTTTAAATTCATCCATACAGGGTATTTAACAATTAAAACAATGATAATTCCATGTTTTCATTTCAAAATTAACAGGGTCATTAGATTCTGAAATCAAAGTTCACATATTTTCATTGGTTTAGTGGTAATAGCAACATAAAGTAGCAAATTGCAACTGTTTCAAGGATTTTCCTTTAAAATCATCCCTAGAGGGTGTTAAACAATTGAAAAACAATGTTAATTACATATTTTCGTAGCAAAATTAGTTGCGCCATTCGATTTTGAAGTCAAAAATCATATAAATTCATTACTTAAGTAGTAATAGTAACATACATTTTCAAAATGGCAAAGGTCAAACCGATTCTTCTTTAAAATTACAGGGTATTTAACAATTAAAAAAAATTGTCATTCTATATTTTCATAGTAAAATTAACAGGGTCATTAGATTTTGAAATAAAAGTTTACATATTTTCATTGCTTTAGTAGTAATAGCTACATAAAGTAGCAAAATGCAACCGTTTGAAGGATGTTTCTTTGAAATCATTCCTACAGAGTGTTAAACAATTGAAAAACAATGGTAATTACATATTTTCGTAGCAAAATTAATAGAGCCATTCGATTTTGAAGTCAAAAATCATATAAATTCATTACTTAAGTAGTAATAGCAACATAAATTTGCAAAATTGCAAAAGTCAAACCGATTCTTCCTTAAAGTCGTCCATGTAGGATAATTAACAATTAAAAAAAATTGTCGTTACATGTTTTTATATCAAAATTAGCAGGGTCATTAGATTCTGTATTCAAAGATCACATATTTTCATTGTTTTAGTGGTAATAGCAACATAAAGTAGCAAATCGCAACTGTTTGAAGGATGTTTGTTAAAAATCATCCCTACAGGGTGTTAAATAATAGAACAACAATGGCAATTACATATTTTCGTAGCAAAAATAGTAGAGCCATTCGAGTTTGAAGTCAAAAATCATATAAATTCATTACTTAATAGTAATAGTAACATTAAGTTTGAAAATGGCAAAGGTCAAACCGATTCTTTTTTAAAATTATCCGTACAGGGTATTTTACAATTAAAAAAAATTGTTATTCTATATTTTCATAGTAAAATTAACAGGGTCATTAGATTTTGAAATAAAAGTTTACATATTTTCATTGCTTTAGTAGTAATAGCTACATAAAGTAGCAAAATGCAAGCGTTTGAAGGATGTTTCTTTGAAATCATCCCTACAGGGTGTTAAAGAATTGAAAAACAATGGCAATTACATATTTTTGTAGCAAAATTAATAGAGCCATTCGATTTTGAAGTCAAAAATCATATAAGTTCATTACTTAAGTAGTAATAGCAACACAAATTTGCAAAATTGCAAAGGTCATACCGATTCTTCTTTAAAATCATCCATACAGGGTGTTTATCAATTTAAAAAAATGGTCATTACTTGTTTTTATAGTAACATTAATAGGGTCAATATATTCTGAAGTCACAGCTCACATATTTTAATTGCTTTAGTGGTAATAGCAACATAAAGTAGCAAATTACAACTATTTCAAGGATTTTCCTTTAAAATCATCCCTACAGGGTGTTAAACAATTGAAAAACAATGGTAATTACGTGTTTTCGTAACAAAATTAATAGAGCCATTCGATTTCGAAGTCAAAAAGCATATAAATTCATTACTTAAGTAGTAATAGTAACAGAAATTTGCAAAATTGCAAAGATCAAACCGATTATTCTTTAAAATCATCCATACAGGGTATTTAAAAATTAAAAAAACAGTCATTACATGTTTTTATAGCAAAATTAGCAGGTTCATGTTAAAACTTGAACGCAATATTAATTAAAACAGTTCAGAGATGTGTATCTGTAAACTGTATATAATTTCATCAGTAACTCCTTTGTGCAACTGCAACTGGATCGATAGCCGTCAGAACGGAGTTTTGTAAAAGGGGGGTTGTATGTATTAGGATGGGGGGGCGGGTGGTGTGCTGCAAATTTGGTCACGTAGAACAATATACACATTGTAGAATTTCACCCGGCGCGCCGCCTAAGTTTATTTGCGGCCGTATCTCACGTAAGACCGCCACGAGTTATGAAACTTTTATTGTTAATAAAGGTCCCGTTGCTTAAGAAGTTTACGGGAATACGTACGGGCTCTAAGTCTCCGGTGGCGGGCCGTACGCCGCCGCCGCCGCATCCCCCGGCCCGCTCGGAGATTTGATCCGCGCGCGTATATATATAAAAATCGAGGAACAGATGCGCATGGAATTTTTAAGAAGACTTTTAAAAGTTGTATTATGCAGAGGAAAAAAATTGTGCGATACGAACGAGTTTCGCGAGTTATTCAGGTTTGAAATTATGTCAATTTATTTCTTGGATGTTTAATAAAGATGAAAATGAAAAATTATATTATGGCTCTTACATAAAAAGCCTTTTCTGGTCCCAAACCCGGATGAGATATGAGGGGGAGGAGTATTAACCTTGTTAAAAAAAACAGGGTTCAACTGGTCCGGTTGATAGTACCGCCCTAGATGGAGACAAGTGGTGAAGGCAGCCAAAACCCACCTCAGGGTGTAGCGCTACGGAGAAAAAGAAGGTTTATATTACCCTGTAAGGGTCCCAGTTAAGAATACTGATGAAAAATGGCTAATAGAGAACGGAGTAAATGAAGTTTAGATATTCCGAATGGTCCGAGAGGGGAAGATTGCCCTCGTAAGTTCAGAAACATAACTAATCTAAAGGAAGAAAACCTTAACAAAAACCTACCCCTCCTTACGATAAAGGTTATTGCCTCAACCTTTATCGCAAGGAGGAATGAATAAAAATAAATAAATAAATAAATAAAAATAAATAAATAAATAAATAAAAATAAATAAATAAATAAATAAAAATAAATAAATAAATGTTACTTTATATTCTGAATCTAGCACAGGTAAACATATTTAAATTTTATTCTGAATATTTTATATTTAAAATCATAAAAATCATAAGTTTGATCCAACAATATTCCACCTCACTGCTCCCTTTCTGTAGAACAAAAAAATGTGTTATGCAAATCCAATCACCGCATCGCGTTTCTTGAAATTAATAATGGGAACTATAGCTTTCCATCCTTGCGTTACAAATGTGTTTATAATAACACATTTCAATTACGTTATTAATCACTTATATTACGATCCCCCTTCCCACACAACCCCGCGATCGCATGATGCGAACGTGTGTGGCAAAATCATTACTGTCTCACAATTGATTGATATTAACGATGTTTGTTCGTGGATGGCCGCCATCACATTGATGTTTGAGTTGAATCAGACAACTTCTAACATTAAGCATAGGAGTGGAATATATATTTAAAAACTAAAATTTCATAAAACAACTAAATTACATCGCCTTAAAAATTAAAGAAAGAATTGTTTTACGCGACAACATATAGAAGTAAAACAAACTAAGGGGTTAGATTCAAAAATACAACACATCCTTCAATAGCAGCAGCCTGAGTAGGAATAACATTCAAAATACTCGAGGTGAAGAAAGAGGGATGAAAAAACAACCACAGGGAAACATCTGTAGAATATTATTTGAAAAATAATTGTAATTAATAATATTTTATATATATATATATATATATATATATATATATATATATAAAGGCACTTTACTCGATCAGTAATACTATAATTATGTCGGTTTTTCTGAAGTAACTTGTCTGATTTGAGACATTACATCATTCTAATCCTTCAAAAAGTCAGTAATACTGAAACTAGGATTATAAAATTCAGTACAATATTGGAGGGACTATTAATAAAGAAATCACAATGCATTTCAAGCATTTAAAAAAATTATTAACCAAGTTACAGTGGTTTTTCTGAAGTAACATCACTGATTTGGAATGTCACATCATTCTAACCCTTCAAAAAATCAGTAATAGTGCAACTAGGATTCCAAAATTTAGTACAATATTGGAAGGACTATTGAGAAACAAATCACAATCTAATTCAAGCATTTTTGAAAATTAACAACCAAGTTTCAGTGGGTTTTCTTAAGTAACTTAGATGATTTGGGATATTACGTCATTTTTGACCCTCAAAAGATCAGTAACAGTACAACTAGGATTCAAAAATTTAGTACTATATTAGAAGGACTATTGAGAAACAAATCACAATCTAATTCGAGCATTTTTGAAAATTATCAACCAAGTTTCAGTGGTTTTTCTGAAGTAACTTAGATGATTTGGGATATTACGTAATATTTGACCCTCAAAAGATCAGTAATAGTAGAACTAGGATTCCAAAATTCAGTACAATATTGAAAGGACTATTGAGAAACAAATTACAATCTAATTCAAGCATTTTTGAAAATTATCAACCAAGTTTCAGTGGTTTTTCTGAAATAACTTAGATAATTTGGGATATTACATCATTTTTGACCCTCAAAATATCAGTAATAGTGCAAATAGGATTCTAAAATTTGGTGCCATATTGGAAGGAATATTAATATACAAATCGCAATCATTTTCAAGCATTTTTGAAAATGAATAACCAAGTTACAGTGGTTTTTCTGAAGTAACTTAACTGATTTGGAATGTCATATCATTCTAATCCTTGTAATGCCAGTAATAGTGCAACTAGGATTCTAAAATTTAGTACCATATTGGAGGGACTATTAATAAACAAACCACAATCTATTTCAACTATTTTTGAAAATTAATAACCAAGTTACAGTGATTTTTCTGAAGTAACATAACTGATTTGGAATGTTACATCATTCTAACCCTTCAAAAAGTCAGTAATAGTGCAACTAGGATTCAAAAATTTAGTACGATATTGGATGGACTATTAATAGATAAATCAAAAATAATTTCAAGTATTTTTTAAAATTGACAACCAAGTTACAGTGATTTTTTTGAAGTCACTTAACTGATTTGAATAATACTTCATTTTATACCCTCAAATAGTCAGTAATAGTGCAAATAGGATTCTAAAGTTTAGTACAATGTTAGAAGGACTATTAGTAAACAAATTGCAATAATTTTAAAGCATTTCTGAAAATTAATAACCAAGTTGCAGTGGATTTTCTGAAGCAGCTTAGCTCATTTGGGATGCTATATAATTCTAACCCCTCAAAAAGTCATCAATAGTAAAAATAGGATTCTAAAATTTAGTAACATATTGGAAAGACTATTACTAAACAAATCTCAATTAATTTCAAACATTTTTGAAAATGAATAATCCAGTTGCTGCTGTTTTTCTGAGGCAACTTGGCTGATTTAAGACATTACATCATTCTAACGCTTCAAAAAGTCAGTAATAGTACAACTAGGATTCTAAAATTTAGTACCGTATTGAAGGCGCTATTAATAAAAAAATTACAAATAATTTCAAACATTTTTGAATATTAACAACCAAATTTCAGAGGTTTTTCTGAAGTAACTTAGCTGATTTATAATATTACATCATTCTAACCTTTCAAAAAGATAGTACTAGTGCAAATAGGATTCTAAAGTTTAGGACAGTATTGGAAGGAATATTAATAAATAAATCGCAATAATTTTTAATCATTTTTGAAAATTTATAACCAAGTTACAGTCATTTTTCTGAAGCAGCTTAGCTGATTTGGTATATTACATCATTCTAACCCCTCAAGATATGAGTAATAGTACAGCTAGGATTCTAAAATTTGGTACGATATTGGAGGGACTATTATTAAACAAATAACAATCAATTTCATGCAATTTTGAAAATTAATAACCAAATTACAGTGTTTTTTCTGAAGTAACTTTACTGATTTGAAATGTTTCATCATTCTAACCCCTGAAAAGTCAGTAATCGTGCAACTAAGATTCTAAAATTTAGTACCATATTGGAAGTACTCTTATTAAACAAATCACAATCAATTTCAAGCTTTTTGAAAAATGAACAACCAAGTTTCAGGTGTTTTTCTGAAGTAACTGTACTGATTTGGAATATTACATCATTTTAGACCGTCAAAAAGTCAGTAATAGTACAAATAGAATTCTAAAATTTAGTACCATATTGGAGGGACTATTAATAAATAAATTACAATCAATTTCAATCATTTTTGAAAATTTATAACCAAGTTACAGTGGTTTTTCTGAAGCAGCTTAATTCCAAATCAGTACAGTTACTTCAGAAAAATACCTGAAACTTGGTTGTTCATTTTTCAAAAAGCTTGAAATTGATTGTGATTTGTTTAATAAGAGTACTTCCAATATGGTACTAAATTTTAGAATCTTAGTTGCACGATTACTGACTTTTCAGGGGTTAGAATGATGAAACATTTCAAATCAGTAAAGTTACTTCAGAAAAAACACTGTAATTTGGTTATTAATTTTCAAAATTGCATGAAATTGATTGTTATTTGTTTAATAATAGTCCCTCCAATATCGTACCAAATTTTAGAATCCTAGCTGTACTATTACTCATATCTTGAGGGGTTAGAATGATGTAATATACCAAATCAGCTAAGCTGCTTCAGAAAAATGACTGTAACTTGGTTATAAATTTTCAAAAATGATTAAAAATTATTGCGATTTATTTATTAATATTCCTTCCAATACTGTCCTAAACTTTAGAATCCTATTTGCACTAGTACTATCTTTTTGAAAGGTTAGAATGATGTAATATTATAAATCAGCTAAGTTACTTCAGAAAAACCTCTGAAATTTGGTTGTTAATATTCAAAAATATTTGAAATTATTTGTCATTTTTTTATTAATAGCGCCTTCAATACGGTACTAAATTTTAGAATCCTAGTTGTACTATTACTGACTTTTTGAAGCGTTAGAATGATGTAATGTCTTAAATCAGCCAAGTTGCCTCAGAAAAACAGCAGCAACTGGATTATTCATTTTAAAAAATGTTTGAAATTAATTGAGATTTGTTTAGTAATAGTCTTTCCAATATGTTACTAAATTTTAGAATCCTATTTTTACTATTGATGACTTTTTGAGGGGTTAGAATTATATAACATCCCAAATGAGCTAAGCTGCTTCAGAAAATCCACTGCAACTTGGTTATTAATTTTCAGAAATGCTTTAAAATTATTGCAATTTGTTTACTAATAGTCCTTCTAACATTGTACTAAACTTTAGAATCCTATTTGCACTATTACTGACTATTTGAGGGTATAAAATGAAGTATTATTCAAATCAGTTAAGTGACTTCAAAAAAATCACTGTAACTTGGTTGTCAATTTTAAAAAATACTTGAAATTATTTTTGATTTATCTATTAATAGTCCATCCAATATCGTACTAAATTTTTGAATCCTAGTTGCACTAATATATATATATATATATATATATATATATATATATATATATATATATTATTCATAAATAGAAATGTATCTGCGTACGTCGTTTTACATAAACAAAGAAATAGATGTATATATATAGCTCTGCTAAATAAAGACCTTTCTTTGTTTATGTAAAACGACGTACGCAGATACATTTTTATTTATGAATATATTGACTTCAAGTCTGTAATTGCGACGTGCGCAGATGTACATAAATACCAAACGCAAAATCTTTTCCTTATCAAAATAACTCAAATGTGACTTACACTTTCATTCTCACATGCTCATATAATACATAAATTATATAAAAACGCCAAATCGGGCGGATAAGAAACCAGTCAGCGCAATGCGTCATGCGTTGCACAGATAAAATCGCAATAACATCTATTTCGAATACTCACAAAAAAAGTTTATTTTAATCCCATTAAAACGACGTTCCGAATTTATATTAAGTCAGATCAGAATTCGTTTGGGCAGATAGTAAATATTCTCAAAGTATGTTAAAAATAACCTTTTCTGGAAACTAGTCTAGTCTAGTGTTATTTGTATCAGTGGCCATAACTTGTACGTGTTACATCTTAGATAAATAACGAGATCTTACAAATGAAAGAAGCCAAAGCATCAGGAGCAAGCAGAAAATGAGGATATAAAAAAGTAACAATTTTGCTAACAAATGGCGATTCTTATGTTTTGTAGGAAGTAGCCGACTGGCGGTAACTATTATTTAATATCAATTTTTCTAAATCATGCATTTATAGATTAAGGGCCGGTTCTACAATTGAAATTTAACCGGAGAATAAGGCTATTCGTGGAATAAGTATGATATATTGGCGCAAATATCTCAAACTTATTCCACGAATAGCCTTATTCTCCAGTTAAAGATCAATTGTAGAACCGGCCCTAGAAGATAATATAATCTTTCCAATCACACCAATTAAAAATATGCTGGTGTTACAATTATCAATAAATTTATAACTCAAATAATACAAATAGTAGTTGATTTCAAGTTAAAAAAAATGGTAACAATAAATGCCCTACCTTATTGTCTATTGTTTGACGTGATGTGTAGGGTCTTCTCTCCAACACAGTGTGTGCACAGTTTATTAAAGTTGTCTAATATTTCACTTATTAAATATATTTCACATTTCACAGCGCGAATTAAAATGCAACAGTCGGACGCGGTTGTTCACTCGAGACTGATTCACATTGCTCTGTCATTGCGGAGTTGAACAAAACAATTTTTTGCTACGCGCTGGCAGAGTACAGCATAAAAACGGGCTATTTTTATACGCTTATCTACAAACAAGTCGATGCTTGAAATATTATTGTAATGGTTTATTTGATATAAATTTAGTCCACGCTGTTACCGGTATTAATAGACTCTTTTCCGTACGGAATTTGGGTGTATTAATCCATGGGTGGTGTGTCTGTTCATAGTGAGTTTGTGTTAGTGTATAGATGGAGTAATGTGCATAAATGATATAAATTAATAATACATAGTTGATGACTGAGATAATCATTAGATTAAGGTCATTAAGTCATATATACATAACGTGTTATGGAACACAACACCAACACCATATGGATGGGACGAATGTCGCATAAAAACTGAACAATGAAATGGCAACTACATATGATATTATATTATTAATTATATGTATAAGCATCCAGGGGTGCGAATTCAATTGAAAGAAAATCTCAAGAAAGATATATTAAATAAAAGAGGTAAATAAAACAGACATCCAAATCACCAACTACCACCATACTACCACACCACGACCAACTGCATCTCTCGATACCAGGACCAAGAGGGGCATCCTCCGAGTTTCTGTGGAGAGAATTAATTTTTTTTTGTTTTATTATTATTTGATCATATTTAATTTTATATAAATATTTACAACAACAAGAAATTGGGCATGTTGATATACTCTAAAATTGAGAGTATATCAACATGCCCTATTTTTTTTTTGTAAATATTTATTGAATAATTATAATAATAATAATAGTAATACAATATAAATTAAATATAATTAATAATAATAAAACAAAAAAAGTGATTCTCTCTGCCGGAGGATGGCATTCTTGGTATATAAGTCATGTTGATATACTCTCAATTTTAGAGTATATCAACATGCCCTAGCAATATTGCAGATTTTTTTAAATTTTGACTTATGCCACTTTCATTCTCATTGTTTAACACGACTTATAATCCTGCAGTTACTTTTTTTAATTCAATTTAATGAATTTAATCTTTTAAAGATGATATTTTTAAAAGATTAAATTCATTAAATTGAATTAAAAAAAGTAACTGCAGGATTATTATAAGTCGTGTTAATCATAAACCATACATAATATATCAAAAACGTAACAAACAACCCCTGAAAATCCGAAATTAAACCATACCCTTTCGCGAGTCCCATTCTGTTTACCGTATTTTACAAAATACATAAAATAAAACATCCCCGTGTTTATTTTATTCCAGTTATTTAAGCCCTCCACGCTTTGCTATACATGCAAGCCTTAAATCTATTTGCCTTATGAATAATAAATTCGCGCTGTGGAAATCAAATTGGTAAACATCGTTTTGCAGGTCGCCGTCGACCCACAAGATGTCCCCGTGGGTGCGCAAACTGTTCCTGCAGTTCATGCCGCGGATCCTGATCATGCGGAGGACGACGTACGCGATCCCCGAGTACGACGATACGCAGCCCCCGCGGGGCTACGCTAACGAAATGGAAATGCAGTATGTTAGACACGAGCCCCGAAGGGGTGGTGGTTGATTTAATTTCGTGGTTATGCAGGTTGAATATGGGGGAGCCGTTTACTTCAGACTTTAAAATTGCGACGCGCGAGCCCAGTTTTGTGCTGCAGAATCAGGACGATGATAAGATGAAGGCGCATTCATCGAGTAAGTTACATTTATTTCACAATCTGATATTAAGGCGAATCTTCGAAAATCTCGTCCGAGGATTCGAGCTGAAAATCTATTCGAAAAACGCGTTGTGACACTAATGGAACTGCTGCTACTTATTTTGCGGAGTGTATAAACCGTGGCCCCAGGAAAAACTGGAGGGGTGCCCACCGAGAAATAAATTTATTTCGAAATAATGAAGCATTTTGCGATAATTGCGCGGATGTCTATAAACTATACTATTGTAATTAAGCATTATCAGATTGTATTTATCAAAACTTGAAATATGAAGCTGCAATCTCTTAGAGGAATTTCTGTTGAATTTTGATTACAAATCGGAGTAAATATATACTTTTCTGATGCAAATATTGACTACATTTGCATATTTTTTACAACTATTTCGAGACAAAAAATTAACTTTTTCGTCCTAACAAAGTATCAAATCATCCTTAGACTGGAGAAATATCCAAACATATTTTCAGAAAATTATAAAATGTTGACTAGAAAAGACCGCGCGATTAAGGGGTTATATACCTTTATTTTCTTCAAAAAAATCGATTTTTTTTATTGCTTTATCTGAAAGCAAAACTCTTTGAGAACATTTTACGAAATTTTCATGGAGATCCGAGCAATAGATCGAAAGTTACAGCGTTTCGAAGCGGGGTGCGATGTTTCTTGGAACATCTACTCCATTCTCGACCATACAATTCGCGTATGTTTTGTGACAAATCCCTTATAATCAATTGTATACGAGCTTCCGAAGTGTTAGCATCGATTATCGATTTTTTTTCTCTGCTGCTTGTTTTGCCGTCTTTTCACATAATCAGTATGGATTCCCGAAACAAAATTACACGCTAAACTCGATTATCTCGAAATAGAGTTTTTCAAAAGAGCGTTTGCCGTGATCACGATTGCCGAAAAACTATTTGACCGATCTTCTTAATTTTTTTTTTTGAATTGTTTGTAATTAATGTTGTCAGTCCTTGAACGATTCCTTTTTTATGCATAAATTTTTATTTTGCAAATACGAATTTTTTAATAAAATTTTTAGAGCTCAAAACATTGAGTTTTTGGGAAAAACGTTCCCGTATGCTGAAAAAACAAAATATTTATTTAAATAATCGTTCAAGTACTAGGAAGGTCCCTATACTAGTGAAATTTTTTGGGTTTTATGATTTCAATTGCCCAACTTGACGTTCATGATGATCACCGCAAGCCTCATCAAAAAAAGAGGGTTTCGGGGATAGGGCCACAACTCCGCCAATTATGAATTTTTTTATTATAAACTAATATTTATTTTTTTCACTAAAAAACGTACTATAATAAATTATAATTTTGATGTAAAAAAAATATTGCTACATACCTTTACAAAAATTCAAACTTTCCTCAATTTTTCCGCACAAAAAGGTATATAACCCCTTAAGTCAATATTGAACCGTATTTAATTTTCCGAGATTCGCCTTAATCGGCGATACAAACGTAGCTTTTCACGACCCTACAACTCTGTAGCCGGCGCACAGTGGAGTATTTCACGATAAAAGTTGGCCAAAATTATTTTAATAATTTTATTGGCATAAAATAAACTTTTAAACAGTAAATAATGATTGGCAAAAAATATTTTAATAATTTTATTGGCATAAAATAAATTTTTTAACAGTAAATAATGATTTGCCAAAATTATTTTAATAATTTTATTGCCATCAAATAAACTTTTAAACAGTAAATAATGATTGGCCAAAATAATTTTAATAATTTTACTGGCATAAAATAAACTTTTAAACAGTAAATAATGATTGGCCAAAGTAATTTTAATAATTTTATTGGATAAAATAAACTTTTAAACAGTAAATAATGATTGACCAAAATAATTTTAATAATTTTACTGGCATAATATAAACTTTTAAACTCAAAACGTTGATTCAGAAGTTTAATTAAAGTCTACTAAGATTAGATTTTAATGGAAACTAGAATTACTAGTTTTGATTTAAATCTAGTCTTGGTAGACTTTAATTAAACTTCTGAATCAACATTTTTACATACCCAAACGCCAGCAAGAGGAAAAATATCCCTAAAGTTTTTGCCATACAATATGTTTAATATAAAATCTAGTTCCCAGTTTTTCATTATTATTTAGCACCGCGTTCGTCCTGTGGGTCAATTTGTGCTTGTCTCATATTCCGTCGCCAGGATATATCGTTCTTGTTTTATAGTGACTGGCTCTTCTCCCATGACGCCGAGGACTTTGTCCTCTAACGTGCTCGCTGCGCTGCAGGGCGTCAGGTTCATCGCACAGCATATACGCGATGCAGACAAGGATAACGAGGTAAATAATGCTAAAGAAATGTTTTTCTTTACTTTTCAGAATACATCCTGTTTGCGAGGATAATATGAACAAAAGAATTGCTATTGTTTTTGGCTGTGCCTTAGTTGTATATTTATTCAAATCATTATAATACATAAATAATCTGACCTACAATTCTTACTTTTAAGGACTGTATAGTGATGTTTCAGGATAATTAAAAAATATATATTTATCTTTTACTGTTGGCCAACCTCTCTTGGCTTCTTTCGAACTCGCCGCTATTAGACATCGATGGCTAGGGATCGACACCACTTCTCTTATTCTAATTTATTCAAATCATTATAATACATACATAATCTGACTCAATTTTCTTACTTTTAAGGACTGTGCAGTAATGTTTCTGGATAATTAAAAAAAAATTATTTATCTTTTACTGTTGGTCAAACACTTCGCCTCTCTTGGCTTCGTTAGAACCCGCCGCTATTAGACATCGATGGCTAGGGATCGACACCACTTCTCTTATTCTAATTTATTCAAATCTATATAATATATAAATAATCTGACCCACTATTCTTACCTTTAAGGACTGTGCAGTGATGTTTCAGGATAATTTAAAAAAAAAATTATTTATCTTTTACTGTTGGCCAAACACTTCGCCTCTTTTGGCTTTTTCAGAACCCGCCGCTATTAGACATCCATGGCTAGGGGTCGACAGCACTTCTCTTATTCTAATTTATTCAAATCATTATAATATATAAATAATCTGACCCACTATTCTTACATTTAAGGATTGTCCAGTGATGTTTCAGGATAATTAAAAAAATATATTTATGTTTTACTGTTGGCCAAACTCTTCATCTCTCTTGGCTTCTTCCCTACCGGACGCTATTAGACATAATATAAATAGAAAACAATAAACCTTTTTATTTCTAATTATATTTTAGCATGAAACTTGTTATTATAATGATTTATCTGAATTAAATTGTCTATATTATTGATTTGAATAATCATTGAAATTATTTCTGCTTCAAGATTGTGGAGGACTGGAAGTTTGTCTCTATGGTGCTGGACAGATTTTTCCTATGGGTATTCACCATTGCTTGTATTGGGGGAACTTGTGGCATAATTTTCCAAGCACCATCCCTCTACGACACCAGAATACCAGTTGATCAACAACTCAGCGAGATACCTCTTACAAAACTATTTCAATTGCCACCAGCACACGTGCCAATGCAATAAGTACAGACTATCTAGATTAGTGTCGATAAGGTTGAAGGGTTCTAGCGAAAAATCCTATAAGGATCAACAGTCATGAATTACTATTTAACGTGCCACATTTAAGGCGCTTTCGTTTAGCATGGTTTGGCATTACTAGTCGCCCCGTGGCGTGCAGTATCACAGACGTGCACCGAGGTAGAATTATGCGTATCAGAAGCGACAAATAACAAGAAACAATAAGCCACGTCCGCGGATGTCAAAATGAAAGTTTTATCTATGGAGATGATGTCCATGCCTAAAACAATCTGAGATATTGTAAACGACTTAATTGTGCGCATTAATACTTACTGCTGTTCATCGGGAATTATATTATTATATTATATATAATATAATGAAATATTTGTTGAAATTATGTGGGTAAATTCATATAGGGTTTTACTCTATAACCTATCTACCTTCATTACAAATTAGAATATATTAAATACAACCAAATGTAGGTAAGGTAACACTAATATATAACATTCTAACTAATGCAACTTCCTCACTATAGAGAAATTTTAACACCATCTGCCGGCAACCACGTGAATTAACCATATGTGAGTACATTGCTAATTAACGTGGTTGCCGGCAGATGGTGTGAAAAGTTTAACACCATCTGCCGGTATCCACGTTAATAAGCAATGTACTCACATTTGTTTAATTCACGGTGTTACCGCCAAATGATGTTAATCTTTCATTCTACTGACAAATTTGCATTACTTATGTATATAAACCACTTGAGATCTTGTGAATCATCCTCAATAGCTGAGCTGCACTAATGAGATCTAATAAGATCGAAATTTAGATCTGTAGATTGCTAAAACCTTGGTTTTCTAGGAAGCGGTGTCGAAAAAAGCGGCCGTATTTCACGTCATTTTGATGTCACACATATTATATTTAAATAAATCTGATAATCCAGAAAGCGGTATAATTTAAAGTATTGAGAAAATGTCATGAATTACACTCGAAACTAGTGAGTTATTCAATTACATGTACTTAAAACGTATCTTGTAATATGTAAATGACGTCAAAAACGGCCGTATTTATCGACGCAGCTTGCTACGAAACCAGGACTTAAGGGTTGAATTAATGCTTTATAACATCCTTATTTCACAAAATTATTAATATTAATATTTGTTAATTATTTTGAATAGATATAGTTGAATGAAATTTCGCAATATTTAAAACTATTGAGAATTGTTTTTCTGTGAAATTATTGTTAAAAAATGTTATCCAATTAATTTTTAATAACGTTGGCCATTTTTTAAAACAAATGACAAAATGAACAATATTTTGCGAGATGTACGTTGTATTTAATTTTAGGTATAGTGATCTAGATATAAAGTAAATACTTGAATCGATAAACGCACTCGAACAATAAGTAGATTTTATAAATAATTATTTGTTCATTTTGTACACTTTAGTGATTGTTATACAGATGGGAGCATCTAAAACTACTCGATTATTAGTAGAGGGACGAAGCAGTTTTATTAAATCATATGCCTTCTACCGTAAGGTGTAGGCTTTTATATTTCTTTTATCCTTTGTATTTGTATTTTTCTTTCCATGTTTTTCTGTTATGTACTAATTGTTTTATTCCTTCCTATGGTATATCTTTTCTTTCTGCTTTCTTTCGTATACCATCCTCTCATGTTTTTCGTGGTACCCCTGCAGTTTTTCACGTATACTCTTGTTTGCTATACTCTTCTTGTCATTCGTTCCTCATTTATCCGGCACACATGTCCAAACCACCTCAATTAGCCCTCTGCCAACCTCGAAGCATATGGGAAAATTGTAGGAAATTTGTTTTTCTATAAAATCCAACTGGATGTAAAATTTTGCTTAGCAGAAAATATTCATTTCTACATAAATTGTTAATTGTTAAGTTATTATTATATATAGATTTCTGTTAAATTATTGAATTTAATAAAATGTATTGTTAAAATTTATATATTGAAAATTAAATTACCTTTTTAGGACACATGTTTCATTATGATAAATTGTTGATAAACTGCCATGGCTATCAAAATAGAGAAAGACATTATATTATTACAATTAATAATAATATATATTGTGATACATAACATTTACATATAAGAGAATGGAAAAAGTTTAAATTAAAAATTAAAACCTTTACACCACACTGTGGTACAAAATGTCAGCGGATATATATATATATATATATATATATATATATATATATATTGAGGCTAGTTTTTCGGCGAAAACTAGTTAGGGAGAAGACTGTTCGGCGGCGTGAGGGCAAATAGAAACTCCTTCTCTTAATATCGATATTTTTGCCATATTAATTAATTAATAATATATATATATATAATATATATATATATATATATATATATATATATATATATATATATATAACATTTATATATACATACCACAATGGGCTAACGACCGGAGTCTTTCTGCCCTCTTACAACTATTATATTACTTGTTATGGATCAGAGATATTTCTGTCACATTTCCTTATACACATATAAAAAATAGTAATAAATATAATTCTTGGAATTACAACTAATTGATGATATAATAATGTTTGCCATACATTTAGCTTTAAAATGAAATATTATCTCATTTATTCGGTCAATTAATAACGTATCAATGCGAGAAAATTCAAGAAAACTAACTTTCGATAATAATTGTATGCTTAAAACATTGTCAAAAATCAAATTAATTATTACAATTACAACTAAATGATTATATAATAATGTTTACCACTTACTGAAGTTCAAAACAAAGCATTATTTATTTATTTATGTCAATTGATAACGTATTAATGATGAAAAATTAAGGACAATATTTCTTTATAAAAAAAAAATATTTTAAATTTATTTATTATATTGAAAAATTATAATCCATCGAATTCTTGAAATAGTAGTTCGTTTCATATCATTTGAGTATCAAATACCTTTGATTTTGGCTATTTTTCATCAACATATATAAAATATATTTTCTATTTTCCAGAAAACCAAATAAAAATTTAGTAAATTCAATTTTTGGTGAATTTTTAAACGCAATAAGTGTACTAACATAGCGGTTTTCAATGCTTATAACTCTGAAAAAGTCATTAAAACGTAGGCCGATGTTCATAATTTTTCGTCAAAATATACAAAACACATCTATTTACTATGTCTGAGAAAACTAAATGAAAATTTTGTAAATTCAATTTTTGGTGAATTATTAAAAGCAATAAGTGTACTAACATAGCGGTTTTCAATGCTTATAACTATGAAAAAGTCATTAAAACGTGGATAGATTTTGACAACTTTTCATCAAAATATGTAAAACACATGTATTTACTATTTCTGAGAAAACCAAATGAAAATTTTGTAAATTCAATTTTTGGTGAATTATTAAAAGCAATAAGTGTACTAACATAGCGGTTTTAAATGCTTATAACTCTGAAAAAGTCATTAAAACGTGGGCCGATTTTCACAATTTTTCATCATCAAAATATTTAAAACACATGTATTTACTATTTCCCAGAAATATCAAATGAAAATTTTGTAAATTCAATTTTTGATGAATTTTTAAATGCAATAAGTGTACTAACATAGCGGTTTTCAATGCTTATTACTCTGAAAAAGTCATTAAAACGTGGGCCAATTTAGGCTATTTTTCATCAAAATATATAAAACACATGTATTTATTATTTCTGAAAAAACCAAATCAAAATTTTGTAAATTCAATGTTTGGCGAATTTTTAAACGCAATAAGTGTACTAACATAGCGGTTTTCAATGCTTATAACTCTGAAAAAGTCATTAAAACGTGGGCCGATTTTCACAATTTTTCTTCAAAATATACAAAACACATCTATTTACTATGTCTGAGAAAACCAAATGAAAATTTTGTAAATTCAATTTTTGGTGAATTATTAAAAGCAATAAGTGTACTAACATAGCGGTTTTCAATGCTTATAACTCTGAAAAAGTCATTAAAACGTGGGCAGATTTTCATAATTTTTCATCAAAATATACAAAACACATCTATTTACTATGTCTGAGAAAACTAAATGAAAATTTTGTAAATTCAATTTTTGGTGAATTATTAAAAGCAATAAGTGTACTAACATAGCGGTTTTCAATGCTTATAACTCTGAAAAAGTCATTAAAACGTGGACCGATTTTGACAATTTTTCATCAAAATATGTAAAACACATGTATTTACTATTTCTGAGAAAACCAAATGAAAATTTTGTAAATTCAATTTTTGATGAATTATTAAAAGCAATAAGTGTACTAACATAGCGGTTTTCAATGCTTATAACTCTGAAAAAGTCATTAAAACCTGGGCCAATTTCGGCTATTTTTCATCAAAATATATAAAACACATGTATTTATTATTTCTGAAAAAACCAAATCAAAATTTTGTAAATTCAATTTTTGGTGAATTTTTAAACGCAATAAGTGTACTAACATAGCGGTTTTCAATGCTTATAACTCTGAAAAAGTCATTAAAATGTTGGCCGATTTTGACTATTTTTCATCAAAATATATAAAACACATGTATTTACTATTTCCCAGAAAAACAAATGAAAATTTTGTAAATTCAATTTTTGATGAATTTTTAAATGCAATAAGTGTACTAACATAGCGGTTTTCAATGCTTATAACTATGAGAAAGTCATTAAAACGTGGGCCAATTTCGGCCATTTTTCATCAAAATATATAAAACACATGTATTTATTATTTCTGAAAAAACCTAATCAAAATTTTGTAAATTCAATTTTTGGTGATTTTTTAAACGCAATAGGTGTACTAACATAGCGGTTTTCAATGTATATAACTCTGAAAAAGTCATTAAAAAGTAGGCCGATTTTGACTATTTTTCATCAAAATATATAAAACACATGTATTTACTATTTCCCAGAAACAAATGAAATTTTTGTATATTCAATTTTTGATGAATTTTTAAATGCAATAAGTGTATTAACATAGCGGTTTTCAATGCTTATTACTCTGAAAAAGTCATTAAAACGTGGGCCAATTTCGGCCATTTTTCATCAAGATATATAAAACACATGTATTTATTATTTCTGAAAAAACCAAATCAATATTTTGTAAATTCAATTTTTGGCGATGTTTTAAACGGAATAAGTGTACTAACATAGCGGTTTTCAATGTATATAACTCTGAAAAAGTCATTTAAAAAGTCGGCCGATTTTGACTATTTTTCATCAAAATATATAAAACACATGTATTTACTATTTTCCAGAAAAACAAATGAAAATTTTGTAAATTCAATTTTTGATGAATTTTTAAATGCAATAAGTGTACTAACATAGCGGTTTTCAATGCTTATAACTATGATAAAGTCATTAAAACGTGGACCGATTTTGACAATTTTTCATCAAAATATGTAAAACACATGTATTTACTATTTCTGAGAAAACCAAATGAAAATTTTGTAAATTCAATTTTTGGTGAATTATTAAAAGCAATAAGTGTACTAACATAGCGGTTTTCAATGCTTATAACTCTGAAAAAGTCATTAAAACGTGGGCCAATTTCGGCTATTTTTCATCAAAATATATAAAACACATGTATTTATTATTTCTGAAAAAACCTAATCAAAATTTTGTATATTCAATTTTTGGCAAATTTTTAAACGCAATAAGTGTACTAACATAGAGGCTTTCAATGTTTATAACTCTGAAAAAGTCATTAAAAAGTAGGCCGATTTTGACAATTTTTCATCAAAATATGTAAAACACATGTATTTACTATTTCTGAGAAAACCAAAGGAATATTTTGTAAATTCAATTTTTGGTGAATTATTAAAAGCAATAAGTGTACTAACATAGTGGTTTTAAATGCTTATAACTCTGAAAAAGTCATTAAAACGTGGGCCAATTTCGGCTATTTTTCATCAAAATATATAAAACACATGTATTTATTATTTCTGAAAAAACCAAATCAAAATTTTGTAAATTCAATTTTTGGCGAATTATTAAAAGCAATAAGTGTACTAACATAGCGGTTTTCAATGCTTATAACTCTGAAAAAGTCATTAAAACGTGTGCTGATTTTGACAATTTTTCATCAAAATATACAAAACATATGTATTTACTATGTCTGAGAAAACCAAATGAATATTTTGTAAATTCAATTTTTGGAGAATTTTTAAACGCAATAATACAACTAAATTATCATATTCCATCACATATTTTAATAAAGTGATAAACCAATATCATTTTCAATTAATAATGTCTTTCTATGTTTTTTTGTCTGTTTGTTTTTTTGTCTGCTGGCGCATAGGAAGTTAGTCAGTATTTTTAATAAATCGCATGTGTATTATATAGGAATGTAAAACATCCTTGTATATTAAGTTGTATAAAGTGCGTTATTAAGTTTGAATTATTCAAATGTTATGGTTTTTGTTATTGTTTATTTGAAAGAAATTCAAATAAGTAACGTTATTATTATACGAAAATGTTTTAAAATAATCGACTGGGATATAAAAAATTATCAAAAAATCAAAGATTTAAGAAATTTTCATTTATGATATTATTTTACATTCTATATTTAATGGAGCTCAAAATAAGCTATTTTTTGATTATTATTACCCAAAATTAAAGTCTGCAGGATTCAAATAAGTAAGGTTATTATTATACGAAAATGTTTTAAAATAATTGACTGGGATATAAAAAATTATCAAAAAATCAAAGATTTAAGAAATTTAAATTTGTGATATTATTTTACATTCTATATTTAATGGAGCTTAAAATAAGCTATTTTTTGATAATTATTACCAAAAAATAAAGTCAGCAGGATTCAAATAAGTAAGGTTATTATTATACGAAAATGTTTTAAAATAATTGGCTGGGATATAAAAAATTATCAAAAAATCAAAGATTTAAGAAATTTAAATTTGTGATATTATTTTACATTCTATATTTAATGGAGCTCAAAATAAGCTATTTTTTGATAATTATTACACAAATAAAGTCAGTAGGAAGGTTTTTATTATACGAAATGTTTTAAAATAATCTACTGAGTTATAAAAAATGATAAAAAATCAAAGATTTAGGAAATTTAAATTTATGATATTATTTTACATTGTATATTTAATGGGGCTCAAAATAAGCTATTTTTTGATATTTTTGATACAAAAATAAAGTCTGCAGGAAGATTTTTATTATCCGCACTGTTTTAAATTAATCGGTTGAGTTATAAAGAATTATAAAAAATCAAAGATTTAAAAAATTTAAATTAGTGATATTATTTTACATTCTACATAATTGTATAAATTCCATGACCTAGTTTTTACTAAAACCTCAATACAATTTAACCCTTTTTTTAAAATAGACATGATCCCATCCTTAAGAGAAAGAATACTGTATTTATAATGAAATCATGCGTGGTGAATCAACCATATTCAACTTTTTATAATAATTTATGATTACTTAATGAGTAATGGCCAGATAAAAAGTGTTGTTCATTTAATTATTACTCATATATGAAACAATATCATAAAACCTAGACGGATAAAATATTGAAAGAAACCGGTAGACTTATTCAAGGAAGTTTAATAGCCTTTTATAATAAGGTCAATACTCCTTTATATTAATAGATTATTTAATTTTAACAGCTATAAAGACGTTCAATTTAAATACTTATATTTATATATATATATATATATATATATATATATATATATATATATGTATGTATAGTTATAAAATAATATATCTTTGTCTATTTGACCTAATCGCGTGGTCTTTTCTAGTCATCATTTTATAATTTTCTGAAAACAGGTTTTGATATTTCACAAGGATGATTTGATTCTTTGTTAGGACGAAAAAGTTCTTTTCTTTGAACATATATAAGCAATCTACATATATAGATTTCGCCAGATGGTGTTTAACTTTCCTCCTAGGGGGTTAGTTGTACCTTTCTTTTTTTCTCTCTCGAATTAGTTGTAAAAATATGCAAAAGTAGTCAATATTTGCATCAGAAAAGTATATATTTACTCCGATTTCTAATCAAAATTCAAAAGAAATTCCTCTAAGAGATTTTAGTTTTATATTTTTGATAAATACAATTTGATAAAGTATAGTAGTATAATTTATAGTCATCCGTGCAATTATCACAAAATGCTCCATTATTTTGAAATACATTTTTTTCTCGGTGCGCAACCCTTCAGTTCTTCCTGTGGCGACGGCTAAAAGTAGCAGCAGTTCCGTTAGTCTCACGTTGCATTTTTTGAATACATTTTCAGCTTGAATCCTCAAACGACATTCTCGAAGATTCGTCTTAACTTTAAGTTACTACATTTTCTTTTACATCAAAGGTATAATTTACATATGGAAATGATAGTTGGGGGTTATTACAATTATAAATTAATAATAAAATATCCCATTTATTAATGAGTGAATTTTTGTTATTTTATGAATGACGTTTGAAAAATTCAGATATTAGTTTCTGACAAATAGCCCAGACATAAATAAATCCAACTTTGTTGTTACATTTTAATCAAATTATCTATAATTACCTGCAGTCCGGATTTCAATTCCACTTGGAACACACAATAAACAATAATGTACAATTTATCTGACAAGCGATTGATAATACGCTGATAACATGTTGAGATATATGTAGCCCGTATAAATAAATATACGAGCTACATATATCTCAGTTTTATAGTTTAAAGGAAGTAAATTGACTATATAAAAATGGTTACTGGCAGTTTATTTTTCATTGTACTTGCTGTTTTTGGAAATACTATCCATGTAAGTAAAATTAATATGATTAGGACCACCATTCACCTACTCCTATCAAAATATAATAAAAAAGAGAATCACGACTTTTCTCAAAAATTATTATTATTGTATGAATTGAATGAAGTTTTTATTATTCCGAAATTCGTACTCTCATATTATTCTAAGCTAGAAAATTTACGGGATCTTGGTCAACGGAAATAAACTCGTACATTAGAGTAGGTGGTTATGTCTATTATTACTATTTACAGTAAAGTCACAGATTTTAGCTGGTTCAGGAAGAACATTCATCCTATCCTGGCCAATTTTGAAATATCCTTACGTTTTGGCATGTTTGGAGGATGACAGCTTTCAGGATCATTATTATTATTATTATTACTATTATTATTATTAAAATCCTAAATATAAAAGACACAATTAATAGTCGTATCCAAATTTGAATATATTTATAAGCTTAATATGTAAACCGGTACAGGTAAATTCGGAAGAACTACTCAAAGTCTCTGTGTATTACGAATCGCTCTGCCCCCACAGCATTGCGTTCATCAAGAACCAGTTACTACCGGCCTATAAGAAAATTGGGGAGCACCTCGATGTCGATTTTGTTCCTTATGGTAAAGCCACAGTAAGTGAGATTTTTATTTTAACTACCCGAATTGCTGTATAAGGAAAGTATTGATATCGCAAACAAATTTGAAATGCTAACTGTGAGCTTTCTTACTAGCAAACTCAGATAAATGAAGAATGGTCCTTCCAATGCCAACATGGTGTTTACGAGTGTTACGGCAACAAACTGCAAGTGTGTGCCCTACAAATAGACCATCCTCAGAGTGTAATGGTGCCGTTTATTGGTTGTGTTATGAGCTCATTGAATCCAGCTGATAATAATGAAGTGCAAAGTGTACGTATATTGTTTAATTAATTATGTCCTAAAACTGATTGATTTTTGATCCTTGAAACTTACAACTTTTTTCATATATCTAGTGTGTTTTTAAACATGGTATTTCCTGTAATATTGTTTTATGAATTATGTTCTAAAACTCATTAATTTTTGATCCTTGAAACTCACAACTTTTTTCATATATCTAGTGTGTTTTTAAACATGGTATTTCCTGCAATATTGTTTTATGAATTATGTCCTAAAACTGATTGATTTTTGATCCTTGAAACTCACAACTTTTTTCATATATCTAGTGTGTTTTTAAACATGGTATTTCCTGTAATATTGTTTTATGAATTATGCCCTAAAACTGATTGATTTTTGATCCTTGAAAGTAACATTTTTTTTTTGTATATCTAGTGTGCTGTTAAACATGGTATTTCCTGGGAATTAATCAAGGCATGCATGACTGGCGACGATGTTGATAATTTGCTTGCGAGCTATGGCGATCGCACACATGCTGTTCAACCTAAAATCACCTACGTGCCGACCATTATATTTAACGATGTTTACGATAAGGTGCTGCAGAGTAGTGCTGAGAGAAATTTTCTAAGGACTGCCTGCGATCAATTCACAAACAAACCTGAAAATTGTCCTTAGTTTGTATAGTTAAGAATGTAATAAAATTTGTGTGAATTAATTAGTTTGTGCCATAGAATATATTATATTTCATAACACAGGTACATAATTAATATATTAAAATATGCTACAAATATACTTTCAGATTAATAAATAAACATATGTATTTATTAGTGTAAAGGTCGTTTTAGACAAGACAATTTCTAGACTCAAAAGTTAGTCAAGATGCGAAACAATCTAAATTGTCTCGTATCATACAGCAAATTATTTGAAATATTTATTTGGATGTTAGATAGAATGGCAAAATATAACGCGTTATATTTGTCAAGGACAAATTGTATGGGAGGAGGATATATAGATTCATTTCTTGAACAACTTTTGAGCTAAGAAATTGTTTTGTCTAAAACGACCATAAGAATATACATGTCGGAGCAAGTGTAGATGCAGAGGGATGTATTACTCAAATGGATCACCTATGATAATGTTTATTGTTAATAATAAATATTATGGTCAGGTACCTGGTTCGATAAAGCCAGGGCGTGCTCTTTGAAGGATATTATTCAATGCACTATATATAATAAGCCCTTCCCCACAATCAATTAACACATTTTATAAATAACTGAGTAACTTAAAGTACTGATTATGCAATAACTGATAATTATCTTAATTGATCTCTCCCACTCTCATGGCTTCAGGCACTGCATCATCCAACATCCATACATTGGTTCGTCCTATCACAATCTTTCACCTTGACACCTCCAATTGACTGAAAAATATTAACAATCATGATTTTCAGCTTTCATCCAATATCTCAAAAATTAAGTGACTTGAATGTTTTTGATTATATTCTGAAAACAGATTATTTAATCTGTTTTCAGAATACAATCAAAAACATTCAAGTCACTAGTATTAATTTTTGAGATATTGGATGAAAGCTGAAAATCATGATTATTAATATTTTTCGGTGGCTATTGAAATCTAATTATTTCAAATCATATTCATATCTAATTATGAAAAGTAACTGCGATGAAAAAATATGTTGAGAATCACTCAACATGCAGCAATGCTTTAATTATTATTTACTTTATTCACTATGCGCAAACTCTATACATGTTATACTTTTAAACGCTATAAAAATATATCCAGTACGATTTAAAACGAAAACAAATCCGACCTTGGCGCGATTAAGGCATTCCCAAAACGGGCCGATAAGGTTTTCAACAACCGAAGCCGCTCCAAGAATGTGACAAGCCTCGTGCTGCTGCTCCAACCAGTCGAGATGTGTCCGTCTGTGAAGAATAGTGTCCTGCTTGCTATTATTGTTGCATTGTTGGCGCGATTAACAACACAAGTAAGTCATTAACGAGTCCCATTGTTAATTTCGAACGCATCATAGCAGCACCGGTATTGATGTTCAACAAGTCGTTAAAATATTTTTATTTGGCGATAGTTATTTTATGGAAAATCGTCGTAGCTGCGTTTATATAACCCGTAATCTTTATAGGCTGCACTAAATAATAAATTTAAAATTCCTCGCGACCTAGTTAAGCAATTAAATAATTTAATAATTACATATAATAAATTAAATGATATGTAATTATATATATATATATATATATATATATATATATATATATATATATATATTTAATATATAAATTATAATAATAACTTCAATCTAACCATTCAATTGTTACCTATACAAATATAAGATTTACTATAACTCTGCTTGGTGTTAAGTTTTTTTATAAAATTAATCTGAATACATTCACGAGTAGTGAAACTTTCTACAATATATATATATATATATATATATATATATATATATATATATATATATATAATATCTCAACTATTTATGACGTTTTTGGACTGTTAAGCTCAACAATTACAAATCTAACAGTAGTCAGAGGACATAAAGTACTATAACTCTGCTTAGAGTTTTCAGAATTTTATAAAATCACTCTAAATACATTTATAGGTAGTCATATATAGTTTCAACAAAGTTTTAAATATATATCTCAACTATTTATGACGTTCTTGGACTGTTAAGCTCAACAATTACAAATCTAACGGTAGTCAGCGGACATAAAGTACTATAACTCTGCTTGGAGTTTACAGAATATTATAAAATCAATCTAAATACATTTATAGGTAGTCATATATAGTTTCAACAAAGTTTGAAATATATATCTCAACTATTTATGACGTTCTTGGACTGTTAAGCTCAACAATTACAAATCTAACAGTAGTCAGCGGACATAAAGTACTATAACTCTGCTTGGAGTTTACAGAATTTTATAAAATTAATCTAGATACATTTATAGGTAGTCATATATAGTTTCTACAAAGTTTGAAATATGTATCTCAACTATTTATGGCGTTTCTGGACTGTTAAGCTCAACAATTACAAATCTAACAGTAGTCAGCGGACAAAAAGTATTATAACTCTGCTTCTACTTTTAAGAATTTTATAAAATTACTCTAGATACATTTATAGGTAGTCATATATAGTTTCAACAAAGTTTGAAATATGTATCTCAACTATTTATGACGTTTTTGGACTGTTAAGCTCAACAATTACAAATCTAGCAGTAGTCAGCGGACATAAAGTACTATAACTCTGCTTAGAGTTTCCAGAATTTTATAAAATCACTCTAGATACATTTATAGGTAGTCATATATAGTTTCTACAAAGTTTGAAATATGTATCTCAACTATTTATGACGTTTTTGGACTGTTAAGCTCAACAATTACAAATCTAACAATAGTCAGCGAACATAAAGTACTATAACTCTGCTTAGAGTTTTCAGAATTTTATAAAATTACTCTAAATATATTTATAGGTAGTCATATATAGTTTCAATAAAGTTTGAAATATGTATCTCAACTATTTATGACGTTTTTGGACTGTTAAGCTCAACAATTACAAATCTAACAGTAGTCAGCGGACATAAAGTACTATAACTCTGCTTAGAGTTTTCAGAAGTTTATAAAATCACTCTAAATACATTTGTAGGTAGCCATATATAGTTTCAACAAAGTTTGAAATATGTATCTCAACTATTTATGACGTTTTTGGACTGTTAAGCTCAACAATTACAAATCTAACAGTAGTCAGCGAACATAAAGTACTATAACTCTGCTTAGAGTTTTCAGAATTTTATAAAATTACTCTAAATACATTTATAGGTAGTCATATATAGTTTCAATAAAGTTTGAAATATGTATCTCAACTATTTATGACGTTTTTGGACTGTTAAGCTCAACAATTACAAATCTAACAGTAGTCAGCGGACATAAAGTACTATAACTCTGCTTAGAGTTTTCAGAATTTTATAAAATCACTGTAGATACATTTATAAGTAGTCATATATAGTTTCTACAAAGTTTGAAATATGTATCTCAACTATTTATGGCGTTTTTTGGACTGTTAAGCTCAACAATTACAAATCTAACAGTAGTCAGCGGACATAAAGTACTATAACTCTGCTTAGAGTTTTCAGAATTTTATAAAATCACTCTAAATACATTTATAGGTAGTCATATATAGTTTCAATAAAGTTTGAAATATGTATCTCAACTATTTATGACGTTTTTTGGACTGTTAAGCTCAACAATTACAAATCTAACAGTAGTCAGCGGACATAAAGTACTATAACTCTGCTTAGAGTTTTAAGAATTTTATAAAATCACTCTAAATACATTTATAGGTTGTCATATATAGTTTCAACAAAGTTTGAAATATGTATCTCAACTATTTATGGCGTTTTTTGGACTGTTAAGCTCAACAATTACAAATCTAACAGTAGTCAGCGGACATAAAGTACTATAACTCTGCTTAGAGTTTTCAGAATTTTATAAAATCACTCTAAATACATTTATAGGTAGTCATATATAGTTTTTACAAAGTTTGAAATATGTATCTCAACTATTTATGGCGTTTTTTGGACTGTTAAGCTCAACAATTACAAATCTAACAGTAGTCAGCGGACATAAAGTACTATAACTCTGCTTGGAGTTTCCAGAATTTTATAAAATCACTCTAGATACATTTATAGGTAGTCATATATAGTTTCTACAAAGTTTGAAATATGTATCTCAACTATTTATGACGTTTTTTGGACTGTTAAACTCAACAATTACAAATCCAACAGTAGTCAGAGGACATAAAGTACTATAACTCTGCTTAGAGTTTTCAGAATTTTATAAAATCACTGTAAATACAGTTATAGGTAGTCATATATAGTTTCTACAAAGTTTGAAATATGTATCTCAACTATTTATGGCGTGTTTTATACTGTTAAGCTCAACAATTACAAATCTAACAGTAGTCAGCGGACATAAAGTACTATAACTCTGCTTAGAGTTTTCAGAATTATATAAAATCACTTTAAATACATTTATAGGTAGTCATATATAGTTTCAACAAAGTTTGAAATATGTATCTCAACTATTTATGGCGTTTTTTGGACTGTTAAGCTCAACAATTACAAATCTAACAGTAGTCAGCGGACATAAAGTACTATAACTCTGCTTGGAGTTTCCAGAATTTTATAAAATCACTCTGGACTATTAAGCTCAACAATTACAAATCTAACAGTAGTTAGCGGACATAAAGTGCTATAACTCTGCTTAGAGTTTTCAAAATTTTATAAAATCACTGTAGATACATTTATAAGTAGTCATATATAGTTTCTACAAAGTTTGAAATATGTATCTCAACTATTTATGGCGTTTTTTGGACTGTTAAGCTCAACAATTACAAATCTAACAGTAGTCAGCGGACATAAAGTACTATAACTCTGCTTAGAGTTTTCAAAATTTTATAAAATTGCTCGGAATATATTCACATATAGTTATATTAGGTGTATGCTACGTTTGAAATATGTATCTCAATTATTTGTGGTATTTTTTTACTGTTAAACTCTATAATAATAAATCTAACAGTAGTCAGCGGACAAAAAAGACTATAGCGCTGCAAAATTCTATATAATTACACGGCGTATATTTACAAGTAGTTATGTTAAGTTTCTAGAAAGGTATAGATATGTATCTCAACTATTTCTAAGCTTTTTGGAACTCCTAAATTATGAATTTGACAGGAGTAAGAAGATAAAATTTGTTATAACTCTGTATGCAGTTTGCCAAATTTTATAATATTATTCTGAGTATATTCACAATAGTAGTTAGTTATTCAAGGATATTTTTATAATAAATACTTAAACCATTATTTTTTAAGGAAAAAACAGATGCGAATTTGGTGAAAGTAACTATATACTATGAAGCCCTATGCCCTGACAGCATAAGCTTCTTCGCTGACCAACTTTTACCAGCCTACAAAATAATTGGAAAATATTTGGATCTAGATTTCGTGCCGTATGGAAAAGCACAAGTAATCAAAATATATTCTCTAAAATCTACAAATTTCTTCTTATATTGGGATGTTTCTTTTAGCAAAGAAAGGAAAATAGCAAATGGCTGTTCTCGTGCCAGCACGGCCCCAAAGAGTGCCATGGTAATAAATTACAAGCGTGCGGACTCAATCAAAATGTGAAGCAAGATGAGAAGCTGAAATTTGTAGGGTGCGTTATGACATGTGGGCGTCCATCAGAAGATCCAAAAGTACTAAAGGTGTGTAAATATTTCATTAGAAAGTTATAGTTTTACTAATATATTATTATTGAAAATATAATTGACTAACAGCTTATTATATAGTTATAGTATATTCACAAATAGTATCAGCACTGCACATGCACTGAGAGAAAAAAATGGATCCGTGGCAATATAAAAAATACACTTTTTATAACCACTATTGGGTTAGCAACAAATGGTGAAAATTTGAAAAAAAAACTCAGTGGGCAATGATGGAAAATTAAATAAATTTGATTTTGACTGCCGCCAAAAAATAGTAGGGCGTTATTTTTTATTTCAACCTATGCTGAGCTTGTATGTATTCATCATTACAGAAAATATAAACACTCGTTAGTTACTAATAGTTAGTTTCTAATCGATTTTATTGATTTTTTACCACGCTGTATACTAACAAGTTTAAGTTTAAAATTAATTTAAAATTAATTTAAAAAAAATGCCAGTGCCACTTTAAAAAAATATGCTTGATGATTACTATTATATATATATATATATATATATATATATATATATATATATATATATATATATATATATATATATATATAATCAATCTTTATTTGGCTATCGACTATTGCTATTAAATTGTAAAGAAAACATGAAAATTTAGAGAAAAAACTCTGTGGTTAAAGTTGATAAAAATTACAAAATGTTTTCTTGCAAATATTATTCAATAACAACTAACTAAATCAACTTAATTTTTGTTTATTCTTATATTATGGTTACCAAGACATGAGTAAACAATTGTACCAAAAAACATTTTTTTTTAATGTTCCACTGCTGAAGAATCATAACCCGCGACGCGACCCCGCACGGCCGCCTGAATTATCGGAAATTGATATCTTCACACCGGTCTGTAGAGCTGAACAAGAATCGGTAGCGAGAAATCCGAACACTAAATGAATGGCGTCACATTTTGAGAAAAATGTGACGCCATTCATTTAGTAGGTGTACAGATATTTTTTTTTCAAATGTTAGATCATGAGGATTTTAGTACCATCATAAAATCATGCTGTAATTAAAATTGTATTGGTGGATTTTTCAAAAAAAATTAATTTTGAGAAAAATGTGACGCCATTCATTTAGTGGGTGTACAGATTTTTTTTCAATTGTTAGATCCTGAAGATTTTAGTACCATAATTAAATCATGCTGTAATTAAAATTGTATTGGTGGATTTTTCAGAAAGATTTATATTATTAATCATAAAAGCAGCTTTTGTTTATAATTCGGAAGCTGTTAGAACAGTTCCCGAATGATAAACGTAAGCTGCTTATGCATATAACATTATTTTATTCTAGTGTGCATCGACAAGTGGCATTTCATGGTCTGCAATCGCTACCTGCATGAACAACAACCTTGCAAACGAGTTATTAGCAAAATATGGTGATAGGACTCATAATGCCGATCCTGTTATAACGTTCGTGCCAACAATCGTTTTTAATAATGTGTATGACCACGACGATCAATCAGACGCGCTGATTGACTTCTTGTATACGGCATGTCAGAAGTTACCGAATAAACCAGATGGGTGTCCAGCGAATATTAGAGGCGGTAGAAATTACTGGTGGTTGTAATTTGGTGAGAGTTGTGCGCACGTATTTTATTTGTTGATACATGTATTGCAAACATAAACCTTCCTGAAAATTGTATATGGATAAGTTGTTATTTTCTAAATCAATACAAACTAATTACAGTTTTTTCTTTGCTTAATGCTAATTGTAATTGTATTTTTCATTATTTTACAAAATAAGACTGCGACTGTATTATGAGTTAACAATAAACCAACGTTATTTGTCTGATTTATATTATAGAAATTTATACAGTAGACTACTATAGAATGAAATAATAGGATAGTTTTACTTTACCATACTTATTTTATGTAAAATCTATTAGATAACATCTCAGTACATGCAAAATCGTATAGAAAAAAAACGCCTCAATATAATGGTTTGTTATAAACGCCCCTAAACCTTCTATGCATTGTTACAATTGAAACTCAACATATAAAACATTATTGCCCGTATTCACCAACATCCCATTAACTTTATAGGTCCCATAAGCTATTGAATGAATAAATTGACAACGTCATTGTGACAGAATATGCCAAAACATATGCCAAACACCTTGAAACACGCTTGCAATTGGAGCTTTGATGACACCTTTTGTTTAATCATTCAGTGTTTCCAATAGAGGAAATCTAAAGTAACTACATTCACTAGATAATGTATTTATTGTACTCAGCTCAGTGGCATTGGGGAGCCTGAGTTCGAACCCCAGCGGGGCGAATTTTCGCGAATCACTTTTAACAGTTTTTCAGAGGTTTTCTGTGAAGTTAAGATAAATACCGGGTGATTGAACTCCTCTGAGCTTCTCCCTTGGAACATTGTTGGTCTGATATATACATATATTGTACTATTTGTTAATATTATGTTGGGTGTATTTTTTGTATGGATGGGTGAGTGAAATGGTGTAGTGGGAGGAGGGGTATTTGTATGAGAGTTATATTGTAAGATTTAATATTATGTTGGGTGTATTTTTGTGTGTAGAAGGTTATGGTTTTATGTTACATATTTCAGTACAATATAATCGAATAAAAATATTACACACTACAAGTTTTATCATATTTATGTCTGTAAATAAATTATTTAATGTGATTAATATGCGGTTGTATTGTGATGAAATCTTTAGTATGTCGTATGTTTTAATGAGGTCAGCGTAATTTGAGCCGCAAATGTGATGCTTCGTCAATATACACGGGCGATAAATTTTATGTGTTTTCGATAATATGACAGTAGCGAGGAAGCGCTTACGAGTCCGGTCAATAGAACTAGGTCCGTCAAGATGAACCTGTTACAGTTGACTGTGTTTGTTACTGCAATTATTTATACCTGCACAGTAAGTATTAACATTTTAGACATACAATTGTGATAAGCCATCTTATATAAGCTGCAAACTACACAAGCGTAATATTTTATACTTGTGTAGTTTACTGTGTTAGCTAGTTAGTAGTTGCTAGTAATAATATGTAATATAATAATAATAATATGTAAATATGTGATTTGAACGAATATAATCTAAAAAATTAATATTTGTCAATCAAGTGAATTGATCTGTCTATATCAGAGGCGGATAAATAAATAAAGGCCTGACCTGTGTAATTTAATTTCTATTACATGTTGTTAATCTATTACAGGAAGTGTCTGGCTCCGTTAAAATATCACTATTTTATGAAACCTACTGCCCTTACTGTATTAAATTCGTAAAAGAGCAGCTTTATCCTACCAACAAGGTGATTTCAAATCAAATAACATTGGATTTAGTACCGTTTGGAAAAGCTGAAGTAAGTACTCAAATCTATTATATTATCTAAAGGTCGTTTTAGACAAGACAATTTCTTAGCTGAAAAGTTGTTCAAGAAATAAATTCATATATCCTCCTCAAATGCAATTCGTCCTTGACAAATAGAAAGAGTTATATTTTTTCATTCGATCTACCATCCAATTCAATATTTCAAATAATTTGCTGTATGATACAAGATAATTTAGATTATTTCACATCTTGACTAACTTTCGAGTCTTCTTGTCTAAAACGACCTTAACGTTTGAGTCAAGAAATTGTCTTGTCTAAAACGATCTTAATATAAACATTTTCTGTACTCATGTTGAAGTTTATAACACTCACACACGTCGGAATATTGAATTGTTAAACTTACTGTCTAGAAAGAAAGTTACTTTAATTTATATTTTACATTAGGCCGAAAAATCGGCAAACGGAACTTGGATTTTCAAATGTCAACACGGCGAAATGGAGTGCTATGGCAATAAAATACATGCCTGCGTATTGGAGCAGTGGAAAGTAAAAGGACAGGAGCAGTTAATGGAGATGCTCAATTGTTTGATGGCGACTAATTATTCAGACAATCAAATAGAAAAGGTACAAAGCATTTAATTTAATTTAGTCTTTAGTTGAGTGTAAATAAAATATTTTTGCACAGCTTAGTGGCCTAGCTGGTAGAGGTGCAGTCTCGTACTAAGTAGCGATGGGTTACAATTCTCGCTCTCCTATTAGTACTGGTAATGGGTATCACCAGTACTCATAAGAGAGCGAGAATTGTAACGTACTAAGTATTTTATATATAAAAATATGTTTTCCGAAGACTTTTCTAACATACCAAGTTAGTTTGGTAGAATTATCCCGACTAAAACTCGAGTTATCACACTGTAAAAAGAGAAATTAGTTTTATAAAAAATTATAAGTTGTTTATAAAATTCGTAAAAAAATCAATTTTTGTGCTAAGTATTTTATATATAAAAAAATGTTTTCCAAAGACTTTTTCTAACATACCAAGTTAGTTTAGTAGAATCATTCCGACTAAAATACGAGTTATCAAACTGTAAAGAGTGAAATTAGTTTTTTTTTAAATTATAAGTTGTTTATAAAATTCGTAAAAAATTCAATTTTTGTGCTAACTATTTTATATATAAAAATATGTTTTCCAACAACTTTTTATAACATACCAAGTTAGTTTAGTAGAATTATCCCGACTAAAACTCGAGTTATCAAACTGTAAAGAGCGAAATTAGTTAAAAAAAAATTATAAGTTGTTTATAAAATTCGTAAAAAAACTAATTTTTGTAGTAAGTATTTTATCTTTAAACATATGTTTTCCAACGACTTTTTCTAACATACCAAGTTAGTTTGGTAAAATTATCCCGACTAAAACTCTAGTTATCACACTGTAAAGAGCGACATTAGTTTTAAAAAAAATTATATATTGTGTTTAAAATTCGTAAAAAAATTATTTTTTTGCTAAGTATTTTATATATAAGGAAATGTTTTCCAAAGACTTTTTCTAACATACCAAGTTAGTTTAGCAGAATTATTCCGACTAAAATACGAGTTATCCAAGTGTAAAGAGCGAAATTAGTTTTAAAAAAAATTATAAATTGTTTATAAAATTCGTAAAAAAATAAATTTTTGTGCTAAGTATTTTATATAGCAAAAAATGTTTTCCAAAGACTTTTTCTAACATACCAAATTAGTTTGGTAGAATTATCCGGACTAAAACTCGAGTTAACACACTGTAAAGAGCGAAATTAGTTTTTTTAAAATTATAAGTTGTTTATAAAATTCGTAAAAAAATCAATTTTTGTGCTAAGTATTTTATATATAAAAATATGTTTTCCAAAGACTTTTTTTAATATACCAAGTTAGTTTAGTAGAATTATCCCGACTAAAATTCGAGTTATCAAACTGTAAAGAGCGAAATTAGTTTTTTTTTTAAATTATAAGTTGTTTATAAAATTCGCAAAAAATCAATTTTTGTGCTAAGTATTTTATATATAAAAATGTGTTTTCCGAAGACTTTTTCTAACATACCGAGTTAGTTTGGTAGAATTATCCCGACTAAAACTCGAGTTATCACACTGTAAAGAGCGAAATATTTTTTTTTAATTATAAGTTGTTTATAAAATTCGTAAAAAAATCAATTTTTGTGCTAAGTATTTTATATATAAAAATATGTTTTCCAAAGACTTTTTTTAACATACCAAGTTAGTTTAGTAGAATTATCCCGACTAAAATTCGAGTTATCAAACTGTAAAGAGCGAAATTAGTTTTTTTTTAAATTATAAGTTGTTTATAAAATTCGCAAAAAAAAGAGCGAAATTAGTTTTTTTTTTTAATTATACCACACCAACATTTTATACATATTGACGAGCATTTTTTTTTTAAAGAAATCATCTCAAAGGCTTATTATATTAATTCTATTTAATCATATTAATTGTTTAATTTTTTTAGTGTTGTAAATTATCGCATTTCAACTATGACCGCCTGAAACGCTGTATGGTGTCCTTGGCGAATGATCTTATGGCGGACTATGGAAGAAGAACAATGGAAAATAACCCAAAAATCAAATTTGTGCCCATGCTGATGATTAATGATTACTTTAATGAAACATTGGACGAGCAAGCCACCAGCAATTTATTGGAAACTGTATGCAAATTTCTTCCAGAGCCCTTTCCTGATGCTTGTAACTTATCGGAGAGCAACTTTAATGTGCATCAGGTGTACAGATTAAAATAATAAATACAATGCTTCATTTTGAAAATAATTAATTGTAAAATATAACAAATATCATGAATTAGAATTGGATTTTCAAGAATTCAATTTATTATAATATATATTTGTATATTAATTATATATGTACATATATATATATATATATATATATATATATATATATATATATATATTAATATATATATTTAAACTTATATTTCTTGTTATAACTTACTACTACTACTAGTTACAGTGAGAAATAAATAAGATTTAGTTAGGGAGACAGGATAGTTCAAAGATGAAAGGGTAGGATCTGTTCCAAGGCTACTTGAAGAAGGAGCCAGATCCAGCTAGGGTACCTCGGGATTGCCAGTTCCCGTATTCACCAGGTGTGAACCCCTGAGTATATAATTCATGATTATTAATAACTTAAGTGATTGAAAATAGCATTAAAACTTAAGAGATCCTTGAGGTAGTTGTTCTGGAGTGCATTGTATATAGGTTTGTTAGCTATGTAATTTGTAATTGTTGATATTATATAATTACTTTTATTATTAGCCCGTATATCTTCCCTTGCATCATAGGGCAGCTTTTTGTGTTTCTTGGTAGCATTTCAATAAGTTTTCCGGCCCCGATGAAAAAAAATAGTGGAAGAAATAAGCAAATAAGAAACATATATTCTTATTTGCTTATTTCTTCGACTATTTTCTTTCATTTCGATTTGTCTTCTGTTTCTCTTTGTAGGTCATACCATGAATTGTGTATTTTTATATGTTCCTTGTGTATATTTGTTTTTTTTTTGTCCTGAAGGGTCTGGTTTCGCTGTAGCATCCCACTGCACTGTGGCCTACTACCCTAGGGTTAGCCTACTGTGCTCCCCCATAACTATTCCTCATTCATAAGCTCTCGGTTTTCAATGAAGTCAAGAAGTCTCGTGAATGGGTGAGCTTGGAGCTCTTTTAGATTCATTCGCGTTGAATCAAAGAGTTTTTTCCTGCCTTTCCTGAGTTGAATGCCTCGCAGTTAGTTAGAACATGTCGTGGGGTTTCTTCTTATTCCCCACAGCCTATGCACGTTGGTGATTTGTCTATCCCCATAGTGTGCACGTAGTGGCACCTTAGCAGAGAATGTGAGGGAGTGAAAGCAGAGTGGGTTGGAGAGTGCAGAAAGCTGAACGAATGGTTAGGAGAGGATGGGAAAGGCGTGAAAATCTGCAGGAGGCTGACGTGGGAAAGGAAATTGGCGAGGGCAGAGGGGGTTTATTTTAGTGGTTAGAAAAATGATGTATTATATGTTAAATTGTATTGTTTTGGTTTCTTTTTTAATTCTTTCTGTTAAAGTGTTGTCTTTTTTCGGCTTGAATTTGTGTAAAACGGAAGGGTTAGGCTGATATGCCAAATAAAGTTCTTTTTTTTAGTGTGCAGGTTATTATTTAATGTGTAGTGTCCTGTTAAGAGTCCTACGATATTCTTAATTGCTTCCTATTTATTATATATTTGTTTTAGACATGCATTTATTTGTTTTCAAATTTTCTAATTAATTAAGAACTAAACAATTTTGCCACATTCCACTTTATTTCCCCAAACCGCATGAATTGTATTCCATTCAATTCCATATCGATAGTATTCCTGTAATGCATCGCTTGTAATTCAGCAGTGCATTCGTCGCAAACTTAAGCAGTTAAACTTATCGAATAAAACTATGTTCGTCGGCGGTGCGCCGCCCCGCATACAGAGCACACTGCCGCCCGGTTTTTAGTTTAATGGAAAAGTAAGAAACTTCGCGTGTAATGGCGCCATGATTAAATTCATTATCCGCTGTCGCTCGTGAGTTTTAGCCCAAAAATTACGGCATTTAGTACAAATACGTACTAAAACTTTAAGCGGCGTTTTACAATTTAGTTCTTACAACATACATTGCAAAACGGGAAAATACTAATTCTCGGGAGGAATAATAATAAAACGGAACACACAAAGAAGGGAGGAAATGTTGTAATATTAAATAATAAAAAGTAGTTTGGAATAAATGAAACATTTCTTATTTAAGTTGTTTATTTGTAGTTAAATAAGACATGTTTATTAATTTTTTTTTTGAGGAGGAAGGCAAAAGGAAACAAAATTCTAAAACTCCTCAAATTAAATAGATGTAATACAAAATTATAAAATTCGTAGAAAAATCAATTTTTGTGCTTAGAATATAATATATATAAAAATATGTTTTCCAAAGACTTTTTCTAACATACCTAGTTAGTTTGGAAGAATCATCCCGACTAAAACTCGAGTTATCACACTGTAAAGAGCGAAATTAGTTTTTAAGAAAATTATAAGTTGTTTATAAAATTCATCAAAAATTCAATTTTTGTGCTATCTATTTTATATATAAAAATATGTTTTTCAAATACTTTTTCTAACATACGAAGTTAATTTGGTAGAATTATCCCGGCTACAACTCGAGTTATCACACTGTAAAGAGCGAAATTAGTTTTAAAAAAATATTATAAGTTGTTTATAAAAGTCGTAAAAAAATCAAGTTTTGTGCTAAGTATTTTATATATAAAAATATGTTTTCCAAAGAATTTTTCTAACATAACAAGTTAGTTTGGTATAATTATCCCAACTAAAACTCGAGTTATGATACTGTAAAGAGAGAAATTAGTTTTTTTTTAAATTATAAGTTGTTTATAAAATTCGTAAAAAATTCAATTATATATATATATATATAAAGAAATGTTTTCCAAAGACTTTTTCTAACATACCAAGTTAATTTCGTAGAATTACCCCGACTAAAGCTCAAGTTATCACAATGTAAAGAGCGAAATTAGTTTTTAAAAAAATTATAAGTCGTTTATAAAATTTGTAACAAATTCAATTTTTGTGCTTTTATTTGTAGTTAAATAAGACATGTTTATTAATTTTTTTTTGAGGAGGAAGGCAAAAGGAAACAAAATTCTAAAACTCCTCAAATTAAATAGATGTAATACAAAATTATAAAATTCGTAGAAAAATCAATTTTTGTGCTTAGAATATAATATATATAAAAATATGTTTTCCAAAGACTTTTTCTAACATACCTAGTTAGTTTGGAAGAATCATCCCGACTAAAACTCGAGTTATCACACTGTAAAGAGCGAAATTAGTTTTTAAGAAAATTATAAGTTGTTTATAAAATTCATCAAAAATTCAATTTTTGTGCTATCTATTTTATATATAAAAATATGTTTTTCAAATACTTTTTCTAACATAAAAAATATGTTTTCCAAAGACTTTTTCTAACATAACAAGTTAGTTTGGTATAATTATCCCAACTAAAACTATGGGTTATGATACTGTAAAGAGAGAAATTAGTTTTTTTTTAAATTATAAGTTGTTTATAAAATTCGTAAAAAATTCAATTATATATATATATATATATAAAGAAATGTTTTCCAAAGACTTTTTCTAACATACCAAGTTAATTTCGTAGAATTATCCCGACTAAAGCTCAAGTTATCACAATGTAAAGAGCGAAATTAGTTTTTAAAAAAATTATAAGTCGTTTATAAAATTTGTAACAAATTCAATTTTTGTGCTAAGTATTTTATATATAAAATTATGTTTTCCAAAGACTTTTTCTAACATATCAAGTTAGTTTGGTAGAATTATCCCGACTAAACCTCGAATTATCACACTGTAAAGACCGAAATTAGTTTTTAAAAAGTTATAAGTTGTTTATAAAATTCGTACAAAATTCAATTTTTATGATAATTATTTTATATCTAAAAATATGTTTTCCAAAGACATTTTCTAACGTACTAAGTTAGTTTGGTAGAATTATACCCACTAAAACTCTAGTTATCACACTGTAAAGAGCGAAATTAGTTTTTAAATAAATTATAAGTTGTTTATAAAATTCGTCAAAAATTCAATTTTTTTGCTATATACTTTATATATAAAAATATGTTTTCCAAAGACTTTTTGTAATATACCAAGTTAGTTTGGTAGAAATATCCCTACTACAACTCGAGTTATCACACTGTAAAGAGCGAAATTAGTTTTAACAAAAATTATAAGTTGTTTATAAAATTTGTAAAAAATTCAATTTTTATGCTATGTATTTTATATATAAAAATATGTTTTCCAAAGACTTTTTCTAACATACCAAGTTAGTTTGGTAGAATTATCCCGACTAAAACTCGAGTTATCATACTGTAAAAACCGAAATTAGTTTTTAAAAAAATTATAAGTTGTTTATAAAATTCGTAAAAAAATCAATTTTTTTGCTATGTACTTTATATATAAAAATATGTTTTCCAAAGACTTTTTGTAATATACGAAGCTAGTTTGGTAGAAATATCCCAACTACAACTCGAGTTATCACACTGTAAAGAGCGAAATTAGTTTTAACAAACATTATAAGTCGTTTATAAAATTTGTAAAAAAATCAATTTTTATGCTATGTATTTTATATATAAAAATATGTTTTCCAAAGACTTTTCTAACATACCAAGTTAGTTTGGTAGAATTATCCCGACTAAAACTCGAGTTATCACACTGTAAAGACCGAAATTAGTTTTTAAAAAAATTATAAGTTGTTTATAAAATTCGTAAAAAATTCAATTTTTATGATAATTATTTTATATATAAAAATATGTTTTCCAAAGACATTTTCTAACGTACTAAGTTAGTTTGGTAGAATTATACCTACTAAAACTCTAGTTATCACACTGTAAAGAGCGAAATTAGTTTTTAAATAAATTATAAGTTGTTTATAAAATTCGTCAAAAATTCAATTTTTTGGCTATATACTTTATATATAAAAATATGTTTTCCAAAGACTTTTTGTAATATACCAAGATAGTTTGGTAGAAATATCCCAAGTACAACTCGAGTTATCACACTGTAAAGAGCGAAATTAGTTTTAACAAAAATTATAAGTTGTTTATAAAATTTGTAAAAAATTCAATTTTTATGCTATGTATTTTATATATAAAAATATCTTTTCCAAAGACTTTTTCTAACATACCAAGTTAGTTTGGTAGAATTATCCCGACTAAAACTCGAGTTATCACACTGTAAAGACCGAAATTATTTTTAAAAAAAATTATAAGTTGTTTATAAAATTCGTCAAAAATTCAATTTTTGTGCTATGTATTTTATATATAAAAATATGTTTTCTGACAACATTTCATACGGGTACGGTGCGGAAGCTGGTACGGCAGGATACGGCGTGCCAGCAGGCGTCAACTCAAGCCACGGAGACGTCTGCTGGGCTATGTACGGAGGAAACCCTGGACGGTCACCAGGTAGTCCAATTAGTGGGCGGTCAGGGTGAAAAAGAGAGGATAGACACTGCACTTATAGTTGTTTATTTGTAGTTTTATTTGTATCTTAGTTTCAACGATATTTATTTGTAGTATTTCTGTTTTCTAGTGTGGTTAAAAAATTGTAAGTTCTCAACATTAATCTAATATAACTGTATATAACATATATGTAATGTAAAACGTATGTCTGTGGTGCATTGTCATAGGGTTGGGGTATATCTATCCCATACCTGTTATGTACCCGAAACAAATAAATAAATAAATAAATAATAAAAACATCTAAAATAATATTCTCAACATAAATCTAATAAAATAATATCGTCCAAAAAGTTTTGGTGGGTTGTTTCATGGCCTTTGGTACCTAAACGCAATTCTAAAATATAATTCTCAAGTCGCGTGCATTTCACATGACATTTTACCCCCTTCCGTCCGTATATGTGATCCCAACAACCCCAACCCACCCAAGGGACAGGTAATATTTATGAGTTTTATCTCTCAGAGAAATCCCGGAAGCCGCATTAAGCCGTACCGCGGAATTTCAAGTTGGAAGATGTTCCAGATCTGCGAGGGGTGCGCCGCGTCCCCCTTTCGACGTATTAAATGGGTCGTTAGGAAAAATGAGGTCTGCGCACGGGAAATGGAAAACGACAATCGGCAGTACGCGCATAAAAGAGGGATTTTACACCCCGAAAGTTATTGCAAACATCGGTTGTTACAGCTTTGTTGTTCGGGGGCTTTACTGTTTCGATCAGAATGTTATAGAAAGTAATTATGAGGCGTGAAATGTGTGTTTTATTCGTGAATTTATTGTAGGGTGGCTATATCACATCTCCAACTACTAAGCGCACGATCACAGAGATAAATTTAATAAGCTCCCCGAATCGAAATTTTTGCATTTCAGGATAGCAAGTAACTCTATGCACTTTCAGGGGTCCGGTCAAAGCGCACGTGCTCCCCCTGCAGGAAAATGTTAAATTTTCTGCAATTACAAATTTATTCATGGAAGCGGACACATAAACATCGCGCCAGGGAGAGCACATTTTATGCCGGGAAACTACTGTCAAAGTAATTTCATGCTTGAACAATCGCGTCGAATTAGAAATAATGAATTTAAAGTTTCACCGGTGGGAAATGTATGCAGGCGCTCGCACGTGTAGAGCGATTCTATCAGAACTATAACAAAAGAATTAATTATCCAATACTATTTCTAAAAACAAGTGTTTAATTTACAAAAGTATTTAAAAAACTATTGTGCAGAGGCTGCTGGTGGGTGTTCAGACTCCAACCAGACTATGTTCATTAATTCATTATTTTAAATGACTTGATCTATGAACTAGAACATTCACTATTTAAAATGACTACTGGTCAAATTAGTGACATCCACCGAGACCTAGGAGTAAAAATGGCAAAAGAAATAAAGAAGATTGCGAAAAGACAGGAGGAGCGGCTCCTGCAACATCGAAGTTACTAAAAAAATAGACAGTACTGGTTGGGAGAACAGGGCCTAAATCAAGTAGGCGGCATTCGTTTATTAGGATGATAATAAGGGGCGCTAGTATGCCAAACAGAACAAAATAACTTGAGGACTCAAAAGGACAAACGCTTTGGAGCTGGTATGGTCTAAAGCAGTGTAAAGTGAGGAGTGTACGAGATAGGAATTCTCATAAACACATATTTAAAATATTGCATTAGATAAATTATTCATTAGTCCTTAGACTAGTCACAATTCAATTTTGTTTATTTATTTTTTTTAAACAGGTTAAATAAATAAAGAATATAAATACATAAAATTTATTTTACCTTATATCTTTCCCTGTATTATTATTTGAAGTTGGGGGTATTTTTCTCTTCTTTTGATGTGTCCTGGGCATTGTAATTTATACTGGTTTGAGTGTTATTTAGGAATTCTTTTTATTTTTTCATTCTACAATGTAATTATATAACTATGCGTTTAATATTATTGGCAATATAAAAATAACATAATTCAACCTAAATGTAACTACTAATAATCCTTTTCAGTCATCTCATCGCTAAACTCATAATCGTAGTCCTCCATGCCGCCCCCATTGAACTCTTCAATTAGATCCTTCTCAGTGGTCACAGTGGTAGGCTCTGTGGAACCAGCGACGTCCGCTGCGGTGGCGGTCACCACAGGGGCTACATACCCTTGCAACAATCGGTGCTGCTTCAGCAATCTCTGCTTGTCCTTCAACCGTTTTCCCTCAAGTGCTACGTCGAAATCAAATTTAGGAGGTCTGAAAAACAAGTTTTACTATGTGGTTTTTTTTTATTTTCAAGAATTTCTCCTCGTATAGTTGCGGGGGGTGCTAACCACCATCACATCGGCCTGTTTTGATTATTATTTTTATTATTCGCTGTAAATAATTGAATTTTGTATAGGATACCAGAATGTGATGTTTTAAAAAAAAAACTTCCATCTTTTATAGGGCTAGCTGTGAGGCTTTTCCGCAGGTCAAGGGATAATCTCAGAGGAGTTTAATCACCCGGTATTTACATTAACTTCACAGAAAACCTCTGAAAAACTGTGAAAGGTGATTCGCGCAAATTCGCTACCCGCTAGGGATCGAACTCAGGCCCCACAATGCTCAGTACGAGACGGACGACGCTTCTATCCACTCGGCCTCTGAGCTAGGTAATGTTCCCCGCTGGGGATCGAACTCAGGCTCCCCAATGCTCAGTACGAAACGAACGACGCCTCTAACCACTGAGCTGAGTGATGTTTTTATATTTTATTTTATTTATGTTTAAATTTCTGTAAGTGTTTCAAAACAGTTGAAACGTATAGTTTACGTTCGTATACCTTTACCACCAAATCCTATGTTATCAGGAGCTGCAGTCTGTTGCCGCGTAAGACAAACTTATAACCCGTCCAGCCATATTACGGAGAATATGTGCTCGCAATGGTTTTTTGAGTCGTGGTGGGAGAGAACCATATCAAGTGAAATAAGGACACAATTATCAGTATAATAGCTGGAAAAGAATAAATCGATCCTGTGAGTCTTGTAAAGGGAGAATCGATTTACCAAGGGTAGAAACGTCAAGTATAGGTTTTTAGGAAGTAGCCTGATAAGATTAATCATTCCTCTGAGTCTTGATGAGAGAAAACCCAATGCCGTTTAGGGGCGCATGCACGACTTTTATAGTGGGCGATGTGAAATAATTACTTTAAAATTTAATTAACTCAAAATTGGAATGGTGATAATAATTTAGTTGAAAATAACATAATGCACAGTAATATTTCAACGTCCTGCAAGTCACAAATTGAAAATGCAATTCCTCCGGAACTTATATATAAACCCCATATCGCGCCACTTGAAAAGTAATTGTAGTGCAGGCCCCCGAGCGCCGCCGATCTTCCCCCCATAACAGTTGTACAGTTTAATCCCAACCAGAGCACGAAGATAAGGGCCTGGCGAAGTTTTTACTTATTATTCTTATAATGTGGTGAATTTAATCTTTCGGAGAGGCACTCGGCCAGAGCGGAACTTATTTTCCGCAAGTCTCGTGGTGGATTGAGGGGGTTAGGGGGGGGGGGGGGGGGGGGGGTGCATGCTATATACAACGTACTTGTCTCCGTTGGCGTAAACTTTGTTTTGTAAGTGGACGATATCGTGGCGCACGTCGGCCAGGAGCAGCAGCAGCAGGTCGAAGGAGCCGGAGCTGCCTTTAGGGCCGCGCACGCCGCGCTCGCCTTGAGGACCGGGCGGACCACGAGATCCTGGAGGACCTGATTCGCCCTGGAAATTAAATGTACATGTATACATATACAGTTGCACTGTTTAATTATTTTATACTAATAATTAAATGCAAATAGTAGTAGTAGTCTGCATTTGTTACAATTCTGTAAGTGGCTATAGACATTCGGGTATTATTTAGTATATGTGTATATCGTTAAGCGAGGGGTTGCAAATGGCGTGTAAAATACAAATATGTTTACTTATCTAAAATAGTACACATATGTTGCTTAAGAATAAACATATAAGTTTAAATAACTATGTATATAAAAAGAAATTATGAATACTAATGCCTGTATTCATCAACATCCCATAAACTTTATAGGTCCCATAAGCTATTGAATAGATAAATTGATAGCGTCATTGTGAAAATAAAAGACTGCAACAACATATCAGCCGTGAGACAAAATGTAAATATAATCAAAACATAAAGATACCACTGAGCAGAAGAAACATTAATTTAATATCCTTCAACTACACTGCTCCAAAATATTATAATATATTGCCTCCAGAAATAAAAAAAACATAAACAAAATCAAATTGTTTAAATTAAGGTGTCACAGTTTAATAGTGGACAATATATTTTTTTTTTAAATTGTATGTACAAACAATAACATAATATCAATATTGTATTTTTCCAAATTTACCAAGACTATGCCATGTGTTTATTTTATGTATATATTTTCGAAATAACAAAATGTAAATTATCTAGAATCAGGGCACATACAAGTACTACGTACTTAGGTGCAATAATGAAATTATTATAAAAAATATTATAGAATAGGTATTTATACACCAATTCTATAATATTTTTTATAATAATTTCCATATTGCACCTAAGTACGTTTAAGTGTAAATATAAGTGAATAAATTCAAGAACTTATAAAATATTTAAAATCATATTTGTCAATTTTTTACAATTATTATCATGTTACTTTTAAAATTGAGTTATGAGAAAACTTAACTATCAGTTGCATTCAGACCGCGTTTTATACACCGAGTAGAGCATTGTTGGCGGCGGCGTTGTAGCTTGATGGATTCCGTGCAGTGAGCTTTATGGAGCTTCGTTGCCGCCGCTGATGACATAAACATGATTTTGATTGATACGGGCGCCGCTGCACTTCGGACCCCGTCACGCCGCTGCCCCGGCGGTATGGCTCGTAAAATCTGTTTCAAATTACTCTTTGGGGAAGATTCATCTTGGAGATGAACGATGCCCTGCCTTTTCAATCACGTAGATTGAAAAATGCACTTAGAATTAATTATTTAAAGCAACAACTTAATGTACACAAGGAAAAATTGGAATTACTAATGTATTTACAACATAATATTCACCATATCTTAAGGTCGTTTTAGACCAGACAATTTCTTAGCTCAAAAGTTGTTCAAGAAATTAATTCTTATATCCTCCTCCGATACAATTTGTCCATGACAAATAGAACGCGTTATATTTTTCCATTCGATCTACCATCCAATTCAATAATTCAAATAATTTGCTGTATTTAGATTGTCTCGCATCTTGACTAACTTTTGAATCAAGAAATTGTCTTGTCTAAAGTGACCTTTAATAACGTCATTTTTTCTTGGCTGAAAACTTATGCTACAGTTCACTACCTTATACCAAAAATCAAGTAGATTTTGCTAGATTGAAGAAAAATTAAGTTCACCACACATGCCCTCATTTCAACTAAATATAAAAAACAACATTTTAGTATATTATGATTTTTTGAAATGAAATATTTATAAACATATATATATATATATATATATATATATATATATATATATATATATATATCATTCCCTATTAATAAAACTATGCCCGTCCAATATTTCAAAATTACACTGTTATCCATTATTTTCTATGATTCAATTATTTTCATTTATTAATTTACGTCTAATTCGTAAAAAATTGTGTATAACAATGTAATGCATAATTCAAGTCGTTTGAAATAGTGGACAGACATAGTCAGTTTGGTATCGACCTGGACCTGCCCACCCCACCTCTGCTCGCATAGTAGTTTTTAATGGATACAGACGTTTTATATTGTTTAAATAATTCCAAGTAGAGTGTTATCCTATGGAAAAACTATGCGAGCAAAGGTGGGGTGGGTTGGCGGTCCCTACCAACCAAACTATGCCCGTCCACTATTTCAAATGAGTTGAACTATACACTACATTATTTCTCACATTTTTTATACGAATTAAGCGTAAATTAGTAAATGAAATTAATGGCATTATAAAAAGTAATGGATATCAGTGTAGTGTAGACTTGAAAATCATTTGAAATAGTAGACGGGCATAGTTTGGTTGGTAAGGGCCGCCCGCCCACCCCACCTTTGCTCGCATAGTTCTTCCACACGATAACACTATTCTTGGCATTATTTAAACAATATAAAACGTCTTTATCTATTGAATAAAACTATGCGAGCATAGGTGGGGTGGGCGGGCGGCCCCTACCAACCTGACTATGCCCGTCCACTATTTCAAATGACTTGAACTATGCACTACATTATTTCTCACAGTTTTTTACGAATTAGGCGTAAATTAATTAATGAAATTAATTGAATCATAGAAAGTTAAGGAAATCAGTGTAGTGCAGACATGAAAATCATTTGGAATAGTGGACGGGCATAGTTTGGTTGGTAGGGAACACCCACCCACCACACCTCCGCTGGCATAGTTTTTCCATACAATAACACTCTTCTGGGAATTATTTAAACAATATAAAACGTCTGTATCCATTGAAAAAAACTATGCGAGCAGAGGTGGGGTGGGCAGGCGGTCGATACCAACTTGACATATATTTTTTCTTTAGATGCAGACATTTTACATTGTTTAAACAAAACCAGGAAAAGTGTTATCCCATGGAAAATATAATGTGAACCAAGATGGGGTGGGCAGGAGGTTCCTACCAACCAAACTATGCCTGTCCACTATTTCAAATGAATTTCAAGTCTGCACTACACTGATATCCATTACTTTCTATAATTCAATTATGTTCATTTATTAATTTACGTCTAATTCGTAAAAAAATCTGTGAAACAATGTAGTGCATAGTTCAAGTCGTTTGAAATAGTGGACGAACATAGTGTGGTTTGTATCGAACGCCTGCCCATCCCACCTCTGGTCGCATATATTTTTTTCAATAGATACAGACGTTTATATTGTTTAAATAATTCCAAGAAGAGTGTTATCCTATGGAAAAACTATACGAACAAAGGTGGGGTGGGTGGGCGGCCCCTACCAACCTGACTATGCCCGTCCACTATTTCAAATGATTTGAACTATGCACTACATTATTTTTCACATTTTTTTTACAAATTAGGCGTAAATTAATAAATGAAATTAAATGAATCATAGAAAGTAATGAATATCAGTGTATTTCAGACATCAAATCATTTGAAATAGTGGACGGGCATAGTCAGGTTGATAGGGGCCTCCTGCCCACCCCCAGTTCAAGTCATTTGAAATAGTGGAGGGGCTTGGTGAGGTTAGTAGGGGCCGCCCGCCCACCCCACCTCTGCTCGCATAGTTTTTCTCAATAGATACAGACGTTTTATATCGTTTAAATAATGCCAAGAAGAGTGTTATCTTATCGAAAAACTATGCGAGCAAAGGTGGGGTGGGCGGGCGTTCCCTACCAACCTAACCATGCCCCTTCACTATTTCAAATGACTTGAACTATACACTACATTATTTCTCACATGTTTTTACAAATTAGGCGTAAATTAATAAATGAAATTAATTGAATCATAGAAAGTAATGGATATCAGTGTAGTGCAGACTTGAAAATCATTTGAAATAGTGGACGGGCATAGTTAGGTTGGTAGGGACCACCCACCCATCCCACCTTCGCTGGCATAGTTTTTCCATCGGATAACACTCTTCTTGGAATTATTTAAACAATATAAAAGGTCTGTATCCTTTGAAAAAAAACTATGCGAGCAGAGGTACGGTCGATACCAACCTGACATAATTTTTTTCATTAGATGCAGACGTTTTATATTGTTTAAACAATTCCAGGAAGAGTGTTCTCCCATGGAAAATATAATATGAACTAAGGTGGGGTGGGCAGGAGGCCCCTATCAACCAAACTATGCCTGTCCACTATTCCAAATGATTTTCAAGGCAGCACTACACTGATATTCATTACTTTCTATGATTCAATTAATTTCATTTATTAATTTAAGCCTAATTCGTAAAAAGACTGTGAGAAATAATGTAGTGCATAGTTCAAATCATTTGAAATAGTGGATGGGCATAGTCAGGTTGTTAGGGGCCGTCCGCCCACCCCACCTCTGCTCGCATAGTTTTATTCAATAGATACAGACGTTTTATATTGTTTAAATAATGCCAAGAATAGTGTTACCCTATGTAAAAACTATGCGAGCAAAGGTGGGGTGGGCGGGCGTCCCCTACCAACCTGACTATGCCCGTCCACTATTTCAAGTGACTTGAACTATGCACTGCATTATTTTTCACAGTTTTTTTTACGAATTAGGTGTAAATTAATAAATGAAATTAATTGAATCATAGAAAGTAATGGATAACAATGTAGTGTAGAGTTCAAGTCGTTTGAAATAGTGGTCGGGCATAGTTTGGTTGGTAGGGTCCACCGCCCAACCCCCCCTCGCTGTCATAGTTTTTCCATAGGATAACACACTTCTTCGAATTATTTAAACAATATAAAACGTCTGTATCCTTTGAAAAAAAAAACTATGCGAGCAGAGGTGCGGTCGATATCAACCTGAGATACATTTTTTTTTAGATGTAGACGTTTTACATTGATTAAACAATTCCAGGAAAAGTGTTATCCCATGGAAAATACAATGTGAACCAAGGTGGGGTGGGCAGGAGGCCCTTACCAACCAAACTATGCCCGTCCACTATTTCAAATGATTTTCAAGTCTGCACTACACTGATATCCATTACTTTCTATGATTAAATTAATTTCATTTATTAATTTACGCATAATTCGTAAAAAAAACTGTGAGAAATAATGTAGTGCATAGTTCAAGTCGTTCAAGGGCTATGCCCGTCCACTATTTAAAACGACTTGAACTATGCATTACATTGTTTCTTACAATTTTTTTTATGAATTTGACATAAATTAATAAATTAAATTAATTGTATCATAGAAAGTAATGGAGAACAGTGTAATGCAGACTATTTATGTAAGTCGATGTGTGCAGTTAGAGACTTGAAATCAAGTTATTCCTAAATAAAAATGTAACTGTGTAGCGTCGATTTACATAAATACCAATCTCAAAATCTTTTCAAACAAATCAAATGTGAAAAATGAGAAAAATGTGAAAAATGAAAAAAATGTGAAAAATGAAAAAAATATGAAAATCACTTTCATTCTCACAGGCTCAAATGATTTCAAAACAACAAACTGTAAAAATTAGAAAAATATATTATATATGTTATTAAATTTTCACAATATTTTCAAGACATGTAACTATAATTTATCAGCGACGATCAGCAACACAACCGAGCGCCCGTTCCATGCATCATGCACGCTTCCCAGTAATTACACCCCGTGCCCAGACATATAAGAAACTTTGTCGGTGTCGTAAATCTGCACACGCCGTACTTCCATGCACGTTCGGTTATTTAATGTAAAAGCCCCGCGCGCGAGAGCTTTTTACAATAACATGGAGCTTTCGGGCCGCACGAGCGCACGATTACGCCCTCGCACCGCCGCCGCCGGTGTGCTATTATGTCAACTTGATAAAATGCAAATCACACGTTATGTTGTGATTTAATTATGAAGGCAAAAAGTAACAAGGTAATTAATAAAGTATTCAAGAAAAGCTGTCACCCGTTACGCTGATGTGCATTGGAGATAAACCACACAGCTCTATTCAAACAGTTACTAATACTTTATCAGTGAGAGACCAAAATCTTGAGAAAAAAAGACTATATATTTAGTTTCATACTATATGTATATGTGTATTATGTTTTTATACTGGGAGATAACGAGTATTAAGCCCGTATGACATTATCTAGTTTCTTATATCGTTTTCGATGCAGACACAAACTAAATAACTAGATAATGACATTATCTAGTTTCCTATATCGTCTTATATATTAGAAATATACCCGTATGACATTATCTAGTTTCCTATATCGTTTTATATATAAGAATTGATATATTAAACTGTATAACTATTTCTAAATGGAAAATTAACATTGTGTATTACGGTGCTGTTATTGTTAAGTGAATTTATTATTATTCCGCCGCTATATCATTTTATACATGTGTGTATGACACTATGTAGTTTGTCTGCATCGAAAACGATATAAGAAACTAGATAAAAAATTACTACTACTATACAAAATTCAAAACAACAAAATAAAAACGAACATAACACTAAAAATAAACAAAGAAATTCATAAACACCAAACAAGAAGAAAATCGAAACTAAGAACGAACAAATACAGCAAAACAAAATACTCACCAATACTAACAACCGAAATAATACAGCAATACAACAAACTACCCAACGAAATCAAAGCACTGGCATACGCTCCATTCAAATTGAAAATTAAAAACCTACTCCTGAATAACAAAATATAATAGTAAACATAGTGCAACAAATAGAGCTGGACACGGACACAAAAAATACCAAACACAAACCCTCAATACCCTGTGGACCGAGGAGGAATCACCACCACAAACCTCGCGGCGAGGACCGAGGGAAGAAAGTTACAATTTTTCTCTCTCTTTTTTTGTAGATATGCAATTTATTTTAATTTTTACAATTATATAATTAGGATTATACTGTATATGTATAGACAAAAGAAAAAAAATATTTATTTTATAGATAATGTCATATGGGCTTTACACATGGGTTGTGCATGTTTTGAAAATGTGCGAATCCATGTGATTACAATACCCTTATTAATTTTTTTGTAGTTTATATAGTCTTCTTTTTTAATATATCTAGTTTAAAAGCTACATTAATGTCAAATTTCGAGTACATTTTAAATGTAGCCAAAATGTGCTTTATTGTAGTAGTACATGACATGTAGCAAAGTGTTCCCTCATTTCGTGCATTTCGCAAATGACTACCCACTCTGCGGGACATTACAATTTATTCAAGCGCAACTGACACCCCGAAAAGATACCGCCGCGGCATCGCATCTATATTTCCCGCCCGGAAAAATGCCACCGCCAGTCACACACAAAGCAAACAACATTTATCACGCGACGCCGCAACAGAAAATATATTACAATTAAACTTTAATGTATGTGCGAACACACCCGCCGTGCAGTGCCAGCAGCAAACCAATCCCCCACTCGACTATGTTGTTTTATAAACATATAAATTTCGCGGCGCAAAATCGGCCGTGATTAAAACGTCGTTTCAATCAACCTTTGTGTGAGCGCAACTGCAGTACGTGTGCAGCAGTTTTTCAGCCGGCCCTCCAGAGAAATAATTCCGTTTCGCGCGTTGTTCATAACTTCATTGTTATTGCAGTGGTGGACTGGAAATTACTCGGCGGCCTGGTTTTTAATAGTAATCGGGTTGAATTATTTAAGGGTTCATTGTTTAAAGATTTTCAAATGTATTTCTGAATGCACATGATATAAAGAATGTTGAACAATGTTTATGAATAGCATTTGCGAGCAATAGTTAAACCCCATCCCGGAATTTCACCAATCACAGTTTTTCAGTGAAGTGATTTTTTTTATGGAAAATATTTGATCGATTTTTATTAAACTTTGCGAATGCATTACAAAATTGATGGGTTTTTTTAAAATGTGATAAACTTAAATTAGAGAGCTACTCGTTTTTGAGTTATTCAATGAGAAATTTGTGACACGATGTACGTGCAATTTACAAACAATGATTCAAAATTTTATATATTTTTCCGAAAATCATTAACTGATTATTATTAAACTTTTTCAAGGGAATAACGAAAGTTATAGACTATCAAAAAATGTAATAAACAAAAATTGCCGGTTTTAGAGATATTTATCAGCTGGAATTAATTATATTTAATGCCGTTTTATATCAATCTCCTTTCAAAATAGATTAAAATCAAGATAATTTGTGTTGAAAATTTACTTAAGAAGCCGAAATTTAAAAGCGCATTCAAATGCCTTCAATTGTTTTTGATTTACAACCCTTGGAAGTCAAAATTTGTATAATCAGAAGACATGAAGCATATTAATTGCCGTTTTATATAATTTTTCATTTGAAAATAGATTAAAAACAAGATGAATTTAATGAAAAAGTCAAATTTTTAAACCGCATTCAGATGCCCTCAACTGTGTTTGATTTATAGTCCTTTGAAATCAAAATTTGTATAATCAGAAGAAGTGAAGCATATTAATTGCCGTTTTATATCATTTTTCATTACAAAATTTATAACAATCAAGATGATTTGCATTCAAAATTGACTGAAAAAGTCAAATTTTAAAACCACTTTCAGATGCCTTTAACTGTTTCTGATTTACAGCCCTTCGAAATCAAAATTTGTATAATCAGAAAAAGTGAAGCATATTTATTGCCGTTTTATGTAATTTTTCATTACAAAATTTATTAAAATCAAGATGATATGTATTCAAAAGTTACTGAAAAAGTCAAATTTTAAAACCGCATTTAGATGACTTCAACTGTTTTTGTTGTACAACCCTTCGAAGTCAAAATTTGTATAATCAGAAGACATGAAGCAAATTAATAGCCGTTTTATGTAATTTTTCTGTACAAAATTTATTAAAATTAAGACGATTTGTATTCAAAATTGACTGAAAAAGTCAAATTTTAAAACCGCATTCAGATGCCTTCAACTGTTTTTGATTTACAGCCCTTCGAAATCAAAATTTGTATAATCAGAAGAAGTGAAACAAATTAATTGCCGTTTCTTGTAATTTTTCTGTACAAAATTTATTAAAATCAAGATGATTTGTATTCAAAATTTACTGGAAAAGTCAAATTTTTAAACCGCATTAAGATTACTTCAACTGTCTTTGATGTACAGCCCTTCGAAGTCAAAATTTGTATAATCGGAAGACATGAAGCATATTAATTGCCGTTTTACATCACTTTTTATTTCAAAATAGATTAAAATCAGGATGATTTGCATTCAAAATTTACTGAAAAAGACAATTTTTAAAACCGCATTCAGATGCCTTCAACTGTTTTTGATTTACAGCCCTTCAAACTCAAAATTTGTATAATTAGAAGAAGTGAATCATATTAATTGCCGTTTTATATAATTTTTCATTTCAAAATAGATTAAAATCAAGATTGTTTGCATTCAAAATTTACTGAAAAAGGCAAATTATAAAACCGCATTCAGATGCCTTCAACTGTTTTTAATTTACAGCCCTTCGAAATCAAAATTTGTATAATCAGAAGAAATGAAGCATATTAATTGCCGTTTTATATGATTTTTCATTACAAAATTTATAAAAATTAAGACGATTTGTATTCAAAATTGATTGGAAAAGTCAAATTTTAAAACCTCATTCAGATGCCTTCAACTGTTTTTGATTTACAGCCCTTCAAATTCAACATTTGTATAATCAGAAGAAGTGAAACATATTAATTGCCGTTTTATATCATTTTTCATTTCAAAATGGTTTATAATCAAGATAATTTTGATTCAAAATTTACTGGAAAAGTCAAATTATAAAACCACATTCAGATGACTTCAACTGTTTTTCATGTACAGCCCTTCGAAGTCAAAATTTGTATAATCAGAAGAAGTGAAGCATATTAATTGCCGTTTTATAACACTTAGATTAAAATCAAGATGATTTGTATTCGAAACTTATTGAAAAAGTCAAATTTTCAAATCGCATTCAGATGCCTTCAACTGTTTTTGATTTAAAGTCCTTAGAAGTCAAAATTTGTAAAATCAGATGACATGAAGCAAATTAATGCCGTTTTATATCAGTTTTCCTTTGAATAAAGCTAAAAATCAAGATGATTTGTATTCAAAATTTACTGTAAAAGTCAAATTTTAAAACCGCATTCAGATGCCTTCAACTGTTTTTGATTTACAGCCCTTCGAAATCTAAATTTGTATAATCAGAAAGAATGGAGCATATTAATTGCCGTTTTTATATCATTTTTCATTTCAAAATAGATTAAAATCAAAATTATTTGTATTCAAAATTTACTGAAAAAGTCAAATTTTTAAACCGCACTAGATGACCTCAACTGTTTTTTATTTACCGCCCTTCGAAATCAAAATGTGTATAATCAGTAGAAGTGAAGTATATTAATTGCCGTTTTATATCATTTTTCAGACCAAAATTTATTAAAATCAAGACGATTTGTATTCAAAATTTACTGAAAAAGTCAAAACTTAAAACCACTTTCAAATTCGTTCAATTGTTTTTGATTTACAGCCCTTCGAAGTCAAAATTTGTATAATCAGAAGACATGAAGGATATTAATTGCCGTTTTATATAATTTTTCATTTCAAAATTGAGTAAATTCAAAATGATTTGTATTCAAAATTTACTGAGCAAGTCAATTTTTAAAATCGCATTCAGATGCCTTCAACTGTATTTTATTTACAGCCCTCCGAAGTCAAATACTGTACAATCAGAAGAAATGAATCATATTAATTGCCGTTTTATATCATCTTTCATTTGAAAATAGATAAAGATCAAGATGCTTTCTAATCAAAATTTACTGAAAAAGTCAAATTTTTAAACCGCTTTGAGATGCTCTAAACCGTTTTTGATTTATAGTCCTTTGGAGTCAAAATTTGTATAATCGAAAAAAAATGAAGCATATTAATTGCCGTTTTATATAATTTTTCATTTTAAAATAGAATAAAATCAAGATGATTTCTATTCAAAATTTAGTAAAAAAGTCAAATTTTAAAACCACATTCTAATGCCTTCATCTGTTTTTGATTTACAGCCCTTCAAACTCAAAATTTGTTGCCTTTAATTTTACCCTGAATTATCAGTTTAGAGATATATTCATCTCTCAGAACATATCCCAGATAGATTTTTATAGAAAATAATAAAGTAATAGATATATAGTATATAGATATCCTATGTAATAAACCTAAATACAAGATTATTTATTGTATTTATTACAATTATATAACTGGCTATCAACCTTCGTGTCTTTCTAATGAATGAAAAACATTTGAAAAAATATTTATGTAGTATATAAAGGATAAAAAAGCCATTACCCTTAATTTCCATTCTATATCTTCCAGTACTTACTTGCTAATGGTACCCACGTGATAGCCTTAAATAAATAATCTTTCATCATGCATTATTTAGATTTAATTATGGGCACTTACTTGGGCTCCTCTCTTGCACCGACACTGCGCTGTTTCATCCCCTGGCAGCGGCACAAACGCATCCAGTATGGAGTAGGTGAAATCTTGTCCGGTCCCAGCATGCGCCCCATTGCTTCCGTCAAGACCTGCAACGGAATGAGTGCCGTCTATAAATCACCTCTGGCAGTGTATGCTTTTATTTTCAACCAGTCTCACACAAAAGTTCCAGCCTTTCGCACTTCCTGATTTTAATTGGGTTCAAACGGGGGGCGAGAGCGGATGTCGCGATTGCCTACCAGACTGGAAATTACTTCTCGACTGAGAGAAAGAACTCACACGTTTTGAATGCAATAGGTTTTATAGATATATAGATATATGGAGTATCTAGTAGATAAATAAATATATCTATATAATATGTGTCATGGTTATTATCGAATTATATTATAGAATCGTAAATTCGAATATTAATATAATAATATAAGACTGAGAGTATTATTGACCGTCTAAGGTGCCTTTATGATGATATTAATATCTATAGCTCGACTGTTTCAATTGTTAATTTACACGTAATTAGCAATTGAAACAGTAGAGTTATAGATATTAATATCACCATAAAGGCACCTTACACGGTCAACAATACTGTCAGTTCTAGTAGTCAGTATTTGCTTCAATCCTCCTTTTATATTTATCAAGTAATCTATTATTCAGATAAACATCAGTATACTCTTCATACAATCATTACTATATCTTACACGATCAGTAAGGACCCTTTGGGCGAAAAACTACCCTCAAATATATCTATATATCAATATAATATGTTTGATGGCTTAAAAAAGATAGACCAGTAAAATAGAAAATTTCCAGCATTTCAGTGTAAATTAACAATTGAAATATAGCTATGAATATAACCCATTGTTGGATTCATTTGTACGTGTGGAAAATCAAACTGTGTGACCTACCGGGGAATCCCCTGGGCCCTTGCGGTCCAGGCGGGCCTGCTGGGCCGCTGGGTCCTGGCGGACCGGAGGCGAAGCTCGACAATCTGATTGCCGTGCTCAGAGCCGAGACCTGGGAATACAAACAAAATGTTACGGTGATTACAGGCACACAATGACCGGTAGTGTGAAGATATATTTCCTCCGACTACATATTTATACTGTATTGTATGTGAAGGGGGGTGAATAGGAAATGCATTTTTGAGCCAAACGAATATATTCAAAGTTATAACTCGATGAATGCAAAATCTGTGATATTTCTATTTGTATGGACAAAGACAATTAATATTCAGAAATTACTATACGATGGTTATTTTAATATCAGAAAATTGTGGCCTGTGTAGCGATTTATAAACATTTTATTAAATGTCTCATGTAGCATATAATAACTAACTAACTACTAATGACAAAATCAAGATCTCGATAATTTTTTATTATTAAATGTATTATTCATCCATACCAAAGTATTCAGGAGTTTATATACAGTACTAGTGTTAAAATTCAACAATGTGTAGTCTATATAGGAATTTATACATATTTTGATAAATTTCTCATTTAGCATGTTATACCTAACTAACTACTAAAGAAACAGAATTGATCTTAATATTTTTTGACTATCAAAATGGTTATTAAATACAATAATATTCACAAATGTTTACATCGTGGTTGCTTTAATATTCAGCCAGTGTAGAGGTTTGTAAATTTTTTATTAAATTTCTCATTTAATATATCTTAGCTACTCATGTAACTTAATTGGTCTTGATATTTTCTGAATATCAAATATGTTAGTCATCCATACCGTAATATTCAGAAATTTCTATACGATGGTAGTTTTAATATTCAGTAATTTGTAGCCTATGTAGCGAATTTCGCAAGTATATTATACAAATTGTATTCAATATTTCATTTAGCATGTCATAGCCAACTAACTACTGATGTAAAAAAATTGATATTCATATTTTCTAATTGTCAAATGTGTTATTCATCAATAACGAAATTTTCAGAAATTTCTATATTATGGTTATTTTATTAATCAGCAATGTGTAGCCTGTGTAGCGATTTATATAAATATTGTTATATTTGTGATTTAGTATATCATAACTAACTACTCATGTAACTAAATTAGTTTTGATATTTTCTGGATACAAAATATGTTATTCATCCATCCCTTAATATTCAAAAATTTCTATATAATGGTTGTTTCAATATTCAACAATTTGTTGTCTATATAGCGAATTTAGCATGTGAATTTTACAAATTTTGTTAAATATCGTATTTAGCATGTCATAGCTTACTAGTTACCAATGACAAAAAATTTACCATGATACTATCTAATAGCTAAATGTATAACTATTATTTATATAAAAGATTTTGTTTACATATTGACGATTATTGCCACTATATGCAGCCACGTTCAAATTCAGCGGATTAAATACCGGTAGCAAAATTTATTTTCATTCCCGGGGGTGAAATCGAATTGAATGCGTAAAAGAAAACAAAACCCAACCTCGGAGTCGCTCCCCATAATGGAGCAGCCATCAGGGGCGGCGTAAAAATAAAAGGAACGCGAGGGGGGCGTAATGCATAAAAGCAACACTCGATAAAAAAGCCCGAGGGCAATACAAACACATCAGCACACGCACGCAGCACTGACACACTTCAGTTTATTTATTATTTTTGTTAAAACAATGTTCGGAAAAATTTGCTGTAGCTGTAAGTTTAATGCAAATTCAACTACTTTAAGGTCAAGACAATTTCTTGACTCAAAAGTTAGTTAAGATGCGAGACAATCTAAATTATCTCGTATCATACAGCAAATTATTTGAAATATTGAATTGGATGTCAAGGACAAATTATATGGGAGGAGGATATATGAATTCAGTTCTTGTACAACTTTTGAGCTAAGAAATTATTTTGTCTAAAACGACCTTAAGGCGAATCTCGGAAGACGGAAATACGGTTCAATATTGACCTAATCGCGCGGACTTATCTAGTCAACAGTTTATAATTTTCTGAAAATATTTTTAGATATTTCACAAGTCTAAGGATGATTTGATACTTTGTTAGGACGAACATGTTAATTTTTTGTCTCGAAATAGTTGTAAAAAATATGCAAAAGTAGTCAATATTTGCTTCAGAAAAGTATATATTTATTTTATTTGTAATCAAAATTCAAGAGATTGTAGTTTCATATTTCAAGTTTTGATAAATACAATTTGATAATGCTTAAGTACAGTAGTATAATGTATAGTCATACGCGCAATTTCTTATAAAATGCTCCATTATTTCGAAATAAATTTATTACTCGGTGCACACCCCTCCGGCTTTTCCTGGGGCGACGACTTATACACCCCGCAAAAAAGTAGAATCAGTT